>UESW01003830.1:857499-951445 GCA_900491605.1 Calamus simplicifolius
ATCAGGCAGCTAGGGGGCTGATCACCCTTTAGACTGTACTGTAGCATGAGCATTGCACACTACTATCGAGCCGGCACCTCCTTGCGAACAGATCGTACGATGAACCCCAGAATCAGGGGTGAGTGCACGCTTAACCAGGCCAGTGGGGCTGGTTGTGAGCAGCCCGTGGGGGCATGAATCATAGCTCAGTGGAGCTGATTACTATATATAGCCCGTGGGGGCAGAGAGAAAACCCGAGGTTCCAGGGTTAAGGAACAAAGCACTTTGCCAGGTGAACCGCACGGGTAAGGGGTGCTATTTGTGCGGGGATCCTGTTGCTAGTCACGCACCCGATGAGAGTACACCTACGGAGGGCGACTGTAGGGTGGTACCTCAGAGGCATTACACACACAGCCCAGCATCATGAGATTTAAAAGCATATGTTGTGATATAAAAAGGGCCAGTGGGCCAAGTAGTTATCCCGAGAGGGAGAGTTTACTTGAGATGCCATGGGCAAGCAGATTCCCGATGGAGTCTGGGTTGTAGATAAAGAATGCATATTTTATATTGTAATGCATGGATTTTTATCTTAATGAGTTATCTTTCAGTGAAAAGTTATTATAGAGTATTTCAGTACTGATATGTTATTTGAAGAATAAGCTACATTTTATTTTATCTGATATCATGTTAAAAATGTACTTTGAGTTGTACAAGCTAAATAGTATCAGCATACGATTGAAAATAAGAGGTTATGGTTCTCTATTTCTCCATAGTTAGATGGTTATCCAGTCACTGGGACTTAGGTCTCATCCCTCTATGATTTAAATGTTCTTTCAGATCAGTGAGTATTTCTGCCAGGATCACAAGATAAGCAGGACAGAACCCTTAGCTGGTGAAGCTTGCTTGGATGCAAGGGTGTATAAATGCTAGCCTTGTATATTGAGAGAGTGTGGTTTGATATTTGTATTTTGTATATGTGTATGTGTACAGTGAGATGTAATGATGTTTTAGACCTTTTTGGATATGAATACGAGACTTATGTTTTGGAGAAAATTATGAGCATGATGTGTGCACTTAGGATTTTGATGTCGATTGTGAATGTGATCTTGTAAACTGCCTGAGGAATGTCATGAAAAATATTATCTGAGCAGGTTGATGCTTAGTGTTGATTGAGTGATTTGTGTATATAATTGAGATGAAAATGAAAAGTTTTTAACAGGATGTGTTTTCGTGTGTCTGCCACTTATGATAATTAGTTGGGGTTCTCTAGCTCTTTATGGAGCGCTACATAAAGACTAGTAAAACTCTATCCGATTACCACCAGTGTGCAGGTGTGCTGTCGGTGGCCCCAGAGAGGAGGGGGAGCTGACAGAAGTTCCCCTCGCACCTCATCGATGCTTATCGATCCTCCTCGGTGAGGGGGCGCGATCCCTTGTCTCCCGTAAGTGCCCAGTGGAGTGGTGATGCATGGTGAGTTTCCACGGGTCCAGATTAACGACTCGAATGATCAAAATACTCGCCAGGGGTGGTTTAAATATGGGCGAGGGGATACCTGTACTGGTCACCCTTTTAGCTAGCCCCCTAAGAGCTTCTGGGTACTGATATGGCTTTCGGCGATGAGAGGTGATCCACTGAGGCACTAAGTGGCGGCGGCAATGGCCGCAAGGACTCCCGGGGGAGTCGCGCTACAGTGACTATCGATGGAGTGGGTCTGGCGTTGGCGTTCGCGAGCCATGAACAGCTCAAAGGGCGGCCGAGGAATATCTGGCTGTTTCAACAAGGGAGGTCGAGCTCCTTCGCCGTGTCATCAGCTAGCAAGAAGGGAAAATAGCGTCCCTCTGTCAACATATCGTCGAGTTGGCTCGGCGTGGGGAGGGTTCGGTGGCTCCCGGAGCGGACGCCAAGCCTCTATGAAGGCTATTGTATCTTTTCTTTCTTCCTCATTGTCTTTCTTATAATAAAGAGGGGGAGGATTTTTGCGACTTTTCATTTTTGCTGCTATCTCCCAGATGTTTGTCCTTATCGCTCGGTCTTGGCCGAGGTTTTAATCTTTGGTACCGATCGGGGCTTTGTTAGCTGCCCGAATCTGGATGGATTTTCTTTGCCTTTGGTCCGATCGGGGCTTGTAAGCTGCCCGAATCCGAACGATATCTTGGAGATCGTTTGGTTTGGCCAGAGTTTGTAAGCTGCCCAAATTCGAACAAAGCTTTGGAGATCGGTTGGTTCGGCCGGGGCTTGTAAGCTACCCGAATCCGAACGAAGCTTTGGAGATCGGTTGGTTCGGCCGGGGCTTGTAAGCTGCCCGAATCCGAACGAAGCTTTGGAGATCGGTTGGTTCGGCTGGGGCTTGTAAGCTGCCTGAATCCGAACGAAGCTTTGGAGATCGGTTGGTTCGGCCGGGGCTTGTAAGCTTCCCGAATCCGAACAAAGCTTTGGAGATCGGCTGGTTCCCAGGTGCGCCGGGAGCGCTTGGCCATATCGAGTCTGTATTGAGTAGAACTCTGCCCAACCGAGGCACGAAGATTTAATTCAAAGGCTGGCGCAACCAAAGTACGGAAGTTTAATTCAAAGCTTGGCGAGATAGCTCAGTAGTGTCGAGAATGGATGCATAAGTGGCATCTATTTTCATTATGACTTTCCAAAAAATGACCGTAGCGGTCGTGCCGTAGGTAATAGAAATAAGATACCAAAGCTGTAAATGAGGTAAGTCTATAGAGAGCGTACTCTATTGATGATATATACGGAGGTTATCTGAACTCCACGTTCGGGGAATGGATCTCCCGCTCAGGTCCTAGAGCTTGTATGTGCCGGGCCCGACGACTTCCGCCACCTGGTAGGGGCCTTCCCAATTTGGAGATAACTTTCCTTGCACCAGCGGCTTAGAGACGGATGCTTTCCGGAGGATGAGATCGCCGAAAGAGAAAGATTTACCCTTGACTCTGGAGGCATGGTAGCGGGCCACTCTTTGCTGGTACGCGGCTATTCTAATTTGAGCTTTTTCCCTGATCTCTTCCACCAAGTCGAGATTGGTGCGGAGCTGCTCGCCGTTAGTTTCTTCTGAGTAGCTTTCCACTCGTGGAGAGAGGAGGCCTATCTCCACAGGGATGACGGCTTTTGTGCCAAAGGCCATCCGGAACGGGGTCTCGCCAGTGGGGATTCTCTGGGTGTGCGGTAGGCCCATAGGACATGATGAAGCTCATCCGCCCATCTACCCTGGGCTCTGGCAAGCCGAGCCTTAATCCCTTGAAGCAGGGTCCGGTTTGTTACCTCGGCTTCTCCGTTGGCTTGCGGATGCCCTATTGAGGTGAGGCGATGACTGATGCCATGATCTTCGCAGAATTCCTGGAACTTGGGATTATCAAATTGCTTGCCATTGTCGGTGATGATGGTATGCGGGAGGCCGAAGCGGCAAATGATGGACCTCCATACGAAGTTTGGCCCGAGCTTCGGTTATCTGGGCCACTGCTTCGGCCTCGACCCACTTGGTGAAGTAATCAATGGCAACGAACAAGAACTTCCTCTGTCCAGTGGCGAGGGGAAAAGGGCCAAGAATATCCATCCCCCACTTAGCAAAGGGCCAAGCGGAGGCAATAGGGACCAGACTGGCAGAGGGGAGCCTCTGGATGTTGGAGTGCCTTTGGCACGGGTCACATGCTCAGACAAGATCATCGGCATCCTTTTGCATGGTAGGCCAGTAATACCCCTGGCGCAGCACCTTGTGGCATAGAGATCGACTTCCTACATGATTGCCACAAATTCCTTCGTGCACCTCCCGAAGAGCATAATCAGCCTCAGACGGGCGGAGGCATCTGAATAGTGGCATGGAAAAGGACCTCTTATACAGCTTGTCATCGATCAGCACATAGTGGGTAGCTTGCAGCTTCAGCTTTCTTGCTTCCTTGCGGTCAGCTGGGAGCGACCCTTCTTTAAGGTACCTCAATATGGGGTCGAACCAGATGGTTCGGCCTCAATTTGCATCACTCGGTCCGCCTCTGCAATGATAGGCTTTTCAAGGATTTACAGGTGAAACTTTTGTTCAGAACTCATTGATTCCGCAGTCGCCAGTCGGGATAGTAGATCAGCGCAAGCATTTTGGACCTGGGGATATGGATAACTTCGAATTCAAAGAAGTGAGAGAGTAAAGTCCGCACCTCTTGGAGATACTGAATCATGTTTGGCTCTCGGGCCTCGAACTCACCCCGCACGTGACCAGCTACCAGCTAAGAGTCAGTAAAGGCATTCAGCTTCTTCACTTTCAGGTCATGGGTGATTCAGAGTCCGGCGAGCAGAGCTTCATATTCGGCTTCGTTATTGGAGGCTGGGAAGGAGAACCGAACGCCATACTCAAAGGTCGCCCCCTCAGGGTTGGTGAGGGTCAAACCAGCACCAGAGCCATTGGCGTTGAAGGATCCATCGACGTGGAGCAGCCACAGTGCGCTTGATCTCGGATGCTCGGAGGAGTCCGAAGCGGAGCCATCTTCTGGGATGGTGCATTCAAGGAGGAAGTCTGCTAGAACCTGTGCTTTGATGGCCGGGCATGGTTGATATCGGATATCATGCTCGCTCAATTTAACGGCCCACTTAGCCATCCTTCCCGATGTCTCGGGGTGATGGATCACCGCCTTGATGGGTTGGTCGATGAGGACCGTCATAGAATGCGCCTGGAAATATGGTCGCAACCTCCGAACCGATGTTATCAGGGCCAACACTAGCTTCTCAATTCGAGTGTACCTTGTCTCGGCATCCCGGAGCAATTTGCTGACATAGTATATCAGCTTTTGTGTCTTCTTCTCTTCTCTGGACCAAAACCGAGCTAATTGCGCCTTGTAAATGCTAGGTACAGAAACAGCGTCTCTCCCAGATTGGGGCTGCTGAGGAGGGGCGGTGAGCCGAGATACTTCTTGAGGTCCTCGAATGATTTTTGGCATTCAGGAGTCCATTGAAAATTCTTGGCAGATCAAAGAGCTTTGAAGAAAGGAAGGCTCCTCTCAGCCGACTGTGCCACGAAGCGATTGAAAGCCGCAATCCTCCTGGTCAGGCGCTGGACTTCTTTGATAGATGTCGGGGGCGCCATTTGCTGAGGGCTTGAATCTTCTGCGGGTTAGCCTCGATGCCTCGCTGAGAGACCATGAAGCCCAGAAACCTTCCCGAAGTGACACCGAAGGCGCACTTTGTTGGGTTGAGCTTCATCCGATACTTCCGGAGTGTCGCGAAGCTTTCAGAAAGATCCCCAATATGCTGGGACGCTTCCTTGCTCTTCACCAGCATGTCATCAACCTTTGGTAGGTGGCGCCTGCATTCTTCAGACCGAAAGGCATGACACGGTAACAATAGGTACCTCGGTCGGTTATGAAGATGGTCTTTTCTTCATCCTCGGGTGCCATCCGAATTTGGTTATAGCCTGAGTATGTGTCCATGAAGGTCAGCATATGATGGCCGGAAGTGGCATCCATGAGCTGATTGATCCAGGGGAGAGGGAAGCTGTCCTTCGAGCATGCTTTATTAAGGTCGGTGAAGTCGATGCAGATTCGCCATTTGCCGTTCGACTTTTTCACCATAACAACATTGGACAACCAGCTTGGATAATTCACCTCCCGAATGAAGTTTGCCTTGATGAGCTTGTCCACCTCCTCTTCAATTGCTCTCTGCCGGTCGGGGGCGAAGCTTCTTTTCTTCTGCTTCATGGGTCGGGACACTCGTCCACATTAAGACGGTGGATGATAACGTCCGGTTGATCCCAGGCATATCTTAGGCTGACCATGCAAAGACATCAGCATTCCTTCGGAGGAAATTGATCAGCTCTAGCCGAGTCTCCCCTTTCAGCAGCGACCCGATCCTTATGGTTCGGTCAGGCCGAGCTTCGTCCAATGGCACCTCCTCCAGCTCTTCGGCTGGTTCTCCTCGCTGCTCGACGAAATCCTCTCGAGCGTCCAGTCCATCAACCTCGGGCAGTTTGGATTACAGGCTGGTGATGAAACACTACCGAGCTATAGCTTGGCTTCCCCGAACTATACCTACCCCTCGCTCAGTAGGAAACTTCATAACAAGATGTGGGATGGAGACGGCGGCTTTGATGGACATTAGGCCGGGTCTTCCCAAGATAGCATTGTAGGGCGACTGAAGCTTGGTCACCAGGAAGTCTGCATACACAGTGGCCACGCGGGCCAGGTTCCTGCATGGACCGTCAAGGTTACGATCCCCTCCGGGGTAATGACATCGCCGGTGAACCCCATTAGGGTGGAGTCCACGGCTCAGAGATTCTTCATGAAAAGCTTCATCTTCACAAACACATCAAGGTACAAAACGTTGACGGAGCTTCCACTATCAATGAGAATTCGGCTTACATCATAGTTGTTCAAATTAAGAGATACAACTAGCGCATCATCGTGCGGGAACTGTATCCCCTGGAAGTCGTCATTGGAGAAAGAGAGCTCATCAGGTCGTGCTTTCTTCGGCGCCAAACCTTCTTCATCGTCCCACCCGCCGCAGGACTGCCGACCGCCTCAATCACATTAATGTGGCCAGCAACCGAAGGATTTGGAGGAGGAGGAGGTTGCTGCTGGGGCTCAGGCCGGCGATCGCCCCCTTTCTTGGCTCGGGGGCTCCTCTGAACCGATCCAGTCTACCCCGCTGGATGAGCCTTTCGATCTCATTCTTTAGTTGCCAGCACTCTTCAGTGTCGTGGCCATGGTCGCAGTGGTACCGGCAATACTTGGCGGGGTCTCTCCGGGCCGCATTCCCTCGGAGAGGAGGAGGTCCAGGGAGTTGGCGTTCGATTTCCATAAGGATCTCCGCTCTTGGGGCAGTAAGCGGAGTGAATCGATGGAACCTCCTAGGCGGGCTCCGAGTGCGGTCCCTTGGCGGCGGATGGGGAATCCTCTGGCGGCGAGGCATACTTGGCTGGCGGGCAGGTCGGTGCTTATCAGAGCCCTTGGGCTCCTTCTTCTTTGCCAGCTCGGCTCGGCGGCTCTCCATGATTCTCGACTCTGGCATACTTGTCTGCCAAAGCCATCATGTCGGAGAGGTTTGGAGGGTAGCTGACCTCCAGCGCCAGTAGAAGTCGCTCTCCTTCAATACTCCACCCGCCAGGGTGGACATGGCCACCTCATGATTAAGGTGGTCCACCTCCATCATGGCCGTGTTGAAACGGCCGAGATACTTCTTCAGGGACTCTCCCTCTCTCTGCTTAATCTCGGAGAGGGAGTCGGATCTCCGTCGGTGACGGCGGCTGCTAACGAACTGGCTAATGAAAAGGCAGCTTAGCTCGTCAAATGAATCAATGGAACCTAGTTTTAAAGCATTGAACCAGGTTCAGCAGATCCCCTGAGGGTGGAAGGAAAGCGCGGCAGAGGATCGCATCTGATGCCCCATGGAACATCATTATCGATCGAAGCTGCTGAGATGATCATCGGGGTCGGAGGAGCCATGATAAGGCTCGATGGCAGGCAGCTTGATGTGGGAGGGAATCACTTCCTTCATGATCTTCTTAGAGAAGGGGATGCCCTGCTCCGTCTTATTTTGGAGTGGATGGGCATGCTTGGCGGCATCAAGCTCTTGACGCATTTCCTGAGTTGGCGGCGGATCTCCTCATCAGAAGAGCAGAAGGTGTAGGACGAGGAGAATACTGAAACGATGTTGAATCATGGTGAGAGAACACCGGAGAGAGAGATCGGGCCCGCCGAGATCTAGGGAGATCTTTGCCGTAGACTTGATGGGGAGCTGGTTCAGCTTCCTTGGGACTGCGAGGGGATCCGCAACCCCATGCGGGCTGAAAGAAGAGATCGCTGGATGAGCGGGGGCTGCATTCTCCTCAGGAGGGTGAGGAGTAGGAGCAGCCGGACGGAGGGTTTCGGAGCGCCCCTGAACTAGGTGGGCCAGAGCTTGGACTTGCTAGACCAGTAAGGCAAACTGGTCCTGAGTCACCAGAGCCGCGATGGTGATGGAGTCTCGACTGGCGGTGGCGACGGTGCAACACTGCTCACCGGATCAGGTCTTTGAGAGGCGACCTGATCTCGGGCTTCGGAGGTAGTCTTTCTTCGATTGGCCATAGGAGGAGTTCTCTTTCAGATCGAGATCCTTGTCTCTTGGATCACAAGTTTTTAGGGACTTGAGGACCCTTCCTCTAGCGCCAATTTGTTGCTGCTGAAATTTGTCCTCCGACTCAGGCGTGATCAAGCTTTGAGATGGGCTTCCTCCTGGGCGGACCTGCAAAACAGTCCTCATGCGAGAGGCGTTGGGGGTGGCCCTCTGCGGAAGACCCTCCGATGCTCAAGTCAGTGGAGATCGGTAATCAACAAAAATGAGGAGAAGGCTCTCGCTGAAGAGTCTCTCCAGAGCTCAGAGTAGAGCGTTAATGGTGGAAGCAAAGGCAGAGAAGGAGAGAGGGTGCCAGTGAGCAAGTGCGCATCGAGTGTGTAAGAGATGGCCCCTACCTTAGGGGATCTGAGGCTGTGGTATTTATAGAGGATCACCTGGTTGCTTGGGAGCGTCGTGGGTCGAAAGCCGTTGAGATCCGAATCCAGTTTGTTATGAAATTGGTAGGATTGTATCTGGTTAGTTAGAGGATCGACGGCTGGGAAAGCTTGTTGATGTCTCGAGATTTGGTAAGGGCATAGGCTCCAGGGCCCTAGGTCATTCTCAGATATGATTCCTAATTAGAATTTTACTACTTTAAGGTCTCCCGTGCCGAATTCGTAGAGGTATAGGTATCGCTCGGGCTTGGCCAAGTGATAGGAGAGACCGGCTAAAAAGGCCAGACGATGAGATGGCTTGGCTAGAGGGGCCGAGGGACGAAAGCTCGGCTGGGGCCGAGAGACGAGACGGCTCGGCAGGGGCCGAGAGGCGAAATAGCTCGGCAGGGGCCGAGAGATGAGATAGCTCGGCTCGGACCGAGATGATAGCTTGATTGGGACCGAGAGATGATATAGCTCGGCTGAGGTCGAGAGGCGTGATATAGCTCGGTTGAGGTCGAGAGGTGATATAGCTCGGCTGGGGCCGAGAGATGATATAGCTCGGTTGGAACCAAGAGATGAGATAGCTCGGCTCGGACCGAGAGATGATATAGCTCGGTTGGGACCGAGAGGATATAGTTCGGCTGGGGCCGAAAGGCGATATAGCTCGGCTGAGGCCGAGAGGCATGACCCGTGCCTTGGGAACCCTTGGTTCGATGAGGGGCTAGGGCGCCCCAACTTACCGAGGCTGGCCTATCTCTGGTGGATGCCGCACGGCGAGTAGGAATGAGGGTTAATCTTAGCCATATGCATGATTATTGATGCACAACGATTTTATCCCTCAACAATATGTATAGTATTATATATACAAATGAACATCAAAGTGCTTACTTTTTTTTTGTACAATTTAATACTAACAATATATATTATATATAATATAATAATGCTATATTATATATATAAATTAATATAAAAATAATAGAAATTAATTTACTTTTTTAAATAATCCATGCAAATATAATTTGATTTGAAGAATGCTTTTAAAGAAGTAATTTAACCAGAAAGGAATTTTTATTTGCATGCTCGGGTTGCTCAGTACATCCTTCAAACTTTTTTTAAAAAATTATTATAAACTATTCTTAGCACTTTTGTCTTCTTCCTCTCCTTCCTCTGCATTGATGCCCCTCCTCTCCTTTTCCTTCTTCGCGCCGCTCTTACCTTTCTCTCTTTGGGCTCCCGTCTTTTCTTCTCTTCTTCTCGGCAGCCTCCTTCCTTTCCTCTTTTAGTACCATCCTCATCCCTTTCTTCCGACACTCGTATTCTTTTCTCTTATTTTTAGCATCGTCCTTTATCTATCTTTCTCCTCTCGGCCCTGGTCTTCTCTTGGCTCTAGGACCGAAAGGAGGGGGGTGGGTGAAGGGTGGTACCGAAGATGGAAGGAAAAGAAATGGGAACAAAGGAAAAGAATGAAAGGTGGTGCCAAAAAGAATGGAGGAGAGGGGGCCGTCGATGCCGGAGAAAGAAGGGAAAGGTGACGAAGGTGCTAAGAATAGTTTAGATTTTTTTTTAAAAAAAAATTTAAAAAGTACATTGAGCAATCAAGTGGTGCAAATATGAATTTCTTTCGGAAACTTCAATAGCAAATTAAATATAAATATTATGTATGTATATGTTATGGGATATAATTTTCTTCGTCTTCGTCCAATGAAAAAAAATTCCCCATCCCCAATTTTGGGCAGGCGGATTTATTTGGCGTTAGAAAATTTTTTTTAAAAATTTGTTACGGTCAATGTGAAAATCGAATGGCATTTTATATATCTTTGGTGGAAGGAGCGCCGGAGGTGAAAATGATAGCTATACCGCTCTCCTCGCTTTACTAAGCTGGACGCGGACATGGACGCGAGCGCGCACAAAACGCGGTAGAAGTAAATACCTAGACTGATCTCCGTTCCTTTCGATCTTCTTCCCCTTCTCGGCTCCCCTCCTCTCCTCTAATTCGATTCTTCTTCGACACCTACCCCTGACCCTTGCCTTCGGTCGATCCCTTGCCGGAACCCTAACCCTAGGGGATTAATTTGTCCTTCCGTTCGGAATCGAATCGTGTGATCGATGGGGAACACGGAGAAGCTGATGAACCAGATCATGGAGCTGAAATTTACGTCGAAGAGCCTCCAGCGGCAAGCGCGTAAGTGCGAGAAGGAGGAGAAGGCCGAGAAGCTCAAGGTGAAGAAGGCGATCGAGAAAGGGAACATGGATGGCGGCCGTATCTACGCCGAGAACTCCATCCGCAAGCGCAACGAACAGATGAACTACCTCCGCCTCGCCTCCCGCCTCGACGCCGTCGTCGCCCGCCTCGACACTCAGGCCAAAATGCAGACCATCGGCAAGTCCATGGCCTCCATCGTCAAGGCTCTCGACGCCTCCCTCGCCACCGGCAACCTCCAGAAGATGTCCGAGACCATGGACCAGTTCGAGCGCCAGTTCGTCAACATGGAGGTCCAGGCCGAGTTCATGGAGAGCTCCATGGCTGGCTCCACCTCCCTTTCCACCCCCGAGACCGAGGTCAACAGCCTCATGCAGCAGGTCGCCGACGACTATGGCCTCGAGGTCTCTGTCGGGCTCCCCCAGGCCGCCGCCCATGCCATCCCTGCCAAGGAGAAGGAGAAGGTCGACGAGGACGACCTCTCACGCCGTCTTGCCGAGCTCAAGTCCAGGGGCTAGCTTCATTCATTCGAGTTATTATTGTAAAACATCTCTCTTGTTCTTCCCTTTGATCTGTTGATCTCTCATAATATTTATGTGTGCTTGCGTTGTTTATGCTACTTAGTATGCATGCTGTGGATGCTCGTCATTATTAAAGCTTTGATTTTTAGACATGGATGTGGGATGGGTGATCAAATGCCTCTGTAAATTTAAATTATCATATTGACTCGATTCCGATCTGTGCCCTAGTCATAGTTCCTCCCTCTTTCATGCTTTCTGGGCATATGCGTATATTTGTTTCCTATTTAAGTTTTTGATGACGTGAAGCTCAAGTTTGTGGGTGAGAAATATTGATGTTAAAACATGAATGAATTGTCTTGTGGGTTTAGTTTGGTGGATTGTTATCCTAAATTGTGCTACATTGCAGGAGAAAGATCATTGATATGACCAGAAGAAGTCAGTTTTAAATCATTTTAGTTTATTAGTCTGACGAGAAATCACGATACTTGCCTTGCAAGTTTACTTTTATGATGACATAAACCAATTAATTTTTGTTTAGCCATTTACTTTCTTGACAAGTAGAGGTCTTTGAAAGGGATCACTTTAATGATATAATCTTGTGAATGCCTTGAGTAGTCATCATGGTAATAAGAATTTAGTATGCCCCTTATGATTCTATTAGAATATCATATTTCCTTGAAACCTTCTTGTATGACCTTTCTTTACTGTGTAAGAGATAGAAGATGCGTAATAAGTTGTTTGGAGATGTCTTTGAGTGCATTAGAACAATAGTGTTACATATCGAGGTACAGTATATCGAGGATATGTCTTTGATTGTCTTAGAACAATAATTTGTTAATTTTTAGTTTCTAGATGAGTTGGGAAAAGGCTTACATGAGTTGAGTTGAGTAGATGTCATTTGCATCACCATTCTATAGGGGAAAATATTACCAACCTTATGTATGTTGCACAGTTTTAGTCAAAGAATATATTTCAACATCTTATGTATTGGCTGATGTTGCTCTCTTGATCACTCAATCATCCTCTTCTCCGTTTCAAGAGTGCCCTCGTTTCTGCAGCATGTACAAATTGTTTAACTGAGCTGGAGATCGGGACCTATATATTCATTTTTGCAAGGTAGGCTTAGAAGGCATCCGGTTCTCTGATTTCCAGCCAGACCTTTGGTACCACACTTCTAATATCAATATAGGAGATGGCCTTCAGTTTCAATGTCACTGCGAACACTCTTGTTACATGTACTCGGATGCCACATCTGTGCTCAAAATCTTTTGAGACATATACTGCTTTTATTTTTGACTTAAATATCCAGATTTCCTATTTTTAGGAATTTATGATCATATTAGCTCTAAAGAATAAGAAAAAATCTCATAATTTCAAAAGTTTTGGTCTTATATTACATTTTCCCCCATGATTGAGAGCAGAACTTAATATTGCTGCTCTGTTATATTCTTACATTTTATAGACTCCTTTTGGGAGCTTCCAACTTGACCAACATTTAGTCTTTGAGTTTATCATTTATTTCTAGAATTATATGGGCTTCTAAGCTCTCCACCTTTTCTTTTATACAGTTTTCTAGGTTATGACAATATAACTAACGTTCTGCACTCATCAAAGCTGTATGATTCATCTTCAGGAGAACTTTGTTTGGATGGATAATCTCACCTTTATGGAAAAAATGGAGCCACCCTTCGGCTTACTACAGTGCTTCCCTTTAGCGTTGTTGTATATGTGTGTGCGCATATATATATATATATGCGCACGCGCTCCATCCGCTTACTATTGAGCTTTTCTTCCATCCAAATATCCATTAAGATATGCTTTCCATTTTTTGTCTTATTTCTCTTCCCTGATCATTGGGCCATGTGTTGCTTATATGCTTTTTGTCCTGCACAACATCTCCACACCTTGATCTTGTGTTAGGTCTTCTTGTCTCCTTATCCTCATCCTTCTATCTCAGACCACCTTTATTCAACTTCTACCCACCTTTGCCTAATTGAATTGATGGTTGAAGGACCAGAGTTTTTTTTTTTCAAATTTTTTTTTATCATCAAGTCATAATTTTTATAAGTAATTTTTTCTTTTTAAATTCTTAGGAAGAGTGGTGAGATTTGAAATTGCATTTAAAAATTAAAGTTTCTTTGATTTTGGGGTTAGGAGGCATGTTTAGAAGTAGAAACGTCTGATTTGGCTTGCAAGAACCTATTTGAAATTAATTTAGAGTCCCACATCATAGGTTGCATCTGGTTTGATGGTTATATGTATGGAAAGTTGATTAAAAATTTGAAACTTGGCAAATGAAAGAAACAGACTAGTTTAAGTGGGATTTTTTTTTTTTTTTTTGAGAATCATGAACATTTTCTTTTTGATGGAGAATTCTATGTGGATTCTGTAGATTCTATCTTGACCCCTTTAATACCTTATCTTTTAAATGTTGAAGTTCGAAGTTGATTTCTAAAACTTCGATATTTTCATGCCATTGCTTGAACAAAGGACAAACTTGGCTTGATGAACATCTTGTTGACAAATAAGATTAGTTCTCAAAAATTGAAGTGAGAAATTATTGTCTGATCTAAAAAATAGTTGATGCAAGGTATAATAATTGAAGATTGCTGTGAACGATGCACTGAAAGGTGATGTTATTGGACGGAGGGGTGCAAAACTCTGGTTATGAGAAAAGGATAAGGGGGATTCGAAGGGGAGGATGTATTCTTGTATGACAAATTTCATATCTAGATTAGAGGTACCCCTCAAGTTCTACCTGAATGAAAAGCCATAGGCTTCGAAGGATATTTGTGGCTTCTGTAGCAATTGGATAAATTTGACAAAAGAAATATACAAAAAAGATGCTGGGAAATATGCAAGGGAAGGAAGGATAAGGCAGCAAAGTATTATGTGCATGATGAGAAGGTTAAGTAGCCGGCTTGTAGGATACATCTAACTGATATTTGTGAAAGTTCAGAAGCACAAGATGTTACAATTTTACTCAGCAGTTTTTTAATCGAAAAGTGACCTTTCTTTGCTAAATTGGTGCAATCAGGATATGATGGTTTTGCTGCAATTATTTTTGCTATTTGAATGATCATTGCCACTCCTTGGTTAGACTTCCAAGTTGGTTGCTTTGCATGATTTAATATAGTAAACTTGCTTGATTAAAGATGGGATGAACTTTCAATATTAGAAGGTCTTGCTTTCCTGAACCCAAGCGGTACCAGTGAAATGCAGCACATATTGTGATTATCAGAATGTGAGAAGAAAATTCAAAGATTTTGGTGAAGAGGTGAGGATTTTTGGTCTCGAAGTTAAATCTGCCCTTATTGTACAACTGAGCGACTCCATTCTCTTCTGATTCACCTGGAATTTTTGGATTCTTACAATTGTCAATTTGGGTATATATATATATATGGTACAAATGGTGATTCATACCATCCTATGTCGGGTTAGACCTTACATCAGAAACTAATAATTAGGACAAAATCAGAGGGCAGTGGTCTCTCAGTCTCCATCTCCAATAACCAGGCCACCCTGACAGTAATCCATTGGTTTCACGATAGACATAGCGAATCTGGATGTTAGGAGCTTCCAAGATCATAGAGCGGATGTCACGTAATAATGGGATAGAAGGCAAGTGAAAATTATGCTGCTGACAGATCTATCGAATAACAATAATGGAGTCCCCTTCAATGATGAGGCTGCGGGCGTCCAGGGTCCAAATAGCATAGGATATACCCGTCCAAGTGACATTTCTTGCTAAATTGATGCAATCAGGATATGATGGTTTTGCTGCAATTATTTTTGCTATTTGAATGATCATTGCCACTCCTTGGTTAGACTTCCAAGTTGGTTGCTTTGCATGATTTAATGTAGTAAACTTGCTTGATTAAAGATGGGATGAACTTTCAATATTAGAAGGTCTTGCTTTCCTGAACCCAAGCAGTACCAGTGAAATGCAGCACATATTGTGATTATCAGAATGTGAGAAGAAAATTCAAAGATTTGGTGAAGAGGTGAGGATTTTTGGTCTCGAAGTTAAATCTGCCCTTATTGTACAACTGAGCGACTCCATTCTCTTCTGATTCACCTGGTATTTTTGGATTCTTACAATTGTCAATTTGGGTATATATATATATATTGGTACAAACGGTGATTCATACCACCCTAGGTCGGGTTAGACCTGTTACATCAGAAACTAATAACTGGGACAAAATCAGAGGGCAGTGGTCTCTCGGTCTCCATCTCCAATAACCAGAGGAAGAGGCCACCCTGACAGCAATCCATTGGTTTTACGATAGACATAGCGAATCTGGATGTTAGGAGCTTCCAAGATCATAGAGCGGATGTCACATAATAATGGGATAGAAGGCAAGTGAAAACTATGCTGCTGACAGATTCATCGAATAACAATAATGGAGTCCCCTTCAATGATGAGGCTGCGGGTGCCCAGGGTCCGAATAGCATAGGATATACCCGCCCAAGCCGCATAGAGCTCGGTCAGAGGTACCGAAGAATCAAGAAGACCAAAATCCCCAGCCTTCAGCATCATACCATCCGCATCATGAATAACATAAGCTGATCCAGCGCTTCTACCTCGGACACTCCCATCAAAGTTAATTTTAACAAACCCTAGAGGGGGGCTCCCAAGAAATAAAAATACGCCGGTTCGCTGCCGCAGCAGCAGCAGCAGGGGAGACTCAGTGTCCAAGGTTCGTAAAATCAACAGATCCTTGATGGGAGTACTCAGCATAAAGGGATGTAGCCGCCCGGAGAACCCTGCGAGGAGGATGAACCATATCTGAGAACAAAATCTGATTCCAGAAAAGCCATATCTGATAAGCAATATAAGCCCATAATGAACCCCGTTGGTGAGTACCCTGTCCCAATCCTTGCTTCAGCAATCTCAGGAAAGAAATACGGTAGGAGACAGAACTATCCCCCAGGGATAAGCGTCAGAGAGTTGCAAAATCTATCTAGCCCTGGCATAATAGAATATAGCATGATCAGTCGTTTCCTCCTCAGTACCACACACTGGGCAAGTGGGCAATATGCTCAAACCTCGACGCGAGAGAAGGGAGCAGATAGGAAAAATTCCCTGAGCTAGCTTCCAGATAAAAAGTCTCACTCTAGGTGAACAGGTAGATGCCAAATTCAATCCCAATCCCTCGAATCCTGAGGATAGTCTCTGAACATAGATAGAAGGTCCCTCATGGGAGCGCGAGACAAGCAAGATCTCCTCCAGACCCTGGTATCTGTACTAGCATCCGGAGATAGAGGTATGGAAAGAATGCGCCGACAAAGCTCAGTCCCGAAAAAACTGGCCATCCGAGAATACGACCAATTAGAGCAATCCAAGGAAATAAGGTCACTGACACGCATACCATGAGGAATATCAGGGCAAACAAATGTGGGCCATCGAGACAGGGGGAGGTCAGCAATCCACTCATCCTGAATGGCATCCACCGATGTACCGTCCCCAATCATCCAAGAGGTACAATCCAGGATAGTCGAAGCATATCGACAGACCTCTTTCCAATAAAAAGAATGCCCCCAATTAGACTGAGAAAGAGTGGAAGAATTTCAGCTACCATACTTGGCGCGCATGAAGGAACTCCACATGCAATGCGGATCAAGAAGGAACCGGGAGGCATGCCTAGCTGTCTTAGCCTCTCTTTTGACTAACAGCGACTGGATACCGTACTTGGCGCGCATGAAGGAACTCCATATGCAATGCTGATCAAGAAGGAACCGGGAGGCATGCCTAGCTGTCAGAGCCTCTCTTCTGACTAACAGCGACTAGATACTAAGACCACCCTCAGCCAATGGCAAACAAACAGTGTCCCAAGCCAGAAGATGAATACCATGGCCATCCTGCCTCGAAGCCCAAAGAAAGTCCAAAAGTATCTCTCAATCTTTCGCAAACATGCCAACGGAATAGCAGTGTTAGATAATAGATAGGCAGGCATCGAGGAGAGCACATAACGGATCAGAGTAATCCGCGCCATCATAGAAAGGTCAGACACCTGTCAGCCATCCAGCCGATCTCGGATCCGCCTCACCAGATAACTAAAATCCGAGCATCATGGCTGTCTCCCAGTAATCGGGATCCCCAAGTAAGACATCCGATCGGACTGAGTAGGAATCCCCATAATCTGAGATATAGACCTCTTCATTGAAGGGGACGTCCTCAGGCTAAAGAAGATCAGCGATTTGCTAAGATTGACACGAGGCACAATAGTAGGAGTGAAGAATGGACGCAAAGGTGGAGGCATTACAGGTAGAAGCCTTCCCAAGCAGGAGACAGTCATCAGTAAAAAGTAAATGGGACAGCGAAGGGCCAATGGGGCCCGCAGCATATGGGTCAATAGCTGAAGTCCGCATCGCCAAAGAAAGCTCCTAGGATAGAGCATCAATAGAGAGAGTAAACAAGAATGGAGAAAGAGGACATCCCTGTCTCAGACCAATTGCCGAGTGGAAGAACTTCGTCCGACCCCCATTAATCAGGAGAGAGAAAGATGGCCTCTGGACATACTCCATCACCCAGTCAATAAAAACCTCATGGAAACCAAACTCATGTAGGGTACTACAAAGAAAATCTCACCTCAATCTGTCATAAGCTCTCTCCATGTCAAGCTTGATAGCCATGAGGCACTGACGTCCTGACGCTCTGTGAAGGTCATGCATAAACTCCTGAGCCAGCAGGGCATTGTCCGCGATACTACGCCGGTTAAGAAAAGCACCCTGCTCCTGAGAGATAAAATGAGGGTTACCGAACCCATCCGAGTCACCAAAAGCCGAGCACATATTTTAGATAAAGTGGTGCACAGACTGATAGGTCAGTAATGCATAGGAGAGGAAGCATTAGGACATTTGGGCACCAAAGTAACAAGAGTCCGCTTCCAGTCAGAAGGCATATGAGTAGCCAAAAAGATAGACTGGATAGCCGAGACCACATCCGGACCAACTATGTTCCAATAATGATGAAAGAATACGGGCGGGTACCCATCAGGGCCCGGGGCCTTGTCAGGCCCCAGTTCCCATAAAGCGAGTCGAATCTCCTCAGTAGAGAAAGGCATGATAAGAATATCATTCTCTACATCAGAGACCTTACATGAAGGCAGAACAGGAGAAACCGGGAACCCAACCCCCGACATCTCAGTCCATCTGGTCTGAAAGAAGTTAATAAACTGATACCTGATCGCCTGCGGATCCTCGACAGAATGGCCCTCCTCATCATCTATACATCTGATGCGATTTACCGACCAACGTCGTAAAGTAATCTGATGAAAGAATCTCGTATTATGGTCTCCCTCCATAATCCACTTAATACGAGACCTTTGCCTCCAATAAGTTTCCTGCTGCAACATCAGAGAGTGGTGGATAGCTAAGGTGGATCTGAGAGTAGACAGATCCGCATTGAGGAGAAATCCCTCCTGATCCTTCTTATCTTGCAGAGAAGAGATAATAGACTCTGCCTGCTCAACTTGCCTCAAAATATTCCCCATCTCCCTCCTGTTTCAGTTGGAGAGCCTGCGGCTGGCAAGAAGCAGACGTCTAGAAAGTCTGTATGCAGCACTCCCTCGAATTGGCATCCGCCAGACCTGAGAAATGATATGTCTCGCAGAAGAATAAAAGGTCCAGAACTTTTCAAACTTAAACTGTCTAGACCGCTGAAGAGGCACATCAGTAAAAATAAGGATAGGACAATGATTAGACCCAATTCTTGACAAATGAGTAACAGTAGCAGACGGAAAGAGCTGAAACCAATTGGCAGTAGCCAAAGCCCTATCCAGTCTCTCCCAGACTCTAGCAGAGCCCTGACGATTATTGCACCAGATAAACTGGGGTACAGCAAACCCCAAATCCAAAAGACCTGCCGAGGCAATAAAATTCCTGAACTCAACAATGTCCGAGGAATCAACAACCTGTCTACCTCCTCTCTTCTCAGAGGCCCCCACAATACAGTTAAAATCACCAGCAATGAGGGAGGAAAAACCCTGGTCAAGGAGCAAAAGGATCTCATCCCAAAGCACATGACGAACCCTAAACTCAGTGCCGGCATAAACTCCAAAAGCAGCCAAGGTGCAGAGGACCCTTCCGAAACAACCAAAGCCACCTGCTGGCCACAACCATGGAAGGCATCCACACGGACTTTATCCGATCTCCAAAGCACCAAAATGCCTCTAGAAAGACCAACTGAGTCAATAGCATAAGAATTCCACAGTCTAGAAATCTGCCTCCGGAGGCAATGCAGACTATCCCCCGATAGACGAGTTTCCGTCAAAATACAGATGTCAAGGTTATGAAGCTGCTGAAGCCTCCCAAAAGAGGACCGAAATGAGGGTTTCAGGGCCCCTCGAACATTCCAAACAAGAATCTTTATTTAGAAATTTGAGGAAGAGGGACCCCAGCAGTGTCCCCAGCTCGCCAAGGTGATCATTAAGTAGCATGGGACCCTCAGGTCCATGGACAATACACTCATCCACCCTGGAGGAATCCATATTCTCGACAAGACGATCCTTCTGGATGACTTCCTTAAGAAGGGCAACAGCCGCGTCATGGTCTGAGCCGACCGAACGAACCTGCTGGGCTGACTCTTCAGCAGAACCTGGGGCCAAACTATCTTTATGGTGGGACTTTTGCTTCCTCATCCCCACAAGACCGGTCATACCCCTAGGGGACTCAAGCAAAGCTGAGAAAACAAAGGACCCATTCTCAATGGCCTTATCCCTGAGGGGTGCTTTTCCTTTAACTTTGGATGCCTTGGACACGACCCGCTGTGACAAATGCTCAACAGGCTGAGCCCGCTTCGACAGGCCAGAAAGGCAACCGCCACTAGGCTTAACCGAGCCCCCCAACTTAAAAGAATTAGAACTTAAATCTTCAGAATTCACTGAGAGCACTGGGACTGAGACCAAGCAATCTGACTTAAGCTCCTCAGCCCTCCCATCCACTCCAACTGGCACGCATTGAAGAAACTAGCACGCTGGAGTATCAGGCAAAGCAGGAGGGCTCGGGGGATAGAGCATAGTAGACCCTGCAAACCCAACTCCCGGCACAACAAGCATCTCGCCATCAACCACCGGCACAGTGGGAGGAATCCGGCATGCATGCACTCCAAACAGTGGGGTAGACCCTAGTGTTTGGGATGAGGGATCCAAGGAAATTGTAGAAGGAGAGGCAGACATACCATGCGACCCTTTCCTAAGATGCCTACGTGCTAATTTCTTGGGAATTTGCCATTCTTCCGTCATAGCAGAGGAAGGGGAAGAAGACGTACCCGGAACAGAGGATTTCTGAGACACTGGTTGCAGCTGCACAGGGGGCTTCCTCCGTCTCACCGCTGCCATCCAAGGACCGAACCGAGGATTCGAAGAGGAAGATGAGGAATCGGGCGCAGCTCCACAGGTCCCAAAGAAGTGCAAGGATCCACAGAAGCCACAAATTCCTTCAATATACTCAAATGAAAATTGCTGCCAAAAGGGATTTCTGAACCTCTAATCCGAGCACCCGGACGAAGGGGCTTACCCAGGTTGACACTGACACATGCGCGAGTGAAGCCGCCCCGCTTGCGGTCCTTGGTCGAAGCATCGGAGTACAAATATCTCCCTGTAGAAGATAGGATTGAGGCTAGAGCCTCATCCGACCAAAATTCAATGAGGAGCAGCGGCAATCGGACCCAAAGCAGAGCTTGAAGCAGCGAGCTCTCAGAAGGAATGAACTCCGGCTGCCACTCGAACACTGCAAAAGCTTGGCTATTGACCACCCATGGACGACCGAGGACAAGCTCCGTAGCATGAGTGTCTTCAAACCGGAACAGGTAATGGTGGTGCACCAGAGTGACGACTTCAATTTTCCCCGAGACACCGGCACAGTGGAATTCACGAACCAGAGCCTCCGGAGGAACCCAATTGCCGAGACTACGAGCGAGAATGACAATATTCTTCCACCTACCAACCTCCTCCAGTGGCCGCATGGGAACTTAGATGATCTCAGAGAATAAGCGCTCCATCTTTGCAACCATTACCGGAGATGGAGAGGGAGAAACCCTGTAGTACCCCGGTTCAGACGAACCAGGTTTGGTTCAGATGAACCAGGTCTGGTTCAGATGAACCAAGCTCCAGTCTGTTGGGTTCCTCGGACTGACGCTTCGCTCCAGGTGAAGCATTTAGTCTTCGGGGAAACCCCCGATCCGAGGCGTTGCTCAGGTGATTAAATAGTAAGGAGGAGGACTCCTTCCTTACGCTGGCGCGCTTCATCCTCAGGTACGTTTCCCTGCCACAGAGAGAGAGAGAGAGAGAGAGCGTGAGAGAGGGAGACAGAGAGCGCGAGAAGCAGAGAAAGAGGAGACCGGCCGATCCCTTGGTTCAGGCCCGCCAGCGTGCTCGCCGCCTCGCCGGGCCTGAGCTTTGGCCGGCGACCCCGCCGGCACCGGGGGAGGTGTCCGGCGGGGTGGTGGTGGAGAGAGAGAAGAGAGAGAGGGCCAATCGGCCCTTCTCTCGCGCGGTGGCGGGTTGGTTCGGGTTCGGCGGCGTGCTCGCCGCCTCGCCGGGCCTGAGCTTCGGCCTGTCGCCTCCACCGGCGCCGGGCGTGCGTTCGGTGGAGGTCCGGCCGGCCAAGGTGGCCGGCCGTGCCGCCGGCACAGTATGTGCCGCGCGGATGTGAGAGAGAAAAAGAGTGAAATTGAGGAGAGAAAGGGAGATTGGTGGCCGACCGCGGCGGCGGCCGGCTCTGGCCCGGCCACCGGCGGTCGGGCCGCCTCAATTTGGCCGGCGGCGGCCCTGGCCGCCGGCTAGGTCCCCGTCCCCTGTTTGGTGAAACAGGGGATCGGGATGGTTGGCTGAACCAGCCGGCCGGTTCAGGGCCTTTTGGGCCGTGCCGATCTGTTTTGGGAGGGATTTTGGGCCCCGTAACGGGGGGATTAGAAATAATTATATGGCTAGAATCTGGGTGAATTCTAGTTTCTTGGGGTATTTTTACTTCCCCAATTGGGTGTGTATAGTGGGAGATATTCGAGCCCAAAGTTGGGCCCGTGAACTAGTCTGGGTAGAATTCTAAGGGTCATTTTAATATTCTTTCTAATAAATTAATTGTGTAAAATGATCCTGTAGGTGCTCAGACATCTGACTAGCTGATATATACCTGTTGGATTGCGTACTGAGGTAAGTAAGCCAGTTATCAGTATTTAATAAATTATTTTATTCATTATATGAATATTTAAATTGTGAATTATATTGTGACATGAAGAATTGTTATGACTAAATTGTAAGTAGATGAGTACATTGTTGTTTATGTGCTATGATTGAGAATGATTTCATATGTGGATGCTATGCATGAGAGATGCAGTTATTATGACATTGATGTGATATATTACATGCAATTGTTTAAGTATAATCCACTGTTTATGCAATATGAAGATGTTATTGATATGTTTGTGCATGATGTGAGGTACTGTTATGTGTCGCCGCGGTTCTCCTTTATCATGTCATACCACACACACATCTAGAGGATGTTCTGATGATTTATGCCACACACATCTAGAGGATGTGTTCTGATGATTTATGCCACCTACACGTCTAGAGGATGTGTTCTGCTTATTTATGCCATTCACACGTCTAGAGGATGTGTTCTGCTTGGTCCGAGATGGCATCACGCATCTAGAGGATGTGTTCTGAGTTACTATGAGGTGGCATCACACATCTAGAGGATGTGTTCTGCTTGGTTCGAGGTGGCATCACACATATAGAGTATGTGTTCTGGTGGATTATGATATGGCGTGACCCTGGTATCTGGACCCTTTCAGGGGGATGCTTGTTGGTACACCATTGGATATTGCAGGGCCGTGGGACACATTTGCAGCTACCATTGAGTATAAACAGTGGGTTTACTTACATTGCATGTTTGAGTATTTGTGGAATGTTTAAGCATGCAAATCATTTATGTGCTTATAGATTGTTATGCTATGATTTGACTGTATAACGTGGCTTACTTATTGAGTGTAAGCTCATAAAAATCTTACAATGTTTTTGTCAGAGCCACGAGATTGAAGATGGATTGTTGGGGTGATGGATCTTCTATTAAATAAAACAAGACCCATTATTTTGTTGTAACCCCAGTATTACTTATGTGTAGGGCTTGATGCCCAAACTTTATTATTGTGGTGTGTAAGGGTTTGTAACCCAAAACTTTTAGTATTCAGTGATGAATTTGGCTTGGTTATATATAATAGTGTTATGTGTGAAAAATTTTGTGACGCCTTGCGTGCCCGGCACGCGGCGGGTTGTCACCCTAGCCCGATATTGGGTCTGGGGCGTGACAGCTTTAGTGGTATCAGAGCTCGGTTATGACCCTAGGGACACGGACATATTGACATGATAACACGTAGAGAACATATTTTGATGACATTATACTTAGAGAAACCTGACACTTTAGTTTATGATGATATTAACCACACTAATTTAACAGGAAATAGTTATGGCTCGCCGTTCTAGGAGCCAACATATGAGGAGACTCTCAGGCCGGTAATGCTGATCACCGGTGGGTCAAGGAACTACTGGAGGTACGGCCCCTGCCAACCCAGTAGGACTGAGCACCAGCGATTCCAGTCCGAGATGCTTCAAGCTCTCTCGGGTATGGCGCAGTCTATGCGGGACATGCAGCATCAGATCCAGCAGGCTTTGACCGCTCAGTCTGCACCCCCTTCTGCTCCGACTCAGCCTACCCTTCCTGTTCCGCAGTTGCAGCCAACCTTACCCACTCAATCAGCACCGCCGACCAGTCTGCTTTATCTCAATCCTGGGTGGGGATCGGCCGCAGCTTTGCAGATTTCAAGAAGTTTGCCCCTGCTCCTTTCTCTGGTTCAAGCAACCCTATTGATGCTGAGAGATGGGTGCGAGATATGGAGAAGGCTTTTATGGCCCATGGTAGTCAGGAGATGGAGAGGATCAGATTTGCTACTTATCTTCTCCAAGGGGAGGCTTATGACTGGTGGTTAGTAGAGGAGCAGCGTCGGGGTGGTCAGACTATTTCTTGGGAGCAGTTTAAGGAGGCATTCTTCGACAAGTACTTTCCCAGGAGTATGCAGAGGCGGATGGAATCAGAATTTCTTAAGTTGGAGCAAAGGAATCTTTCGGTGGCCCAATATGAAGCTGAATTCACCAGGTTGGCCCGTTTTGCTCCAAGTATAGTATCTAACGAAATGGCCAAGATCACCCGATTCACGGAGGGACTTCGACCCAGACTGATGCAGGTGGTCAACGCATTTGAGCTTCACACTTACAGTGCCGTGGTAAATAAGGCCTTATAATTGAGAGAGATATGAATACGGTTCAGAGGGATTGGGAGCAGCAGAAGAAGAGGAAAGGGCATAATTCTAGCCACCCCCAGCTCATGGCCAAGAAGAGAGGTGCACCTCAGGCCCCAGGAGGACAACCGAATAGAGAGGCTCGCTGCTTTCGCTGTGGGAATTTCCACCCGGGGAGACCTTGCCGTGGAGTGTCTGGTGCCTGTTTCTCCTGTGGAAAGACTGACCATAAGATAGCCACATGTCCCCTTCGAAGAACCAGCAGCCATCTTCCAGTCAAGGGACGAGTCAGCAGCAGCAACCACCGAGGACTCAGGGAAGGGTCTTCGCTCTCACTCAGCAGGATGCTGCCGCTTCTAATTCTGTGGTGACAGGTATATCAATATTTACATTCTTATCCTGTGCAATGCATTAATAATTAGTTAGGACATTATATTCTTATTGTTAAAATGAAATTTCATTTACGTCCAGGAATGATTAAGATAGGCAATGATTATGCTCAGACTCTAATTGATCCGGGTGCCACGCATTCGTTTATATCTGACACCTACCTTGGCAAGAATGCATCATTGACACCTGAACTCTAGACCATGAATTACACATTGCCTTTCCAAATGGTGATACTATGAAAGTTGATACTGTATGCAAATCCTGCTTGATTATCATTGAGGATAGGAAGCTGAATGCCAATCTTATTGTCCTTCCACTGAAATTCTTTGATGTTATCCTTGGCATGGATTGGTTAGCTTCCTATCATGCTTCTGTAGACTGTTTCAGGAAGATCGTCAACTTCAAAATTCCTTGTCAGCCCGAATTTAGTTTTACTGGTGGCCAGAAACTTCTAGCCTCAGTGTTTATTTCGGCACTACAGGCTGAAAAGTATCTGAGGAGTGGTGGCCAAGGATTTCTTGCTGTTATTAATGATCTTCAAAAGAAAGAGGCCAAGTTGGAGGATATTCCTATAGCTAGAGAATTCCCTGATGTCTTTCGGATGAATTATCGGAGTTGCCCCCTGACCGGGAGGTTGAGTTCTCCATTGATTTGATTCCTGGAACTGGACCTATATCCAAGGCCCCTTATCGTATGGCCCCGGCTGAGCTAAAAGAGTTGAAGGACCAATTGCAGGAACTCCTAGATCGGGGATTTATCAGGCCTAGTGCTTCTCCTTGGGGTGCTCCAGTTCTATTTGTTAAGAAGAAGGATGGCAGTCTTCGGCTATGCATTGATTACCGGGAAATCAACAAGGTGACAGTGCGAAATAAGTACCCTTTGCCGAGGATTGATGACTTGTTTGACCAACTTCAAGGAGCCCGGGTATTCTCTAAGATTGATCTCAGGTCAGGTTATCATCAGCTTAAAGTCAAGGATGGGGATGTGCCTAAGACAGCTTTCAGAACTAGATATGGCCATTATGAGTTTTTGGTGATGCCGTTTGGTTTGACTAATGCCCCGGCAGCGTTCATGGATTTGATGAACAGAATATTTAGGCCATACTTGGATCAGTTTGTGGTTGTATTTATTGATGATATTTTGATCTATTCTAAGAGTCTCAGGGAGCATGAGGATCACTTGAGGATTGTGCTTCAGACTCTTCGGGAGAAGAAGCTTTATGCCAAGCTGCAGAAGTGTGAGTTTTGGTTGGACCAAGTAGCTTTCTTGGGTCACGTAATTTCTGTGGATGGCATTTCTGTGGACCCGAAGAAGATTGAAGCTATTATTAGCTGGAGCCGACCTTCCAATGTGGCTGAAGTCAGAAGCTTCTTGGGGCTAGCCGGGTATTATCGAAAATTTGTGGAAGACTTCTCTCGCATCGCTCTACCCCTAACTCGTTTAACCCAGAAACGAGTGAAGTTTGACTGGTCAGAGGAGTGTGAGGAAAGTTTTCAGGAGTTAAAGCAGCGTTTGGTGTCAGCTCCCATCCTTGTTCTTCCGACAGGATCTGAGGGTTTTACACTTTATACTGATGCCTCGGAAAGGATTGGGATGTGTCCTAATGCAGAATGGAAAGGTGATAGCCTATGCTTCCAGACAGCTGAAGCCTTATGAGCAGAACTATCCTACTCATGATCTGGAATTAGCTGCGGTGGTTTTTGCTTTGAAGATTTGGCGGCATTATCTCTATGGGGTGTCGTGTGATGTGTATACAGACCATAAGAGTCTAAAATATATCTTCACACAGAAGGAGCTCAATTTGAGGCAGAGGAGGTGGTTGGAACTTCTGAAGGACTATGATCTGAATCTACATTATCATCCAGGGAAGGCTAATGTTGTGGCTGATGCTTTGAGTAGGAAGACCTCTTCTGAGTTAGCTGCTATGCTTACCTCCCAGCCTCACATTCTGAAGGACCTCGAGAGGTGGGAGATTGGACTGAGAGTACAGCAGTCTGATGGACTTGTTGCTGCACTTATTCTTCAGCCGACTCTTGTTGACAGAATTAAGTCCTCCCAGATGGAAGATCCAGATCTTCAAAGAATTAAAGTTGCAGTTCAGTCAGGAGATCAGAGTGGATTTTATGTAATGGATGATGGATCCCTGAGATTTGAAGGCAGACTTTGTGTACCTAGCAATGAGGAGTTGAAAGCCGAGATTTTGAGGGAGGCTCACTACTCTCCCTATACTGTGCATCCTGGTGGTACTAAAATGTATAGAGACTTAAAGGAGAATTTTTGGTGGAAAGGGATGAAGAGGGATATTGCTCAGTTTGTGGCCAAGTGCTTAGTATGTCAGCGGGTGAAGGCCGAGCATCAAAAACCTGCGGGACCTCTTCAATCTTTGATGATTCCTCAGTGGAAATGGGAAAAGATTACTATGGATTTTGTGACTGGTCTGCCCAAAACTCCCAGGAGTAATGATGCAGTTTGGGTTATTGTGGACAGACTGACAAAGTCAGCTCATTTCCTACCTTTCAGAGTTGGAGTCTCGAGTGACAGATTGGCTAGCTTGTATTTGGAGCAGATTGTGAGACTCATGGTGTTCCTGTCTCTATTGTATCTGACCGGGATACCAGATTTGTATCACAGTTTTGGAAGAGCCTTCATAAGGCCTTGGGACCAAATTAAATTTCAGTACGGCTTATCATCCCCAGTCTGATGGGCAGTCAGAGAGGACCATACAGATTCTAGAAGATATGTTGCGTGCCTGTGTAATGGACTTGGGTGGGGCTTGGGATAACCACTTATCTTTGGTGGAGTTTGCTTATAACAATAGTTATCAAGCCAGTATCCAGATGGCCCCATTTGAGGCTTTGTATGGTAGGAGGTGCAGATCTCCTTTATGTTGGGATGACGTAGGGGAAAGGAAATTGCTAGGCCCTGAGCTGATCCAGCAGACAGTTGACAAGGTGCATTTGATCAGGGAGCATCTTCGTACAGCTCAGAGCAGGCAGAAAGAGTTATGCTGACGTCAGAAGGAGAGAGTTAGAATTCAGGTTGGGGATCATGTTTTCTTAAGGGTATCACCAACCAAGGATGTGATGAGATTCGGGGTTAGAGGAAAGCTTAGTCCACGCTATATTGGACCTTTTGAGATCTTGAGCAGAGTTGGGAGGTTGCATACAGCTTAGCACTGCCTCCGATCTTATCTGGTGTTCACAATGTATTCCATGTATCTATGCTGAGGTATGTTTCAGACCCCAGTCATGTTATAGCTTATGAGCCTATTCAGTTGAGGAAGGATTTATCATATGAGGAACATCCTGTGCGTATCGTGGACCGCAAGGATCAGATTCTGAGGCGGCGTACCATCCCTTATGTCAAAGTTCAGTGGAATAATCACTCTGAGAGGGAGGCTACTTGGGAGCTGGAGGAAGGAGATGAAATCAAGTATCCACAATTATTTGAAGGTAATTTATCTATCTAAGATTGTTGACCTTTGATTAATTTGATTGATCCGTAGTTATGAGGTCATGTATCAATTTCGAGGCCAAAATTTTTATAAGGAGGGGAGGATGTAGTACCCCGGTTCAGACGAACCAGGTTGGTTCAGTGAACCAGGTCTGGTTCAGATGAACCAGCTCCTGTTGGGTTCCCCGGACTGACGCTTCGCTCCAGGTGAAGCGTTTAGTCTTCGGGAAACCCCGATCCAAGGCGTTGCTCAGGTGATTAAATAGAAGGAGGAGGACTCCTTCCTTCATGCTGGCGCGCTTCATCCTCAGGTACGTTCCCCTGCCACAGAGAGAGAGAGAGAGAGCGTGAGAGAGAGACAGAGAGGGAGATAGAGAGAGTGCGAGAAGAGAGAGAAGATTTGAGACCGGCCGATCCCTTGGTTCAGGCCCGGTGGCGTGCTCGCCGCCTCGTCGGGCCTGAGCTTTGGCCGGTGACCCCGCCGGCACCGGGGGAGGTGTCCGGCGGGGTGGTGGTGGAGAGAGAGAAGAGAGAGAGGGCCAATCGGCCCTTCTCTCGCGCGTGGCGGGTTGGTTCGGGCCCGGCGGCGTGCTCGCCGCCTCGCCGGGCCTGAGCTTCGGCCTGTCGCCTCCACCGGCGCCGGCGTGCGTCCGGTGGAGGTCCGGCCGGCCAAGGTGGCCGGCCGTGCCGCCGGCACAGTATCGTGCCGCGCGGATGTGAGAGAGAAAAAGAGTGAAATTGAGGGAGAGAAAGGGAGATTGGTGGCCGGCCGCTGCGCGGCCGGCTCTGGCCCAGCCACCGGCGGCCGGGCCGCCCTCAATTTGGCCGGCGGTGGCCCTGATCGTCGGCTAGGTCCCCGTCCCTGTTCGGTGAAACAGGGGATCGGGTGGCTTGGCTGAACTGGGCCGGCTGGGCCGGCCGGTTCAGGGCCTTTTGGGCCGTACGACGATCTATTTTGGGATTGGTTTTTGGGCCCGTAACGGGTCGGGATTAGCAAAATATTATATGGCTAGAATCTGGGTGAATTCTAGTTTCATGGGGTATTTTTACTTCCCCAATTGGATGTGTATAGTGGGAGATATTCGAGCCCAAAGTTGGGCCCGTGAACTAGTCTGGGTAGAAATTCTAAGGGTCATTTTAATATTCTTTGCTATAAATTAATTGTGTAAAATGATCCTGTAGGTGCTCAGACATCTAACTAGCTGATATATACCTGTTGGATTGCATACTGAGATAAGTAAGCCAGTTATCAGTATTTAATAAATTATTTTATTCATTACATGAATATTTAATTGTAAATTATATTGTGACATGAAGAATTGTTATGACTAGATTGTAAGTAGATGAGTACATTGTTGTTTATGTGCTATGATTGAGAATGATTTCATATGTGGATGCTATGCATGAGAGATGCAGTTATTATTACATGATGTGATATTACATAATTGTTAAGTAAGTATAATCCATTGTTTATGCAATATGAAGATGTTATTGATATGTTTGTGCATGATGTGAGGTGCTGTTATGTGTCGCCGCGGTTCTCCTTTATCATGTCATACCACACACACATCTAAAGGATGTGTTCTGATGATTTATGCCACACACATATCTAGAGGATGTGTTCTGATGATTTATGCCACCTACACGTCTAGAGGATGTGTTCTGCTTGTTTATGCCATTCATACGTCTTGAGGATGTGTTCTGCTTGGGTTCGAGATGACATCACATCTAGAGGATGTGTTCTGAGTTACTATGAGGTGGCATCACACATCTAGAGGATGTGTTCTGCTTGGTTCGAGGTGGCATCACACATATAGAGTATGTGTTCTGGTGGATTATGATATGGCGTGACCCTGGTATCTGGACCCTTTCAGTAGGGGGATGCTTGTTGGTACACTATTGAGATATTGCAGGGCCGTGGGTCACATTTACAGTTACCATTGAGAGTGTAAACAGTGGGTTTACTTACATTGCATGTTTGAGTATTTGTGGAATGTTTAAGCATGCAAATCATTTATGTGCTTATAGATTGTTATGCTATGATTTACTGTATAACGTGGCTTACTTATTGAGTGTAAGCTCATAAAAATCTTACAATGTTTTTGTCAGAGCCACGAGATTGAAGATGGACTGTTGGGGTGATGGATCTCCTATTAAATAAAACAAGACCCATTATTTTGTTGTAACCCCAGTATTACTTATGTGTAGGGCTTGATACCCAAACTTTATTATTATGGTGTGTAAGGGTTTGTAACCCAAAACTTTTAGTATTGAGTGATGTATTTGGCTTGGTTATATATAATTGTGTTATGTGTGAAAAATTTTGTGACGCCTTGTGTGTCCGGTACGCGGTGGGTTGTCATCCTAGCTCGATATTTGGGTCTGGGGCGTGACAAACCCACTCGAAGCGGCTCGATTGGGCGTGGCTCCAAGGCATGCCGGCGTTCTTCGGAACATCAGACCCCACCGAATTCTTGGCAGATGGAGAGCCCATCACCGGACAAAGCAGCGATGAAAATAGCAACAGAAGGCGACGAAAATCAGGGAAGAAAAGACGATGTCCGAATCTTAAAGCAAGCGCTCTCAGACTCTCTCGGACTCTCTTCTTTATGACTACCGCTAGTTTCTCCGTACTGGGGTACTATTTGTTTGGCAGATCTGGCATGAAGGGAAGACCAAAGAGGCAAAAAAAATATGTTATGGAGTCGTGGTCACTTATTAAAGATGATATAAATTGAAGGATGAAATTTCAGTTTGTGCATATTGCAAGCTTTTCCCTTATATTAGTTTATCTATATGTTAGAAGGCGAATTTACCGCTGTATACTTTAAACATGTGGCTTATTGATTTTACCATGATTTCATGTAATACGGTAATACTTGACCAAAGTTCTTTTGAGGACTTAATCTACTTTTGTGTAACATCTTTATATGTCATATATAATGAGGACGGCCGCTTGAATGTCAGACTAAGCAGCTTGTTGAAGGACTGCTGTTTGGCAGGCCCAAAGAGCACCTCAGATCCTAAACCGCATTCATTGAATAAATGGTCTTTTATTATTATTATTCTCTCTCTCATTCAAGATGACGTGTATAATTCTGTTGCAGTAGTGGTTCTGCTAGAAATTAGTCTACCAGATGTGAATAAAAGGCTCTCTTCCTGGTAAATGAGAGGTTTAGGTTTTACCATTGGTATGGGTCTTGTCATCAATGATCAATGCCCCGGTTTAAAATCCATGCCAGACCTTGACATGACTAATGATGTAGCTAATAAAGTCACAAAAATAATCATAGCAAAATCAACTACATGGCACAAACACATTCCGTCAGCCCCGATGTCTCCAAGTCAGCCGAGGCGGCCCCGATCTCTTCAGGTCGGCCCCATCAACCACTGCGTCTCCAAATCAACCGAGGCGGCGCCGACCTCTTCAGGTCAGCTCCGTCGGCCTCGGTGTCTCCAAATCAACCGAGGCGGCCCCGACCTCCTCAGGTCGGCCCTGTTGGCCCTGGCATCTCCAAAATAGCTGAGGCGGCCCCGACCTCTTCAGGTCGACCCCGTCGGCCCCGGCGTCTCCAAGATAGCTAAGGCGGCCCCGACCTCTTCAGGTCGATCCCATCGGCCTCGGCATCTCCAATATTAGCCGAGGTGGCCCCAACCTCTTCAGACCGACCCCGTCGTCCTCGGCGTCTCCAAGTTAGCCGAGGCGGCCTCAACCTCTTCAGGTCGGCCCCATCGGCCCCAGCGTCTTCAAGATAGCCGAGGCGACCCTGACCTCTTCAGGTCGGCCCTGTCGGCCCCGGCGTCTCCAGGTTAGCCGAGGCGGCCCCGACCTCTTTAGGTCAGCCCCGGCATCTCCAAGGTAGCCAAGGCAGCCCTGACTTCTTTAGGTCGGCCCCATCTGCTAGAACCATCATCCTTCTGACCAGCGCAGCCTGACGCAATCTGGCCCACCTACCGTCTGACCACGCCGTCGATGGGACATGCCCACTTACCGGCTGACTCAGCCGATTGATGGGGCTTGGCTCACCAACCGCCGGCTTCCTCTCTCCGATGGGACAGGACTCACCAATCAGCCCTAGATTCACGTAACCTTCACATGTCCCGCGAACATCTCCCCCTCGCGGAATGTCATGCAGCTAATCCCCATGTTGGTCCTAACTGCCTATAAAAGAGTAAGTCCGCAAGAGATTCATGTATGCACAAATAAGCACCCCTCTTTCTATTATCCGGAAGAAACTCTATCTCAGAGCTTTCTCCACCCCAAAAGAGCTCTCTCGAGCTCTTCCTTAGCTGTGTCCTCGATCGCTGACTTGGGCGTTGGAGGATCCCCACCGAAGAACCCCTTCAGTCTCGGGACTTCTTGCAGGTTGTCTGGCTGGGCGAGAATCTTATCGGCGACTGGATATGTCTTTCCGGTGCTCAACACAGGTGATCGAGCGTCATCAGATTGGCGCGCCAGGAAGGAAGGGCATGAGAGAAAGGAAGATACGACCTCCGCAGCATTTCTTCATTCCCCCTCTATTAGCAATGGTGATGACGCGGGCTCAAGACGCTTCTGCCAGTTACCCTGGGGGCATCCCCCATCAACTAGACAGCAAGAGGCCAACCTCCCGGCTGTCGATCCCCCTGTCGCCTGCCCACCACCAAACACAGCTGCCCTAACTGATCAGCTGGCAGCTCTTGCTCAATAGGTCCAAGCTCTCACCGCCATGGTCCATGGACTTCAGGAGCAGTAGTCCGTGGCCATCCAGCATCAAACCGCTCCCCCTGCTAGTCAACAATCGGCAAGGGGAGGCTCTCCTCAGAGAGAGGCTAGTCGTCACTAGGTTTCCCCTAGGAAGCCCCATCGTAAGCCCCCCAAGCGGCCACGATCCCCCGATTGTGGCCCGAGCAAATTTCCACTGGAGCCACAGTGCCAGGAGGAGCTGAAGCGGAAATCTTATCTTCCACATCCTTCCACATCTTCTTCTTCTTCCTCGTCCTCCGATCCACTCAGGAGGACCCCTATGATCAATCGTCAGGCGGAGGATTACCTGGATGAATACCGCCGGCGATTGGACGAGCTCACCAGGAGAATCAATAACCAACCGAGGAAGAATATGACACTCGTCCTCCCTACACCCATCGGATATTGGAGGAGCCCATACCCTCCAGGTTTTGTTTCCCTCAAATAGATCCGTACGATTGTACGATGGATCCTCTCGATCATCTCGAGAGCTACAAGGCTATGATGTAGGTCCAGGGTACTACGGATGCTCTTCTATGTAAGGCTTTCCTTGCCACTCTACGGAAAGCCGCCCATGCTTGGCACACGCGCTGTCCTCTCACAGCATCGATTCCTTTCGAGAGCTGGAAAGGGCCTTTTTGGCGCATTTTGATGCTTGCCGATGGATTCCGAGGGTCGCTAACAGCCTCTTCTCTGTACGACAAAAGGAGGGGGAGTCGCTACGGGATTTTGTGGCCCGATTCAAGACCGCCACCCTTGAAGTCTACCACTTGGATGACGCGGTGGCAACGTTAGCCCTGAAGCGAGGACTCCTCCCGTCCTGCTTCACCTTCTCTCTGGATAAGAAGCCCCCAGGCTTTTACTCCGACCTCCTCCTCCGGATTCAGAAGTACATTCGTGCGGATGAGGCCGACCTCACCCGCTGAGAGTCCTCGAGGGGATCCAGTCGCGAGCTTGCCCGTTCGGAGCCAAGTGGACCTTCTCACCCCCAGTGGCCCGAACCATCCCACCGGCTGGATTGTGAATGCCGTAGTCTTGCCCCTTGGGAGGGCGAGCTCACACCTCTTCTTGCCCCTCGCTCTCATATCCTTATGGAGATTGAGGACGACCCTTACCTCCAACGGCCTCCTCCCATGAAGAAGGGCACCCCTCGCGACAAAAGCCACTACTGCCGCTTCCACCGGACTATGGCCACGACACCGAGTTGCTACAACTTGAAGTGCGCCATTGAGGAGCTCATTCGACGGGCTACCTCAGAAAGTATGTCCAGAAGGCACCGCCACTGCTGTCGGCCTTCATGGGGCTCCCGCCCGTTCAGGCCACCGTCGACAACACCCCTACGGAGCGGACGGTCGGGATGATGTCTTGGGGAACAACTTCTTCATCTACTAAGCGGCCGAGAGGGGATGAAGTGCTGGATGATGTAGTTCCTGGGGGGGTCAGCAGTTGTTGAAAATGTAAATAATGAAGGTGTCGTTTCCATGATGATCGCCAAACACCCTATAAAAAAGATATTAGTTGATAGTGATAGCTTAGCTGACATCCTTACCTACGATGCATTTGTTAGAATGGGATTGTCTCTTGACTCTCTTCAGCCCATGGCGACCCCTCTAGTTGGATTTATGGGGGATTCGGTGAGGGTCGAGAGCGAGGTATCCTTGCCTGTGATGGCTGAAACGCCGCCATGCCAGAGCACAATCATCATGAAGTTTTTGGTCATACGGGTCCCTCTGGCATACAATGCCATCCTCAGACGACCAGGCCTAAATTTGTTGGATGCAGTCATCTCCACCCGATGTTTGCTCGTGCAGTTCCCCACTAATGGAGGTATCGGAGAGATGCGGGGCGAGGTCAGCTCGATCTTGCCTTGTTATCACACGGCATCAAGCCCTCAGGAGGCCGAGTCGGCCTCGGAAGTGCCTGACCTCAGAGAGTCCAACAAAGGAGGAGAGCCGGCTGAGCGGCTCTAACTTTTCCCCTTGAAGATGACCCAACAAGGACTGTGCGCATCGGCGGGCTCCTCCCTCCAGAAGATCGCGACCGTCTCCTGACTTTTCTGCAGGCCACCTTGGATATATTTGCATGGTCGGCATCCAATATGCCCGGCATCACTCCGGAGGTGACACCCATAAGCTCAATATTGACCCAAAGTGCCGTTCGGTCCGCCAAAGGAAGAGAAGCTTTGCTCCCGAATAGCAAAAGGCCATTGATGAAGAAGTCAACAAGCTACTCAGCGCCGGTCATATCAGGGAGGCACATTACCCCACCTGGCTAGCCAATGTGGTCATGGTGCGAAAGGCAAATGGGAGCTCGAGGATCTGCATTGATGTCACCGACTTGAACAAGGCATGCCCGAAGGATAGTTTTCCTCTGCCCCGGATCGACCAGTTGGGGATTCCACCTTTGGCCATGAGCTTCTCAGCTTCATGGATGCCTTCTCCGGGTATAATCAAATAAAGATGGACCCTGCCGACGAGGAGCATACATCTTTTATGACGAGAAAGGCATTTATTGCTATAAGGTGATGCCCTTCGGCCTTAAGAATGCAGGGGCAACCTACCAAAGGTTGATGAACAAAGTCTTCCAAGATCAACTAGGCCGGAACATGGAGGTTTACATGGACGATATGTTGACCAAAAGCACCCGCGCTTTCGACCACGTCTCTGACTAGAAGAAACTTTCAACAACCTCCGCCATTTCCAAGTTAAGCTGAATCCTAAAAAATATGCCTTCGGCGTTATGGTGGGCAAGTTCTTAGGCTTCATGATAACCCAGCGAGGGATTGAAGCGAAACCCGAGAAGATCAGCGCCATCCTTGATATGAGGCCGCCATCTAGCAAGAAGGAGGTGCAGTGGCTCACGGGGAGGGTGGCAGCCCTAAGCCGTTTCCTCTCCAAGTCGGCCAAGTGATGCTTGCCCTTCTTCAAAGCCCTACAGAATGTGAATAGCTTCGAATGGACGGATGATTGTCAAAGGGCTTTCGACGGCTTAAGGGCGTTCCTGTCCTTCCCGCCACTCTTGTCGAGCCAAAAGATGGAGAGGACCTTTTTCTCTACCTTGCTACCTTCCTGGAGGCTGTTAGCTCTGTTTTGGTGCGCCTTGACGACGACAAGATCCAGAGACCTGTGTACTATGTGAGAAAGGTGCTTCACGATGCGGAAGTCAGACACTCCAAGACAAAAAAGATTATCTTTGCTCTGATCGTCTCTGCTCGGTGCCTCCGTCCATATTTCCAGGCCCATCCTGTCGTGGTACTCATGGACCAGCCTCTCCGAGCCATCCTGGCTCGACCAGACACTTTGGGCCGACTAGCTAAGTGGGCCATCAAGCTGGGAGAGTTCGATCTCTTCTTTCAAGCTTGGCCTACCCTGAAGTCCTAGGTCCTAGCTGACTTTTTGATCGAGTGCACTTGGGCAGAGGAGCTGATCGAGGAGGCTCCCATGGAGCAGCCCATTGCCCAGCCAGACAACGATGGGGAGTCCTGGATCCTTCACATGGACGGCGCTTCAAACTCCCAAGGAAGCAGCGCCGGCCTCATTCTTGCGGGCCCAGATGGAGAGATGGTGGAGTGTGCCCTCCGGTTCTTATTCAAAGCTACTAATAATCAAGCCGAGTATAAGGCCCTGCTAGAATGGCTAAGGCTCGCTCAGGAGTTTGGAATACAATGCCTCAGAGCTTTTACTGACTCGCAACTTGTCTCCGGGCAAATCAGCGGAGAGTATGAGGCGCGTGACTCCACATGGCCCAATACTTGGGTAAGGTTCGGTCATTGGTCTCTCCACTAACTTATTTCAGCATCAGCTATATCCCTCGGAGTGAGAATGCCAAGACCGACACCCTCTTCCGGTTGGCCACTTCCACCGACGGCTTCATGAGGGACGCCTACATCGAGCACGTGGAAAGGCCCAGTATAGAAGACAAAGAAGAGGTCCTCCTACTAACCCAGTAGCCAACCTGGATGGATCCCTACATCCGGTACCTCACGGACGACACCCTTCTTGACAATTGTGATGAAGCTAAGCAACTCAAATGGAGAGCCTCCAAATTCACCCTCTTGGACGGACGCCTATACCGGAGATCTTTTTCTTACCCCCTGCTCAAGTGTGTAGGACCTGCCGACGCCGATTACATCCTCAGAGAAATTTATGAAGGCGTCTGTGGGAATCACCTAGGGGACAGGTCCTTGGCCCAAAAGGCCCTCCGTCAAGGGTATTTCTGGCTTACCATGAGGGACGATGCCGCCAAGTTGGTCCAGAAGTGTGACGGCTGCCAGTGCCACGTGCATATCCAGCACCAACCTCTGTCCCTTTGAATCCACTCTCGGCTTCGTGGCCTTCGCCCAGTGGGGGATGGACATCCTTGGACCATTCCCCTCGGCTTCAGGACAATGAAGGTTCCTGATTGTCGCCATCGATTACTTCACCAAGTGGGTCGAGGTTGAGGCACTGGCCAAGATCACTGAGAACAAAGTCAAAGCCTTCTTCTGAAGTCAGTCATATGCGCTTCGGCCTACCTCACACTCTCGTCATCGATAATGGCCGCCAGTTCGACAACGCCACATTCAAGACTTTCTGCAATGAACTGGGCATTCACCACTGATTCACTTCCGTCGGCCACCGCAGACCAATGGGAGGCCGAGGTTACGAACCGCACCATCCTCAGGGGGCTCAGAACTCGGCTAGACGGATTCAAAGGCCGGTGGGTGGAGGAGCTTCCTAGTGTACTGTGGGCCAACCACACAACCCCGAGGGCTCCGACAGGTGAAACCCCCTTTAGTCTAGCCTTCGAGTCTGAGGCGGTCATTCCCGTGGAGATCGGATTGCCAAGCCCGCGCTGGAGTCCTACAGCGAGGAAGACAACTCCACCCAGCTAAGGGCTAACCTCGACTTCATCGATGAAGCATACGATCGGGCACGGTTACGTATGGCAGCTTTTCACCAACGAGCAGCCAAGTGTTATAATGCCCGGGTCCATCCCAAAGTGTTTCGCCCTAGAGATCTGGTTTTAAGAAAGGCTGAGGTGTCCAAACCAACGGAGGGGGGCAAGCTGTCCGCCAATTGGGAAGGTCCTTACCGCGTCACCAAGGCTCCGCCAAGGAGCGTATCGAATCGAAGAGCTCAACGGCCGACCTATCCCGCGTACCTGGAATGCGGACAACCTCCGTTGATATTATCAATGATGTATCTTTTATGCTGAGCAATAAAGGATCTTCTTCATCACCAAAGCCGTTTCTTCCTCGTGTCCAAGGACCAGATCCCAGAAAAGGACCTCGTTGGCATCGCGGCCCATGGGACACCACTCAGCCCGGCACGGCGGTGCCCCCGAGTCGTTCAAGTCCCTAAAGGCTCCGTAACCGAGTCACCCCTCGCAGTAGTTCTAAACCCCCGAGATGGTTTAAAAGGACCTCGCCGGCATCGCAGCCCATGGAACACCACTCGGCCCCGGCACGGCGGTGCCCCTGAGTCGTTCAAGTCCCTAAAGGCTCCATAACTGGTCGAGTCGCCCCTCGCAGCGGTTCCTAAACCTCCGAGGTGGTTCCAAAGGACCTCGCCGGCATCACGGCCTATGGGACACCACTCGGCCCCAGCACGGCATTGCCCCCCGAGTCGTTCAAGTCCCTAAAGGCTCCGTAACGGTCAGTCGCCTCTCGCAGCGGTTCCTAAACCCCCGAGATGGTTCAAAAGGACCTCGTCGGCATCGCGGCCCATAGGACACCACTCGGCCCCGGCACAACGGTGCTCCCGAGTCATTTAAGTCCCTAAAGGCTCCGTAACCGGTCGAGTCGTCCCTTGCAGCGGTTCCTAAACCCCCGAGGCAGTTCAAAAGGACCTTACCGGTATCGCGGCCCATGGGACACCACTCGGCCTCGGCACGGCAGTGCCCCCGAGTCGTTTAAGTCCCTAAAGGCTCCGTAACCGGTCGAATTGCCCCTCGCAGCAGTTCCTAAACCCCCGAGGAGGTTCAAAAGACCTCACTGGCATCACGGCCCATGGGACACCACTCGGTCCCGACAGCGGTGCCCCCGAGTCGTTTAAGTCCCTAAAGGCTTCATAACCGGTCGAGTCGCCCCTCATAGCGTTCCTAAACCCCCGAGGCGGTTCGAAAGGAACCTAATGACTCTCAACTCTCAGGTCACCCTTCGGGGTTCAAAAGGAACCTGATGACTTTCAACTCTCAGGTCACCCTTCGGGGTTCAAAAGGAACCTGATGACTTTCAACTCTCAGGTCATCCTTTGGGGTTCAAAAGGAACCTGACGACTCTCAACTCTCAGGTCACCCTTCGGGGTTCAAAGGAACCTGATGACTCTTAACTCTCAGGTCGCCCTCTAGGGTTTAAAAGGCTTTTGATGACCATAACTTTGCCTCAGCAGCTCTAAGTCTACCTCAGCGGCCAAGGGCTAATTGGTTGATGGGCACCCACTTCCGCCCGACGCAGGCCTTGGGTTTTCGCCCCGACCTCACCCTGGTCGGTCTCGCCCCGGCTCTTCCTCTCAGCCTTGGCCTTGGTATGCGAGTCCCCAAGGCAGTTCAAGGTCAGAGCTCGTCGGCGCCATGACTAAAAGGATGTTGCTCGGTTTCGCTCCGTCCCCAACGGACTTCGCCCGCTAGAGTAGCCTTCGAAGTTGGCCTCCAAAGACGCCTACTTGAATTTTACAGCCTGGTGCCTGTTCAAGCTGTTTCGCTGAGTTATTCTTGTCGACTCATTCAAGTTATTGTCCCGAAAGTAGACAAGGTGCGAGAGCCATCTAAAGGAAAGATGTTCTAGCTATGAGTAGATTGCCTCAGTGAGGACTCTCTGAGTTCGTGGGAGAACTCTAAAGGCATTCCGAAATGGCCGTAGCCGGCGCCGTGTTACCCCAGCTAATTATGAGCCTATCCAGCGACGCAAATTCCTACAAACCTATTCGGTTACCCTCATGCCTAAGTCCAAGGATCCGCCGCGGCGCCTCCGACATACATGATACTCGCAAGCAAAGAAACAAGACATTTGCAGAATAACTCCTTTTTCATTAAGTACTTTAGAATGATTAAAAAATTTAACCTGGGGTCAGTTACAAAAGGAAAGGGAAAAATACAAAGTGCAGAAAACAAAAATGCAAAGCTGTTTCAGGGATCGCTCAGCCCCGGCTCCTCTCTGTCCTCTTCCTCCTCCGCCGGTTCTTCGCCAAGATCCTCGGGCTGGATCTTCTTAAGATCGGAGTTGTTAATATTAAGGGCCGCGGACACTTTCGCCTTGCAAAGTTCGAAGCCCTTTACGTAGGCGTCAAAACTGGCCTCGATGACCTCATGCTCAAACTCCGTCGAGGCCTTAAAATTGGCGATGGCGTTGGTCACTTTGGCCTCGGCCTCCCGGATCTGTGCCTCCGCCCTGGCCTCGGCCTCACGAATTCGTGCTTCGACCCGGCCTCAGCCTCCCTAACCCGCGCCTCGGCCTCCCAAGCCCTGCCTTCGGCCTCCTCGGCACGGGCGCTAGCTTTGTAAGCGTGGGCCACCGCCCCGACCCGCTCATGGCTTGCATCAACCGCCGCTCTCTTAGCCACGACGGTCCTTTCCATCACAGCCCGGACTCGTCCATGGCCGTTTTGACCCGGCTTTCCGACCGCTGGAGCTAGAGGGTCAGCTCCTCGATCTTTTTGCCAGCTGCCTCCAGCCTGGCTGATATCAACGCTAGCCTGGTCTCAGCCGCAGTGGCTCGGCCTTTTTCAACTTCGGCTCAGCACTCCGCTTCCCTCGCCCGGTCGCTCAGGTCCTCCTCCCAAGCCTTGGCCTTCTCCTGCACCGAGCAAGCTTCTTGGACAGCGCTCGGCTCTACTCTTTGTACTTGTCGGCCCGTCCGAGGGTGCGTGCGAGCGCCTCCCCTGTATGGGTCGCCGCCGCACGAAGGGCAAAGGCCCCATTGGCCAGCTGCACCAGAGGAATTCGTCAGCCACATATCGACCAAGGTATGTCAAAAAAGAGATTATGTTCGAAGGATTACTTGGAGCACATTTACCATCACCATATCAAGGACGACAGCATGGGACTGCCGCCCCATCTCTTCGTCGATCGCCGAAGTCCGTGCCCTTGACAGGAGGAGGGCGGCTCGCGCGGTGTCCTCCATAGTAGAGAGCCTGGGCACCGGCCGCGCTAGCCCCCCCAGCGCCTCATCGACCGGCTGCTGATCCAGGTGGTGCACGGATTGCCAGGACAAACTCCCCGGCTCGGCCCTATGCTTGCGGGGCTCCTCACCTCGGCATTGGAGCTCCTGATGGTAACCATCCCTCTCCGGCTGAGGTGGGCACCTTCTCCATCTTCGGCTTGGCGGGAGTCGGAGGGCTTCTAGCAACTGCAATCTGCCCTGCCTTGGCTAAATCAACGGCGGTAGGGACTTCCTCCTCAGGATCTAGCACCACCACGACAGCCTCAGTGGTGGCCGAGATCTCCCCTTCTTCCGTCTCGGCCCCGGCTGGCCCGGGAACCGCTCCTTCAGCTGGTGCCTCCTTAACCAGCTCTTCCACGGGCGCCTGGGCTGCGAGAGCTTCTGAGGTCTCAGCCGGTTTGACACGGGCTCCTCTCCGTGCCCTCTTGGCTGGCCTCGCCTGCCCGCTGGCCGCCAGCCTCTTCTGACGCATGAGGGTCTCAAATTTTTCTCCAGGAATCCTCATTGCTGCACAAAAACACACATCAATACAAAAATAAAAAAAAAGAAGAAAAAGAGAGAGAAGGGAAGGGGGGGTGAGGCAATGAACGATAAAATGGATAAGGACAATGCCCAGCCGGGCGAGAGGAATGGGTTTCTGTGCTCACCGATTGCCGAGGCCAGCTCGGCCTCATACAAGTTCTCTTCGGACAGGAGATCCTTGTAGGAAGAATCTGAGAGGACGAGAGGTGGCGGAAGAGGTTCCCGTCCTTATCACTCAATCGAATTCTCGTTGGAGATGACGTTCGGTTCCCCCAATCGGTCCTCACTCCCTCCACATGGGCGAAAAGGAATCGAGATTTCCACCCTTTGATTTTGGATGGAAGACCTAAAGGAAGGGCCCTACCCGGCCTAGCGGTAAACACCCAACAGCCCCCTCGCCCTGGCGGCGGAGCTTATAGAAAGCCCAGAACAGAGACAGACTGGCCGCGGAACCCTGGAAATGACAAAGGATGACGAAGGCACAAAAGATCCGAATCGAGTTTGAAGTCAACTGCGCTGGCACTAACCTATATCTATTCAAAGATTCAGGAAAAAGGAGTGGAAAGGAAGCCGCAGCCCGCACCAAAAGAACTCTTCGTACAGAGCGACCCGACCCGGGAGGACGGAGGTCACTCTGTCTTCAGGTCCTGGCACGGATAGACGGATAAAATCAAGAACCCTATACATGACCCTAGGGGCCTCTACCTCTTCAGGGGTCATGGTGGAGGCAACCTCCCTGGCCTCGCCGGGTCGAGGCTAGCTGCCGGGGGAGATGCCGGATGACGGGAGGAAATAGGAACTGCTCTCACCGAGGGAGTTTGGGCAGATGGTTGGTCACTCGCCCCGGCCGATCGCGGATCATGATCCCACCTAATGGCCGGGGCATTTGGCTGATAGTCGAGGTATGGTCCTCACTAGGGGAGGGGGATGACTCTACCACTGGCCTCTTACCCTTCCTAATGGCCCTACGGTCCATGGGTCAAAGGTGAAGGGTGAAAAGTGGAGACTAACCTGAAAGTTGGTAAGAAGACGAAGGCTGAAGGTCTCGGTTTGCAAGGAAGCTCAAGAAGGAAGGAGGTAGGGAAGCAATTGTGATGTAAAGCTCTCCCCCGAGCCCATGGAGCGCCTTTTATACCCCAATTTCAAATCTCATCGTCCAAGAATTCACTGCGTGGCCTTCACCTATTGCGCCGGGTTCTCAGGCACCAGCCATTTCACCCATGCCTGAGGTACGTTGCCTCAATTCCGCCAAGGAGCGGGATCTTCGGCCAATGGCGCTGCTTGAAAAGCGGGGAGGCAATGATGGCGCCTACCTTTTTCTTATCCTCCAAGAAACACCCCCTCGAGACATCGGAGCTGACGTCATCTCTTACCAACCACATGATTACAGAAGATTTGCGAAGTGACATCGCCTTGGGAAGCTGCGCCAGCTCACCTGCCGTTAAAGGCACCCGTAATTGGTTATCAATGTTTGAATTTTTGTGCCCCTTTCGCCCAAAGGACGGCTGACATGTGGCCCTTCGTGCTCAGGAGCGGGGATGGCATCTGATGTGGCTAATGATGTAGCTAATAAAGCCATAGGGTAATCATGGCAAAATCAACCACGTGGCGCAAACACACCCCATCGGCCCCGACGTCTCCAAGTCAGCCGAGGCGGCCCCGACCTCTTCAGGTCGGCCCCATCGGCCCTGGCGTCTCCAAGTCAACCGAGGTGGCCTCGACCTCCTCAGGTCAGCCCCATAGGCCCTGGCGTCTCCAAGATAGCTGAGGCGCCCCGACCTCTTCAGGTCAACCCCGTCGGCCCCGACGTCTCCAAGATTAGCCAAGGCGGCCCCGACCTCTTCAGGTCGGCCCCGTCGGCTAGAGGTGGGCACTGGGATGTGCTAGGCATGGCCCCATACTGCAACAGTACCGGGCCATGCCGGCACGGCCCAGTGAACCGTGCCGTGCCGGGCGTGAAAAATTTTTTCTGTTGGTCCAGCACGGCATGGCCCATGACGGGCCTAGGCCGGCCCGCCATGTCGTGCCGGCACGGCTCAGGTGGGCCTGAGCCATGCTGGCCCAGGTGGGCCACCTGGGGCCTGGCCCATGCACGACTCAAATAAAAAAATTATAAAAAATATTTTTTTGATAAATTAAAAAATTATTAGGAATAAAGAAATTTTATTAATTTAAAGCCACCTTACAGTGGGGGGTTTGGCATAGACCCCTACCAGTTTATTAATTTAAAATCAAAATGGTATAGAAGGGAGGGGGGCTAGGCCTGACCTCCAGAACATAATACAATAAGCAAGGAGAAAAAAATAGAAAGAAAAAAAATAAAGATGACTTACTTTAAGTTTTTAATAATTTTAAAAATAAAAATATACAATTATAAAAGTAGAAATGACTCACTCATCACTCATCAGTCATCAGTAGTATTTATGTCATCATCATCTTCGCTGGTTAAGTCATGTCCACCTTTATCTTGAAGCCTCGCCTCAGCATCCAACCAGTCTTTGAAGCAGATAAGCATCTCAACTGTCTCGCCAGTCATCCTACTTCTCTTTTCGTCTAAAATACATCGACCTGTACTGAAAGCGGATTCCGATGCTACTGTGGACATCGGCACAGCTAAAACATCTCGTGCAATGGCAGACATAACATGATATTGATTTTTAACACTCTTCCACCAAGCTAATACATCTAGACTTTCTATTTGATCTTCATCATATGCAAAATGAAGATCGTTTCGTAAATAAAATTCCAATTCATTACTTAAAGATGAAGAAGATGAAGAAGATGATGAAGCATGTGCGTATCTTCTAATGAATGAAAAAATAGATAATGAACGAGATCTAGAAGAAGAAGCAGAGCTTTGAGCAGGTATTCTAGATCCACAAATTTTATCATTATAAATAATAAATATTATTAAGAAGTCGTGTTACCTCATCTTTTTGATTCATGTTTTCATAATATTGATCAATTAAAAAAATTACATCATTTAATTTAACTCTAGGATCAAAAACAGCAGCTAAGTTATGCAATGGACATATCCTATTCCACTATTCATTCCATTTAGTTTACATATTATGTATAATAGGCATTAAAACTTCATGATATCTATATTCTTTAAATTTTTCACTAATTACATATGCTTTTTGTAAAATGAACAAGAAGTTGGATAATAAATACCGTAGCATCATAAAAAGTAACAAAAAATCTTCTAAAATTTTACCTTGATTCCAATCAGCTTCAGTCAATGTAAATCCTAATCCACACTCATTAATATAAGCACTTAATAAGTTCTTATATGGATATGCATCATGTATCATGGCATAGGTACTATTCCAATAAGTTATTACATCAAGTTTAAATTTTTTAAAACGTTTACCATGATCTACACATAATTGTTTAAATTCTTGAAGTCTTGACCTTGAAGCATAAATAAAAGAAACTGCATTTCTAATTTTTGAAATAACCTCTTGAATTATGTTCATGCCAGATTGAGCATAAAGATTTAATATATGACATGCACATCTAATATGAAATAATTGTCCATCTAAAATGGGATGCAAAGAGTCGTTTAATAATGCAACAGCAGAATTATTATTAGATGCATTATCAAAAGTAATTGATATTATTTTATTATTAATTATATGAGCATGCGGTTTGATAAATAATATTGAAATTTATTGTCCTGAATGTGAAAAATCAAAAGCACGAAAAGCAATAATTCGTTTATTTAATTACCAATCATTATCAATATAATGAGAAATAAAACAATTACTACCTACAGATACCGACTAAATACCAAAAGTTAAAGAAATTCTAGCATTTAAATTTGAGAGGCTTTCCGTTAAACTTTGTTTCATTGCTAAAAAGTTTATCATAGCCACTCTTCTAAAGGTATGCCTACTAGTTCTTTTATAAGTAGGTTGTAGGCCTAATTGAATATATCTTTCAAATTATAAGATTCAAATAAACTAAAAGGTAATTCATCTTGAACTATCCATCTTACCAGTAATTTTCTTTGATTTTTATGGTTATATGCAAAATTGCCTACAAGTAATCCCTCTTGTATATTAAGGAGTCCTTGCTGACTCGAATCATGCATCCTATGACTCTCTTGATGTCTTCTTAGATGCCATGTCCCCAAGTACTAGAACAACTGTAAAGTTTTGCACATTTTTTAAATTTTGCTTTATAGACTTCATCAATCATAATTCTATCGAAATCAATCCAAACATTACTAGTCCTCTTACGAGAAGAGGTTTGACACTCAATGACACTAGCTCTAGATGGAACTTGGAGTTGGGATTGGGGTTGGGGTCCTTGGGGATTAGTTTCCTCACCCTCAGAAAAAGCATGCATGTTAAAATTACTTTCGTTAAAAGATGCAATATCTAAAATTTTTAATTAATAAATGTAAAAAAATAAAAACTAACCCATAAAAAGGAATTGAGAAAAGATCAGAGGTGGAGGCATGGAGCCGAGATTTGTGAGTTTCCTCTTGCGCTCTCGCCTCTCAACAAGAATTGACCTTGTAGCACTTGACTACTTGCTTGAACACTTGCCACTTGTAAGAACACTTGCAAACTAAAAATTAAATTGCTAATCTATTAGAGCACTTGCTGGAAGAGAGAAATAGTAGTAATATAGGAGTTGGTTTGGTGTGGTAAGAATGAGAGAGAGTTCATCTATTTATAGAATTTCTAATTTTTTTTTTTCAAAACTATCCTTTGATATAGCTGTTATATGACTGTTGGGAGGGGTAAAATGGTCTAAACCCCTCCCAATAATCTTTAACGGCTATATAGCCGTTAAAAACAGATATAGCCATTTTTAGCCGTTAAAAATGGCTGGTATTGGCTGGTGCTAGTGGTGCATGGGCACCACGTGGTGCTTGGGCGGCACTTTGGTGCCTGGGCACCTGCCCAGGCACTAAGGTGCCCAGGCACCAAGCCGCCGTGCCATGGCATGGCCCCCAGCACGGCCCAGGCCAGCTGGACACGGCCCTGATAGGCCGTGCCATAGCATGGCCCAGCTGGACCGTACTGGACACGGCCCTGATGGGCCATGCCAAATTTGAATTTTTTTTCTGTGCCGTGCCTGGCATGGCCCATTTTGTTAATGGGCCGTGCTAGGCACGGCACGACAATTCTTAAGGCACGGTGGGCATGGGCCGTGCCGTGCTAGGCACGGCCCAGTGCCCACCACTACCGTTGGCTCTGGCATCTCCAAGATAGCCGAGGCTGCCTCGACCTCTTTAGGTCGACCCCGTCGGCCCCAGCGTCTCCAATATTAGCCGAGACGGCCCCGACCTCTTCAGGTCGACCCCGTCGGCCCCGGCGTCTTCAAGTCAGCCGAGGCGGCCTCGACCTCTTCAGGTTGGCCCCATCGGCCCTAGCGTCTCCAAGATAGCCGAGGCGGCCCTGACCTCTTCAGGTCGGCCCCGTCGGCCCCGGTGTCTCCAAGTTAGCTGAGGCGGCCCCAACCTCTTCAGGTAGGCCCCGTCGGCCCCAGCGTCTCCAAGTCAGTCAAGACGGCCCCGACCTCTTTAGGTTGGCCCCGTTGGCCCCATTGGCCCCGACCTCTTCAGGTCGGCCCCGTCGACCCAGCGTTTCCAAGATAGCCGAGGCGGCCCTGACCTCTTCAGGTCGGCCCCGGTGTCTCTAGGCTAGCCGAGGCGGCCCCGACCTCTTCAGGTCGGCCCCGGCGTCTCCAAGGTGGCCGAGGCGGCCCCGACTTCTTTAGGTCGGACCCACGTCTGCCAGAACCATCACCCTTCTGACCAGCGCAGCTTGACGCAATCTGGCCCACCTATCGTCTGACCGTGCTGTCGATGGGACCAGGCCCACCTACTGGCTGACATCGTCGATTGATGGGACTTGGCCCACCAACCACCGGCTTTCCCTCTTCGATGGGACAGGACCCACCAATTAGCCCTAGATTCACGTAACCCCCACGTGTCCCACGGACATCTCCTCCTTGCGGAATATCACATAGCTAATCCCCATGCAGGTCTCAACTGCCTATAAAAGAATAAATCCACAAGAGATTCATGTATGCACAAATAAGCACCCCTCTTTCTATTATCCGGAAGAAACTCTATCTCAGAGCTTTCTCCATCCGAAAAGAGCTCTCTCGAGCTTTTCCTCGGCTGTGACCTCGATCGCTGACTTGGACGTCGGAGGGTTCCCACCGGATAACCCCTTCAATCTCGAAACTTCTTGCAGATTGTCCAATTGGACGAGAATCTCATCGGCGATCGGATCTGTCTTTTCGATGCTCAATACAGATGATCGAGCGTCATCAGACCCCATATTTATTTTGAGTATATTATTGAATCCAGTGAAAAGCAATATGCTGCTTTGCTGCGTTATTTAAAACATGTTGGTCCCGTTCTGCTTTTGTATGCCAATATCACATGAAATGGATGATTTTGCTGCATGGTTCAATTGTTTAATTGGCATATCAGGAAAAATATATTGATTAAGGACTGCTTTTATTGTCTGGAAAATATCTAGATAAATTTTAAAAATAAGAACAAAATGTAGCTCTCCAGTTGTTGGGGTGATAGGAAAAATAAAATGATATGGAAATTGATGTTTCAATGACTGCATTCTTTTTTTTTTTTTTCTTGATATTTTGTTTTTGAATATATTGATTCACGACTGCATCATTTGGCTGAGTAGAGAGCCGTTATGGCCGTCTATTTCGAGGTTGATGTGCCGAGCAATGGGCCCTCCTCACCCGCGCCTCGAGCCGTACCGTTAGTCCACACCCCCATTTCTTGCAGCGCCTACCGCCGCCACGTCCTCTCCTTTCCGCAGCCAGTCTCCGCCCATTTCGTCAATTCGCCCTCTCCCACCGTCACTCTCTCACCAGCCTAGCACTCAAATGCCCTCCTGCTGCCGTGGTATAAGACGTTGGGGACAGTAAAGAGTCGTTTTTCAAATCGCTAAAAGGCATCGATTTTAAAAGAAAGAAATGAAATTTAAAGTTATTATTGAAATAGTGTTAAAAAAATATTATTTAAATGATATTTTTTTTTCAACCACTTTATTCTTTCAAGGCTCGATCCCGTTAGCTGGATTGCTAACAGGAACCGAGCAGAAATCGCCATATGATATGACGATTTCAGCCAAATGAAATTGCCACATCGTGTGGCGATTTCAATGACAGTGGCAATCACCACTTTATATGGCGATTCCAACAGTGTCCCCCCGACCAAGAGGCTGCGATCAGAGGATTCTTTTTAAGGGCCTGGATGCCCTTTTTTCCTCCTCCGTTCGCCACACACGTTGACTCTCGCCGATTCTTCGTTGCTCGCCGGAGAGATCCCCGCCTGTGCCCTACGGGTTAAACGACCCCCTAAATCGCTCTTGCTCCACCCAGATATTTGCCACCTCTTAAACGACACCTTCTTTGCCTTTTTTGTCAGATCGTGTGTACTCCGCAGTTAGTTCTCATCAAGGTAGATTCACATTCCATTCTTAAACTGATTTTTATATGCATGAGATGTGTGTTTATACATTTCCTCATATAACTGATATTAATAGATTTTTTTGACAAAGAAGAAAGCAATATTGATGTTTTATTTTAGCTATGATATCATCATGGCAGATTAAATGTTCCATATGGACCTTGGGAATGTGCTAAATGCTACTAAAATTTATGCATATTTAAATTTTTTTTTGTTTATAGCTGATCGGAGATAAATTTTGATCATCTTTTTTAGATGGAAACTGTACGTGTTCTGCTATATTATGATGGATCAATTGAACATGGTGGCCAAGAAGGGATACATTATAATCAACCTCCTCGTAAATGTTTGAAATTGAGCACGGGAACATGCTTTGCTGAGTTGGTTGATCAGATACATACAATTCTAACAGTTCCAGTACAGAGACATATCATCAGATTGATGTGGAGATCTCCAACATTGCATCAAAAATATGTGCTTCTTCCAATTGAGGATGACGACGATGTAGAGCACATATTGACATTTCCCTCGAAGTGTTCCGAATATCGGTGTATTGAACTCTATGTTTTAAAGGATGATGTTCCAGAGCCATATAGTGTTGGTCATATAGAGAATGTTCGAGACATTCTCCTATAGCCCAGCAGCAGGAACAGGTTAGGCCTCCAGTGGATTTCCCAATGATTGAGGGATTTATGCCAGCTGTATAAAGTGATGATGTGGTAAACAATCAGTATAATATTGATAGTCGGGGAATGGAGTCAGACGAAAGTGCAGATGATGACTATTGGCCTGAACATGATGACTCAGATGAAGAGTCAAATGAAGATGAAGAGTCATATGGAGACGTGGTAGTTCATGACACTGGCTTTAGTTCCATTCTTGCATACACTCATTCAGAACCTATTCCAACTCAGGTACATGATCATCAAGCCTTTGCATATGAACAAGTACCGAAATTTTATAATGAGTTAAATTTGCATGATGGTGGATGTGTCAGTACTCCAAGAGAGTTGCCCTTCAAATCTTAATTTTGGGATCCATCAATGACTGAGTTTGCTAAAAGATTATTGTTTAATACTAAAGATGAACTGAAAGAGCATGTGAAATGTATCACATCAAGAAGCATCGCACATATAATGTGGTGGAGTCGAAGAAACTATTCTGGTCTGTGAGATGTGCCTCTTCAAGTACTGCCCAACGGTGTCCGTGGAGGTTGCGTGCTACCAAGTTGAAGAAGCATGGATTTTTTGAGATCACAAGGTATGAAGGGCCGCACTCTTGTTTATTCAGTAATTTAACTCGGGATAACAAACATATTACATCTCGAGTTATTAGCCATGCTGTTCGACACATTGTGGAGAAAGATTCAAGTGTGAATATTGAAGCTATTATAGCAACCATTGCAGAACAATTTCACTATACAGTGTCATATGCCAAAGCATGGCATGGAAAGCAGAGGGGATTGATTGATATATTTGGTGAATGGGAACTGTCATATGCAAAGCTTCCTAGATACATGCTTGCACTGCAGAATGCTAACCCTGGAACAGTTGTATGTTGGGATTTCTACAATGAAGCAAGTTCTTCTGAACGGGTCCTGAATTATGTATTTTGGGCATTTCAACCATCTGTTGAGGGGTTTCGATATTGTCGCCCGATGATTTCTATTGATGGAACACATCTTTATGGAAAGTACCGGGGGAAGATGCTGATCGCGATAGGCACTAATGCTGATAATAGGATATTTCCACTGGCCTATGCAATTATGGATGAAGAGTGTACAGCTAGCTGGAGCTGTTTTTGCTGAGGCTTAGGAGGCATGTTGTGAAAGATAGAAATGACATTTGTCTTATATCTGACCGACATCCTGGTATACTAAGTGCCATAGCTGACAATGAAATTGGATGGGCTCCACCAACAGCTTATCATCGATATTGTTTGAGACATGTTTGCAGTAATTTCAACTCGAGATTCTCAAATGTTCAGTTGAAAAGAGCAGTATGGAAAGCAGGAGCGAACATCAGCTTCGAAAGTTTAACTTTCTGATGGAAAGGATTAAAACAGTCAATGCAGAGGCTTGGACTTGGCTATCGGAGTTAGAGGAGAAGTGGACATTGGTACATGACGGGGGCTTTCGCTACGGTACATTGACAACCAATCTCTCGGAAGTTTTTAATTGCGTGTTGAGGGGAGCTAGAAATGTTTCAATTACTGCGTGTGTGCAGATGACATTTTATCGTCTCGTTAAATACTTCAACACGAGACGCGCAGAAGCCTTAAGGTATGTACAGGAGAACCCTAACAACCTTTCCACTCCTCATATTTCGATTAAGATTGCTGAAGGTCAGACCAAAGCTAATGAGCACAGAGTAACTAGATACAACATGCAAAGAGCTACTTATGAAGTAGTGACAAGGAGGTTCAGTGAAGCTCTCAGGGGTGGAGGCAACGTTCAGACTGTTTCTCTTAGTGACCGTATTTGTTCATGTGGGAAGTGGAACAATATATAAATATCCATGTACACATGTGTTAGCAGTGTGCCAGGAGATTGGCATGGACTCAGCGGCTTTTGTTGATGAAGTATATAGTATTCGCTCCTACATTACTACCTGGGGTGGGGAGTTCAATCCGGTACCATATGAAGACTACTGGTTGCAAACACCGATCACGTGCATACCTGATCGGGATCGTCTTAGGCCGAAGAAAAGAGGAAAGCCAAAGTCAACTCGGATCCATAACGAGATGGATGAGGTTCAGCCTAGAAGAACAAGTCGATGTTCTATTTGCAAGCAAACGGGTCATTCCAGGCGCCGTTGTCCTAATGTAACCGGTGGACCTTCGGGATCTTAAATTTATGTACTCTTTAAGTAAACTGGCCATTCTGTGCCTATGATGTACTTGTCTTAGGAACAAGACTATATATTGATGCATTTATGACGTACTTGGGCCTATGACTTTCATAATTTATGGATGCATTTACTTTTTGTCATGATTGGCATTTGATGACGTGAGTTTCGATTGAGTTTCGGTGAAGTTTCGATTGAGTTTTCTTTGATTGAGTTTCGGTCGAGCTTTGATTGAGTTTCGGCAATTGATATCTTTCTATTTTGCATTTGGCACTCAGGCAAATACAAAAAAAATTCGGACTTAAATGAGTTTCCGATTGGGGGGGGGGGGACTAAATTTTAAGTCCCCCGTGACAGAGCCGATGGCCTGGGAGTCTGAGAAAATGCCACTTCAAGTGGCGATTTCATAATGGGCCGGAAATCGCCACATGAAGTGGCGATTTTAACCCTGAAATGCCACTTCATATGGCGATTTCATCCACGAAAGCACCCAAAAGGTTGGCCTGAAATCGCCACATAAAGTGGTGATTTAAACCCTGAAATCGCACATCATGTGGCGATTTCATCTTGTACAACGCCTGGTCTGAAATCGCCAAATGAAGTGGCGATTTCAACCCTGAAATCACCACTTCATGTGGCGATTTCCTCAGGCATCCAAAAGGTGAGCTGTTGAGTGGCAAACTGATCGTGATGCTTAAAAGTTTCAAACTTTAACTAAATTTCCTCTTGGAAGCAAGTAAGGCATTAAGGCATTAAGCAAATGCTGAACAGCCTCATTCATGGGGCGATCTCCTTAGATAAAATTTCCAACTTTAAGCGGCGGTGACGAATTCAACCCAAAAATCGATCGAAATTGATTCGAAACTCGAAACTCGACCGAAACTCGATCAAAATTGAATCGAAACTAGACCGAGACTCGAAACTTGACCGAAACTCATTCGAAACTCAGCCGAAACTCAACCGAAACTCAACCGAGACTCGAAACTTTGACCCGAAACTCAGCCAAAACTCAACCGAAACTCAACCGTAAACTCAACCGTAAATGCCAATCATGACAAAAAGTAAATGCATTAGAAGAACACAATCTCATAGAAATTAGATTTTTCTGATACAAAAAAAGAATTTTTACATCATAAGGTTTGAGTACAACAATCTAGAAAACCTAGGTTCCACATCCTCGTCGAGGAGGTCGGCGAATACGTCCAGTCCGTCGCCTATAGGTCGCCAACGGTATAGGATCCTCATCAATCACCTGAGATACCCCCTCCTGCGTGGGGATCGGCTAGCATTGAAAACATCATGCATAGCAGCGTCCAAATGTGACCGGGAGGCATCAGCATCCTCACATATCTCGGCGATGTCCGCATCGGCAATGTCATCAATGCGATATGCATTGTGATCTCGACAGGCAGATGTACCCTCCCCGGCATCTCTCCTCTGCGAATACTCGTGTGCTAATGGGGACCGCATGCAAGAGGGCGATGGAGTATAATGAAATGTCTCCATCATTGGATCAACGTCGGCTCGTGTGGACTCCGGCACCTCCGGGATAGAGTGCTGAAGGAGCTGTGCTCCGAACATGCTGATGCCGGACGACAGACAATGTACCATGCGCCATCGACATCGCGCTTCTCAAAATCTGTAGCCGCTCATCGTCCACTGGGGCGGCTAATGCCCGCTCGAGCTCCATAGTCAACTGTTGAAACCTCTCATGCTGCATATAATATGACAACAAAAATTCATATGATAGCTTATGAAGTTGAAAGTAAAAGATACCCAAAAAAAATTAAAAACAGTACCAGAAACTCATATGAAGTGCCTTCCCCTTCATAACCCCTTGTACTATACTCAGAGCGGCCTACACATATTCGAGTGATGCTCCTAAACCAGCCATATAATCGGGTGTGCATGGGAATCCTGCTACTATAGGCTCTCCCACAATCAGATGCTGGCGCCGTGCATTCCATGTTGCAACATAAGTCCCGTGCACGGCATCCCATGCAGCATTTGACCTCCCCGTCGATCAATCTGATGAAGATGTAGCGACGTATCGCATGGACATGGTATGCACTGGCGACATCCAAATTGACGAAGCACCCGATCCGGCAAATGCCACTCAACTACATCAAAACATATCAGCGGATCCGTGCCATCCAAATATCCGAACTTACCAAGCAGCTTGGAGGTAAAATAGAGATAACTGCCGGCGAGTAAGGACACCATAAGAACTGCATAGAAAAAATTTAATTAATCATTAGTCAACATAATGAATCGATCTAATTGAATTCCATATTACAACATGACATACCCGTTGTTCACTATCATCCAACAGATCCAACTGGTCCCTATACGCACGTAGTGTATGGGTTGGAATATTTTTCATGTTATATCTTACGTGCCATCTACCCCCACGGTGCACCTAAGTGCCAATCATCATCGGCATCCGAAGGTCTCGCCTCCGGAATCTCGAGTCTCGTGGGATGAAAATAGGAAATCGTTCCCATGCCCAAATCTGCATGTTTGGATAATTCAAAATGTTAATTAACAATAAAAATTACCTCGATCTCAAACATAAGAATAAAGTGTTTACCTGTAGCAATGGGAGGTATCCTCCGATGTCAGACTGGGTAGGGCTCGTAGCACGACATAGTGCTCTATATAAACCAGCCAGCGTGCCGAATCCCCAGCTAAGAGCGGCAAATGCCTCCAAGTCTTCCAGAAATGGCACATACATCAACTTAACTAAATTACCAGAGGTATCTGGAAGAATAACTCCACCAATGATTCGAAGAAGTTGTCCCCTCACGAACTGCTGGACAACCTCATCATCCACATCTTCGTCCAAGTGAAGGTCGCGATAGAATTGATCGAAGAATGCCAATCGAAAACGACCTTTTGGAAATGCTTCGACAGGAGGTTCAACACCAAATAACCTCCCAAATATAGCCTGCCACTCCGGAATAGTATGGCGCGGATCTAACCCAGTAACAGCAGAACCATCAATCCGAAGGCCACTCAAAATACTCACATCCTGTAGTGTAATGGTCGCCTCACCAAAAGGTAGATGGAAATGTGTGGGTCTCTTGACGCCATCTCTCAACTAGTGCAGAAATAAGGCCAACATCCAGTCGAATCTGGCCAATCCGATATATGCCAAACATGCCGACATGATCTAATAATACTGTACTCGTGGGTGTGACATTCCCGGTGTCTCTTTCCATATACGTGCGTCATGCCGACGCATCTAAGAACCGGTAACTCCTGAAAAAAAAAAATGATACATCCGCATTAACATAAACACATGTAAATTAATTAAGGACCGTCGATCAATAATACACCTCGCCCTGAAATATGTTCGTTGATCTATGCAACTCTTGCAAAGTGAGAACAGTAGGATTACGAGGCCCTGAATCTAAGACATTATGAGCCATGTCTTGATAATCTGACAAAAGCAACATTTACAAGCAATCAATAAACATAAAAGCAACATTTACAACAAAGAAGACCTAAAGTGATGTTATGCAACATCTACGGCATATCAGCCGCTATTATTTAGATCTGAATACAACGGATCTTATTTTTAAATATTATGCTTTTCTCCATGCATATGTTGAAGCTTAGCTTCCGCAAATATATTTTATGCTATGCATATACTAAAATTTAGCAGGTTTTACATACATTTAAGGTTTGCTTTAAAATGTACAGTTGTACCATGATATATAAGGGCCAAATTCTAGATCAAAGGTGGGATGTTCACATTCATACAACAAAGCAAAAATAATTTTTATATAGAGCATGGGTATGCTAGATGTCTCTAAACCCACTATTACTATCAGTGCCATATCGATTATCGGATCTAGTTGTCTAGGATTATCGGATCTAGTTGAGAAAATCACATACAAGGGACTTTGTGTACCTTGTAAAGTCTACAAAAAAGATGGATCTCCGGTGGTAGGCGAGCCGCGGCGGGGATCTCCGGTGGTAGGCGAGCCATGGCGGGGATCTCTCCGGCGAGCAACGGAGAATCGGCGAGAGTCGACGTGTGTGGCGAGCGGAGGAGAAAAAAGGGCACCCAGGCCCTTAAAAAGAATCCCTCTGATCGCAGCCTCTCGGTCGGGGGACACTGTTGAAATCGCCACACCATGTGGCGATTTCAATTTCAATCCTAGTTGGAATCACCACATGAAGTGACGATTCCCACTGTCATTGAAATCGCCACACGGTGTGGCGATTTCATTTGGCTGAAATTGTATCGTGTGGTGATTTCTGCTCGATTCCTATCAGCAACTCAGTTGATGGGTCGAGCCTGGAGGGTGAAGTGGCTGAGGAGGAGTGAAATGGCATTTTTTTTCTTTAATACTATTTTAATAAAACCTTTAAATTTTATCCCTTTCGTTTAAAACCGGTGCCAAAAGGCACCGGTTGAAAAATGACTCGATCGTAAAGCCTGAGACACTGTCTGGATTGACCGTTGAAACACCTTTATGTGATTGTTGAACTAATAGCATTGTTCAATGATTAATTCAAACAGGTTCTATAATGAGAAACCTCCTGCAGCCGCTTCCGTCACCTTTTGAGGAGGTGCAAATGGATGATCTTTATGATTTTTTTTTAAATTTTTATAAATTTTGAAATCTAGAACATAAAAAATAATTCTTTTCTTTTTTATTATATTTGCTGGACTTGTTTGCCCCTTAACGTTACTTTCTAATTTCTATCTGCGCTCTTGCAGTTTATAACCTCACGACTCTCTTTAAATATATCATATAAGGTCATATGACCTAACTCTATATTTGGTTATTATCTTTAGGTTGATCTATTATTTATTTTAATAAATTAAAAAAAAGTAAAGTAATAAAAACATATAAAAATTATATTTGATTTAAGTTAAAATATAGAAGTTATAATGATTTTGTTAGTAAACATTTATTGCATTATCAATTAACAAGGGTGAGCAAATATTTACTACACTATCAATATTTAATAGTGAACAAGCATTATTACACCAATAACAGAAAAGCCAAAACTTCCAAACCACTCCTAAGAAGGCAGTCCTCCACTAGAATTTATTTAAAATCAAAATTTATAAAAGAGAGGTGAAAGCAAAGTTGCCAATTTCATTTTGTTTTGATCGTTTTGATGGCTTATCCAAAAAGATGAGTCATACGTTTTGCTTCAAAAGATTTTTCAGTCATTTCAGTGTGTTTCAACGTATTTTGGTAGTTCGGCATGTTTCAATCATTTTGGTAAAATATGTTTCGAAGATCAATTTATGAATTATTAAATCTTTTAGAATCATTTTAATATATATATAATATAAAAAAAAATCTCTAGTTACCTTATTCTTTTTTTCAATTGTATGGTTGTATTTCTTAAAAACTTAAATTTTTTTTATATTGTTATTATTATTTATGAAGAATATAAATTATAAATATTTTTTTATTATATATATATATATATTAAATAAAGTATTAAAATATTTGATGTCTAAATATTTTATTTATAAATTAAAATAAAACATAATTTAAAACGAAATTGATAACTTGAATAAAAAGGTGAAGTTTTTTTTTTTTTAAAAAAAAAAACTGCAGAATGGTAATCTACATTGATTGCATTTAAAACTCATCAAAGCTGCATCACTGACCACTATCTTGCATGCAATGCCAGAGTGAAAACAGCACATTTAAAAAGCACATAATATGTTTAGATTGCAAATAAAAGAGTCATGCTGCTTAGATTCCCCAAATAATAAAAAATAAAAAAATGACAACGGGAGCCTGCAAGTATCCCTTTTATTTTTTCAGGGAAAAAGAAAAGAAAAAAAGTCGATATGATCCGTTCACTAAAAAAGCCAGAGCAAGCTGGTGCATGTCTTTTTCGGAAGCCTCTTACGAAATGGGAAGTCACCCTTTCCACCGTCTTCCCAATATTCATAGTTATCCGTCTACCACTGTATGTGGTCGTGCCTTGCTGGGCGTTTCCTTGGCGTGATCTGATGATCAATCTCTCGCTTATTTTGACCCAACTCCACCCCCCTTTCGAGTCTGCGTGTGCTCCGTTCTTCCTTTCAAACGGAAGGTGTTTACGAAATGACGCCGGTTCTTTGGCCTATCAGCGGTTTGCCTGTCCGTGGTTAGGGGTTCGGATATCTAATAATATGATGTCTTTCGTCAGTAATGACGAAGCCAAGTGTAGCAGGATCGAATCTAATGCACCACCTCACCGCGAAGCCCGTCTCCGGTTTGGTTGACGGCGGTGAGCAACAAAGTTTCTTTCTTTATAAACCCTGGCTGCGTGGATCCAGCTCCATGCCACCATGATCCATACCTCGTAAATAGAAAAGATCGCCCCTCGGCTGCGGCTCTCCGCCGCTATCTGGGCCCCACGACGACGACGTGGACTTGTCAGCCCATAAGATCTCCCGTTCCCGTTCCCGTTCGTCGCTACGTTTCATGCCGGTCCGGCGGTCCCATAATCGCGCCACATAGAGAGAGAGAGAGAGAGAGAGAGAGGCGGTTGGAGGTTCGCCAGGAGAGAAGGGACGAGGGCCGCTCAGAGCGCCCTTTTTTTTTTTTAATCCCCATGGGAAGCATCTTTGTATCCCGTGGGTTCGATTGGCGCATTCTCTGCCCTCCTCCTCTGCCCATAAGTCCTCCTCCCGCTCGTCCATTCCTCCCATCGTCACCGTTCCTTGCGTTCTCGTCTTCATCTCGTACTCTTGCTCTTGTACCCGCGAAGACGAAGGCTCCTCTTTTCTGGTATTCATTCTTTCATTCTTCGTTATCTATTCAATATGTCCTCCTCTTACTCTTGGTTTGATTTGATGTTCGTTTCGCTAATCTGCTGTTGTTCTTCTGGTTTAGTTTTAGATCATCTTCTCCAATCCGCAGTAGCTCTTCCACTATCTCAAGCAGCAAGGTACATATTCGTATTTTCCACCCCTTTTTCTCATTTTCTTTCAAGACCAACTGAAGTTTTTTCGCTTGAATGCTTTTTTTTTTTATTAAAAAATTGTGTTAGCCTTCAAATTTGGATTTTTATCACGTTTCTGCGTTAAAAGGTTGGATCTTTCGAAAGTTTGACCCTTAAAGCTCGTGTTTTTTCTCACTTTTCTTTTATTAATGCTTCGATATTTCTCAGTTCTTCTCGTAAAGATTTTTTTTTTTTTTTTTCTGTTTGATCTTGTTTTCCCCTTTATTGATTACATTTTTTTCTTGCAATATTTTTGTCTTGGAACTCTTACAGCTGGTCAAGCAAGGAAAATATTAGAAACGCTCCTGTTTCCAATTCTTCATCCACCGTTTTCTATCTTTTTTTTTTTTCTCTTCAAAATTGTTTTTTCCTTGTATTTCTTCTTAAAATATCTCTTTTTCTTCGATTTTATCTTGATTTCTCATTAAAAATCGGATATTGCTCATGTTTTGCTCGTGGTTTTGATCTTTGGATACGTTGTAGGAATCTGGTTTGGGATCGTTTCTCGTAGAGGAGTCTGGAAAGGAGGAAGAAGAAGAGAAAGGGGAAGAAGGAGAGATGACGATCACTCCGCTGGTTCGGATCTCCGATGGGAAGCTGGTCATCAGGGGCCACACGATCCTCTCCAGTGTTTCCGACACCGTCGTCTCCAGCTCCGCCGCCTGCGCCGGCCCCGTCGACGGCATCTTCCTCGGCGCCCAGTTCGCCCAGCCCAGCTGCCGCCATGTCCTCCCCCTTGGAACACTCAGGTAACCCCACCTACCAAACTTTTTTTTTTGATTCTGGTTATTTTTCTGACTCTGACCGATTCACCAAGGCAACCAATCGATTAACTATTAACTAGTGTTATTATTGGACTGTGATCAAATCCCAGGGATGTTCGATTCATGGCGAGCTTTAGATTCAAGCTATGGTGGATGTCTCAAAAGATGGGGGACAAGGGGAGGGACATCCCCCATGAGACCCAGTTCCTCCTCCTTGAATCCAAGGACGGCGAGGAGACCGTGTATACGGTCCTCCTCCCCCTCGTCGAGGGCCCCTTCCGTGCCTGCCTCCAGGGCAACCCCCGTGACGAGCTGGAGCTCTGCCTGGAAAGCGGCGACGCCGGCACCGGTCAGCCGCCTTCACCCATGCCCTCTTCGTCGGCACCGCCCTCGCCGACCCCTTCGCCGCCATCTCTGGTTCTGTTGCTGCCGTCAAGCACCACCTCAACACCTTCCGCCAGCGGCCGGAGAAGAAGCTCCCAGGCATTGTGGACTACTTTGGGTGGTGCACCTGGGATGCCTTTTACCAGGAGGTCACCCAGGAGGGTGTCGAGGCCGGCCTTCGCAGCCTCACTGCCGGCGGTGCTCCCCCCAAGTTCGTCATCATCGACGACGGGTGGCAGTCGGTCGGCTCTGACCAGCTCCAAGAGGAATCAGAGAAGCCTAATTCTTTGCTCCGGCTGACTGGCATCAAGGAGAACAACAAATTCCAGTGCAAGGAGGACCCGGCGGCAGGGATCAAGACCCTTGTTCAGACGGCGAAGAACAATTACGGGCTCAAGTATGTCTATGTGTGGCATGCCATCACTGGTTACTGGGGAGGGTGAGGCCCGGGGCCGAAGGGATGGAGGAGTTTGGATCAAAGATGCAGTACCCCAAGATATCACCTGGGGTGGCAGAGAATGAGCCGTGGTTGACCACAGAGGCCATTACCCTTGAGGGTCTGGGGTCTCGTGAACCCAAAGAGGGTGTACAAGTTCTACAATGAGCTGCACAGCTACTTGGCCGAGGCTGGGGTGGATGGGGTCAAGGTGGATGCGCAGTGCATCCTGGAGACCCTTGGAGCTGGGATCGGTGGGAGGGTGGAGCTCACACAGCAGTACCACCGGGCCCTTGATGCATCGGTTGCCAAGAATTTCCCTGATAATGGCTGCATTGCTTGTATGAGTCATAACACTGATGCCTTCTACTGGTTCGTGTTCATTGCTGTTTCAGAGTCCCATTTCCTTCTGAATTCAGATTGTTGGTCGATGTATGTGATGCTAACTAATCTCTCTTTGATGGTAAAAAATGCAGCTCGAAGCAAACAGCAGTGGTGAGGGCATCGGATGACTTCTATCCAAGGACCCTGTCTCGCATACCATCCACATTGCCTCAGTGGCCTACAACAGCATCTTCCTCAGTGAGTTCATGCTCCCGATTGGGATATGTTCCATTCTCTCCACCCTGCAGCTGAATGCCATGCCTCTGCTCGGGCAATCAGTGGTGGACCGATCTATGTCAGGTTGGAATTGGAGCCTAATTTTGTTAGCTTTGAGGGCATTTTTTTAGCAAAAAAATTCATCTCTAAGCTAAAATTCCAGTTCTTTATCTAATGTGTTTCCAAACTTCTGATTATACAGTGATGCTCCTGGAAAGCACAACTTTGAATTGTTGAGGAAGTTGGTCTTGCCCGATGGCTCCATTCTTCGTGCTCGGTTGCCTGGTCGTCCTACACAAGACTGCCTCTTCTCTGATCCAGCTCGTGATGGCATCAGGTATATTTGCAGATCTCTCTTGCTATAAGCTAGTTTCAATTGCCATGACTTATTTTAAATTTGCTTTTAAATTGATGCACTTTCTTATGAGTTAATCTTGGTTGAATCTGTTGTTGAATATGAATTATTGGGTTTGTTTGTGTAGCTTGCTCAAGATATGGAGCATGAACAAATTCACTGGTGTCCTTGGTGTGTACAACTGCCAAGGTGCAGCATGGAGCTCGACGAAGAAGAACATGTTTCATCACACTGGATCAGATGCTCTATCTTGTGCACTGAAAGGAAGTGATGTTCATCTCATCTCGGAAGCTGCAACCGACCATGATTGGAATGGTGATTGTATTGTGCACCGCCACAGAGATGGCCAACTGGTGGTCCTTCCTCACAATGCAGCAATGCCTGTCTCCTTGAAGGTTCTAGAATATGATATCTTCACAGTGTCCCCCATCAAGGTCTGTCCAATTTTTCCTTCCTTTATGGTTGTGCTTTTGAAAATGGAGTTAGTCTATTATCTCACTCCATCCATATAATTGTAATGCAGGATTTGGCACCTGGATTTAGATTTGCACCGCTGGGTCTGGTGGACATGTTCAATGCTGGAGGAGCAATTGATGGTCTCACTTACCATATTTTAGGTGGTGCCAACATTTTAGAGCTGGATTCCTCCTTTGCAGGGGAGATGAATGGAGCCTTGATGCACTCACTGGAGAACAGAAGTGGTGATGCTGTGGCCATAATTTGCATGGAAGTCAGGGGATGTGGGAGATTAGGAGCTTACTGTTCAGTTAAGCCAAGGAAATGTATGTTGGGCTCAGCTGATGTTGAGTTCTCTTATGATCCTTCATCTCAGTTTTTGACTCTTCAGCTAGAGAACATGCCAGAGGGCAACAAGAGAGTTCACAAAATAGCGATTGAACTGTAGTCAGACATTTCAGTGCATTCTTCTGTTAGGGAGTACATGTACATTTCATTGGATTTCTTGGGTTCATTGGTTTGGCAAGATCGGTTGATTTGTTGCCAATGAGACGTTCAGAGAGATTGCATTGAGATGTAAAATTCTTTCTTCTTCAATAAAAATAACTTGTTTCAGTGAATGATTATATATATATATATGAATTAGAATATCTCTGAACAGCTGTGTCAGCTCCCAATGAACTGGTGAAGAAAAAAAAAAAAATCTTTTTATGCAACAAGACACTCCTATCAACTTAAGTTAGTTTCCAGCTCTACAGAACCTGGTGATCTGGTTGATCATCCAAATCTAACAGTCAAGGGCGTTCTATTTGTTCCGAAGTAAGAACAATTCCATCTTGGATCGGCAACTAGGAAATGACACATGCTTGGCTTAAAGAAGCTGTCTGAAAATGTTGTCTGTAAATCTTCATTACAATTGGAAGAAGTTATGATAGACACATTTGCACCATAGAACACAACCATGATCATGAAGTTTAAGCTGCTACTATTTTACCAATTGGTATAGTTTTTCGATTCTGTCATCTCTGGCGTGATTTCAATGGTGGCATCTCTTTGGTTCAGCTAGCTCACAACTAGAGATTATAGTTGATATATTTCTAAATATTGAGATCTTGATTAATGGTTTGGATGGGTCTTAATAAATAATATATCCACTCAACCAATATCTCCAAGGACTATAGTCATTTGAATTTATTTCTACTCCGTTGCAATATAAAAATATAAACTTATTATGTCAATCATTGCAAAGGAGAAGGAAAATTATTCCACCAGAAACAATTCTCCCTATCATCAAGAGAACATCTATCCAGCCGACCATATTTCCTAAGAAACTGAATTTTGGCCGATCAGGTCATTTATATAGCAGATTGAGCAGATTTATCAACAAGCTTGATTAAATTAAAAAACACTACAAAGACTTTCACAATCTCTGCTAGAATGGGAATTACACAAAGAATGAAAGAAAGTAATAACTAGTGAGTGAAACAAAATAATGATATTGATTTCAACAGATACTTGAGTACAAACCATAATGTGTAAAAGACATCTACTGATCTGATCATGTTTGATTTTCTCACTCAAACTCAATATAAACTGAGTAAGGAGACTCCTTGCAGGTGACTCTTTGCTCATCTGATAAAAAGTTACCCACCACCAACTAGTGGAGATGGAAAAATAGATCCTCCACCAACTTCACAGGTGTCTCAACTCCATGCATGAAAAAGTTGACCCTACACTCTCTGTGACTTCCTTTGAACTTCTAATCTATGTATTTCTTAGCATCTATGTGGAGGTAGGTTGAGCTTTCGCTATAGATTATTTGATGTTGATGTAAGAACATTAAACATTCATTTATTGGGCAAAATTGGATCTTCATCGATTGATGGTTTGAAGATTACTAATCTCCAAAAATGATTTTGGGTCCTAAAATCATGGCTGAAAGTAAACTCAAGTTGGCCCATGGCCCTCCAGACCAGCCTGATTTCAATTCAGGCCATGGGCTAGGATGTGCTCAACCCAACCCAAGCCACTTCCAGCCCTAACTAAGATTATAGAAAAGGTTTGTTAAAAACCAAGTGCTTTGTAGTATTGTAAGATAAAAGTTACCTAGTAACAGCGCTATGTGTTGATTGTATTAAGAGGGATCAAATAGACTTTTCATACTCTTTCTGACATGCAGATTGGAAGCTATTTCAATCAATAACTTCTTTAATTTGACAACTCTTTCTCTGTTAGTTATCAAAGATTTCTTATATTAATTACTTTCTTTCTTGCAGTTGTTTTCACAAATAATGGCTCTATCTCCTGAACTAAATTTTTGGCAACAAGCTACCCATATATGAACTTTCATGTGAGTGAAAAATAGCCACATAGGAGCCTTCTAAGTATTATAATAAAAATAATTAACTAACTCTTGATCTATCTAACGTTTTTTTTGAGTATTTATTATGCTTGGTCGATGGCCAGTTGAATTTTAGATTCAAACAATAAACAATCCAAATTCCCACGCCAGTTTTCATTCGTGTTAGCAGAGGAAGTAGAAGAAATGGATTGAGCAATATACTTCAAAGAGCAAGCATCTCCCCAGCAAAGCTGGTCATTCTAAGAGCCCCCAAAGTTATAGGCAATGGTTATTCTTTTGGGAGTCATACGCATATGAGAGACGTGGTTTTATGCATGGACTGAGCTTTAATGTTTGGTTCTCGTATGCTAACCACATAACAAATAAACAAAATTGTGCACTTAAGTGTTGTGCAGGAAGAAGGATCAAAAGTTAAAAATTTGGTATTATGAACTGATTGTTAGGCAGCTACTTATTCTGCAAGCCAGATGCTTGGTGTTCGAATACCGACGATTGATGCCGCTACTCATCTGACAACCCCAGGTTTCTGAGCCTCCCATGCTGCTCCGGCAGCAATCCATCGGGCGATTTCTATCTCCTGAGAGTCCCCTTTAGGATTTGTTAAGTGAACTTTGATGGCAGCGTACGTGGTACTACTGATGAAATAGGGTACGTTATTCGCTCTGATGATGAAGACTTCTGGAGGTCGGCGGTATCTCTCTTCAGGACTGTTCTGTTCCAAAAGCTGAGCTCATAGCTGCATGGACGGTTATTGTCAGAGTGACTGGCAGTTGCGGACTCAGAGGATCCTCATTGAGGGAGATTCGGCTACCATCATTGGATGAATCCATGATGGAGCGGACCGCGAGAATGCCCATCCTTTGCTTTGTAATAGTTGGCAGCTATTGCCCGCCTCAGCGGTTATTATTGCCTGCCATATTTATCGAAAGGCAAACTCTGCAGTGGATTGGGTTGCTTCTATGTTGCACAGCATTCCATTGACTAGACTTGGTCTCAGACAAGATTTTCCTCTCTCTTCATATGTATCTCTTTCTTGACCTTTTGGACTGTCCTCGTGTCAGATTTGTGTGACTGTCCATCTGTATTAAAAAAATATTAAAAATTAAACATTAAAGTTTGGTCTATTAAAGAGTTGGATATAAATTAAGCCTTTAAATATCATGCTTTCATATTAGTTGTGTGATCAAATTCATAAGGGTCAAGCCTGAGCTATCCACTTGAAGTGATATATGATCAAACTTATGATTACTAGGTTAGTAAGTCAATTATTTGATCGAACTTGATCTGATGAAGTTGGATTAATCGTAAAGGTGTGTGCATGGGCCGAATTGAGTTGGATCAGTTTAGAGTTATTTTTAGAGCTAAATCGATTTGAATTGTTTATTTTTAAAAACTGAAACCGAAACCGAACTAATTGTTCTACTAAATCAAACTAAGCTGAACCAAAAATTTCGATTTGTTTCGCTTTGGTTTATTAATTTACATGCACATACTTTAAAGGACTATGAGATCAATTGTTATAACAAATTTTATATATTCAAACGGCAACCTAATTATTCACAATGAAAAAAGGAACATAACTCTCACACAGCACAATTATTCACACACATGCACACAGGCATATATAGTACCTCAATTTTAACTATTATATAAATAAAAATCCATATAGTATCTGCACGAATTGATTTGATTTATATTAATTTTTTAAAATTTAAATTAAAATCAAACTAACTTTTTTGGTTTTAGAAAATTTTAAATTGAAACCAAACTGAAAGATAAAAGAAAAATCGATTTAACCAAACTAAAATCATGATGCAGACCAATTTGATCAATTTCCTTGCACAACCCTAATCAAACATGCTGAATTGATGTTGGGCAGGAATGGGCTTAGGGAAGTGGGCAGTTTACAACAGCTTGTTTATGTTGGGTTTATTTGGGCCCATTAAGGCCTGCTGGATGTTTCACTGTTCTTTCCCTTCTCTTTTCTCCCCCTCATTTCTAAATTGAAAAAAGCTAAATCATATAAGATTATTAAAAAAAAAAAAAGGAAAGAGAGAGAGAAGAAGAAAGAAGTACTATGAGTTGAGATATAGATGGGGTCTAAATGGTATTCAAGTTTGCCTGAAGACAAATTTTAGTGGAGATTGTAGACATTGCATGATATGACTCCTTAAACATTTGTTAGTTGTAGCATTGTTCCCATTTTGTCTGCTTCATGCGTCCTCATCAATAAACCAAACTCCTGCATGAGTCATGGCTTGACTGCATCATCACAACCTTCAGAGAATGGCCACCATGGATACCATCTTCTGGGAATTTTCAGGTGATGAAGAGGAAAGTATATAAAGTGGCAAACGAAATGGTCAATCTCCTGGCTATTCAAAACAGAGAGCATCAACATCATCAAGAGACATTGCTCCCACAAAATTTGGCTTAGTCCTCAAGGCCTCTCATGAAGCTCATCGTCATCATCATTTGGATGAGAATTTTACACTTTGGCTTCTCTGAGTCCATCTTAAAGAGGCTGACAAAGCTATTCTTGTTGCCATGCTAGCTAGGCAAGGCCACTACACTGCTAAGTTAAATGACATGGTAGTTGGCCTTGGAAACATTGTGCAATCATTTGAAGAGAGAAAGTTTATAGGCTAGAATTTACATCATGTAAAGAATTCATTCCACCAAAATAAGTGAAGATTACCTCATGATTGAACTCTGGAAGTAAACTCGATCCACCGGGAGGAGAACAGCTAGAGCTATTGTAATAAACATTGAATGAGATCTATGCTCTTAGTTGTTCCCACTCAAAGATTCCTGATTTGAACTAGGTGGTAGCTCTCTTAAAAAAAAAAGGTTGTGTGCATTCACTAGTTGTTAATGAAAGTAAGAGAGATTTAATTTCCAATGACGACGAATTCAGAAAGTAGCTTTCAGTGTTAAATTCACTATGAGTGGTAGGGTCAGCCTTGAAAACAAAGCCATCAAGAGAGTAGTTATTCACCATCCGTATAGCTTGTCTTGTGGTAGACTTCTGTGCTACAGTGTCACTGTGCTAGTTAAATTCACTGCTAGTTAGCATTGCTCCAGCCTAATGAAGCAGGCTAGGCTTCCATGGCCATCATTCTATCAAAGGTTTTTTACCATTTTAGATTTACAAAACTAACTGAATAAATTTGGTTCAATAATACAATCGAGATAAGCCTAATGTTAATGAAAGATGATTCATATAGTTTGAATTTGTATACACTTTTTATTAGATAATCAATAGTGATCCGTGATATAAGGGCCTATTCAGATTTTGTTATAAATAGAATAGGTCCTTCCTTTTTTTTATAAATATATACGATCGATTTTTTTTTTTTTAATCAACAACAAAAATAATACCTGAATGAATAAGAAAGGAAAGATGTAGACCTTCGTACTCCTGGTAAGTCCTTCAGCATATCTTGCGTAAATCAAAGTCAACACAAGACAAGTATGACAATGACCATAATATTCCTCCACTCTCCTTTCACTGTGAAGAGGTTATGAATTATACTGTTGAATAACGTACCCCAAATGTGGGGACTGCAATAGTTTATACTTTTAGCTGGGCCAAAAGGCAAAGAAGACCTCAAATTTAGCTGCTAGGAGTCTGATTGAAATTGTAGTTAAAGAAGGAGGGTAACAAGTGATTGCCAGCTCTAATTATAATATGATGGGCAAGTGGTCCTCCTTATATTTGAATACATGCATGGAAAGATGAGGGCCATGCCAATTCATAATTAAATGGTTTGTCTACTAAAGCATAAACATCCATGTCGTGCTCCAGGACAAATACGGTTGCTTTTCATTGTTCTGGCCATGAAGAAAACAGCTTGCACTAGCTCAAACAGAGCAAGGTGTGTTTTCCCCTATGCTACTATTGTATAGATGATGTGCTCCTTGGTGATTTTTCTAGTTGGAAATCAGGCTTACCAGAGAGTGAGATGGCTTTGCATGGTTTCTCTCCAAATCTCCTTTTCCACTGCCATCTTCCTCCCACCCCTCCTTCTGCATGCATTGCTAGCAACTCAAATCCTTTGTTTGATTCAGGAGTAATTAATTGGGGGTTTGAATCTCATTCTCAATAAATTATTTACAGTCAAATAAGTGATTAAAGAAAGATTAAGATGTAGTCCTAGAGATTTGCTTTTACTTAATTTAATTTTGATATAACAAAGTATTCCAAATATGAGCGAGCATGGGTTGAATTGAATAGGTTTTAGATCAAAACTTATAATCAATCCAATAAGCATCGGCTCTAGTATAACAAATTCATTGAACTGATCTTATCCTATATTCTGATTAGGAACTGAACTAAATTGAACCTAGGGTAAAACTAATTTTCTTTTCTTTTTGGGGACATATATGGTATAATGGCAGAAATTTTTTCTTTGTTATGTTTAATAAGAAGAATATACGTAATTTTGTTGACCAATCTAATATTTAAGATCTTTTAGTAGAGATGACAGATAGCTCATAATTTATGTGTAATACCCCAAGTTTGAAGAAAGTTAATTTTAGAATTTTGAATCTAAAATTGATTCTATTAACCATCAAAATTGAACTAACTCAACCCTATTAAATCAGCATGACCATATAATTAAACTCTTATAGGATGTAGAAATCGAAACCCTAGTCTCCCTAATAAGCAATCAAGACGATCGGTTTATCAACAAAGAAACAAATAAAAAAGGATTTTGTAAATGGTAAGATATTAAAGTACTAGCTTATGTATAATGATTTAGATAAAATCATATTATTGATTTTTATATTTTCTATTGATATATTTAAAAATTCATAATTGTATCTATGAGTTCCTAAAACAATATACAAATAAATATGCAGCCAATAAGTCGGTTTATATGGAATTATGCATCTTTAATTTATCAACCATGAGGTGGATAAAAAAACACTAAACTTGTTAAAAAAATGTGTAGTTGATTCGTTTTAATTTTCTGTAGTAGTTTGGCTCTCAGTAACTTCAAGCAAGAGTGGATGCGAGAGCAGATAATTAAGTTGCTGCAATGAAACAAATATCTCAAAAAAAAAAAAAAAAAAACTAGGTCAGGAGCACTTGGAAATAGGTATAGAATGCAGAGTCCTTTTCACTGTGGCTGACTCAAAAATGAAATTTTTTTATTTAAAAAAAATCCTAGCAAACTTCTATTTATAAATCCTTTAAATTATTGAGTGGTGATTTTTTTTTTTTTTTTACTACAACACCTTTTCATTGTAGATATGAAGTTAACTAGGCAAACTTTTCTTGCTGGAATGTACGAGCCAACATAAAGAAATATTGGGCACACATCTTACCCAAGAAATTATCTTCTGTGTTTGTTTAGCAGAACAAGAAGAGGTGATGATGGAATCCTCCAGCAAGCCAACAGAAAGAAATATTAAATAAATCTTACCCAAGCAATCATCTTCTCTAATTGTTTAGCCCAACTAGAAGAGTGTAATAATGGATTCATTGAAATGGTCAAATTAAGAAAGAGAGAAAAGATTCACGCATGATGGCCATGAAAAGATTTAGAACAACGCAGTGGGGACCAAGAGTGAGCTGGTTGCAAGATGTTAAATTATACAGATGATGAGCATTGGATTTTCAAAGCACAACCTTAAGATTAGGATCGAGTTGTCTTTGAAATGTTGGATTTTTAATCCAACATTGGGCTTATATGTGAAATAATTATGTGTTGCAGACTGTCAAATAAGGTTAAGCCCAATTAAAAGTGATCAGCTGAGGTTTCAGTGATTTGGGCTTTAATGTATCTGATTAGGTGTGACCCTTTAATGTGTAGAGACTAAGGGGTTATTTCTATTTTTATGATGGGTTAAAATAGAAATACCAAAAGATAATGATGAAATTATCTATATATAGCGGTTATGGTCCCTGGATCGCACGTGCGACCTTCTTCTCTGAATCCCATCATCAGAAAGAATAGCCTAGAGAAAATTCTAAAGGGCTCTCTGGGAGTACGTGTTGATCTGGAAGGCCAACCGCAGGGCTCTGGAGAATATGGATTCAGGTACGCTTTGTTTATCGATTATGGATTCTTGATGATTAAACATGAATGATTCTTGGGCTTTATGGTAATGGTCTTCACCAAAAGGTTCGGATCTTATTTCCAACATGAAATCCCTCAACTAACAAGTTTGAGAGCAAATCTATTTGTCATACGAAAAGGGAAGCAATAATTGTTTGAAATTTAATATCTACTCAATTCTATAGTAAAGTGAAGATTAATGTTTGTAGACTTTATGATGTATTACTTGAAAAAAAGTAAATGTAAATCAAAACGATAACTAATATAAACTACATATTGATTGTGGGAATCAAATATTGAAACTAGTTTTGAGTGAAAATGTTGAATTAAAGCTACCAAGCATTGGATTTAGTGTACAGATTCCAAGTTAGTATCTTAACTATATAAATATCTTAGTATGAGAGGGAGGAAGGATAGGAGAGGTCCTGAGAAGCAGCTTTGGTCTAATACTATTCATAATCTCTAACTTTAGTAAAGGAAGAATAGAAGCTAAATTAAAGTCATGAAGTTTTAGATATCAATGACAGGTTTTAATCTTGTTTTCGTGCCGATTGTAGACAAGCATCATCTTGTTCTAGTTTTTTTTTTTTTTAAGAAAAAAAATATATATATATAAAAGGAAGAGGCTATAATAATCCTGAACTTTGATAGGGATATAGACATGAATTCTTGCCAATTTGAATAACTTGGCTTTCAGCAAAGGTAGGAAGGAAGGAGTTTTGGCCCTTCCCATATTTCACCAACTTTTTTAATAAGAACAAACTAACTAGCATCTTGGCTAAGTAATGCCTATCTATACTACCAAGCTTGGACAACAAAAGTAAGAGCATATCTATTGCATAATCTATCAGTACCATAATTTCAGCAATATCATAATAAATTTATAATACATAACATTTTTTAATCCAATGAAATAGTATTAAATTTTCTTACAAATGATATTTTGACATCGAAAAATCTAAGACAGTTGTAAATTATTTTTCTTAGATTAGCATGCAAGTTCTTGGAATTATCATACAAGGCCAAACCAAGCCGAGCCAAATCAAGCCATGCCAGAACACAGCACAAACCATCTCCTAAGAAGAAAGCAGGCATGTGGTTGTTGACAAATCAAACTCACATGGCCCCAAAATTTTGTAGCGGTTGTTGGCAAGTCCAATCGACAGACACAGCTATGACCCAACTATCAATGTCGGGCGTGGGGGACAATATAATAATATTAGGCTCCTGAGGTCTGAAATGGGGAAAAATATTATGACTTGCAGGTTTAATCCTATAAAAATATCAAGCACTTTCACCAACTCCTATTTCACCAACTCCTATAAAGATATTAGGAGCTGTTGCCGTTCTGCAGAATCACTCGACTTAAATCCATATCGAACAATCCAAACCAAACTTAATATAAAAACAACTATTAAGTCTGGCGCCGTAGAAATCCCTCGTTCCGTTTGGATATATTATTGTAGTTATATAATTTTGATATATATTATGTTAAAAATTAGGTTATCAAAAATAATTTGATGATTTTAAAGATAGATTGTTCGATCTTGATCTTTTTATGTTGCGGAGGCTGAGGGTATGTCTGATGGGATTTTGGCCATATGGCGTGACTAAGTGGTTACAATTGATGCATTTCATCAGTGTAACCAGTTGATCGCCTTATTGTTTTGATGGGATTTTGACCCCTGGCTCCTATCGGCGGTCTATGCCAATACAGATTATCGTGTGAGACGGGTCCTTTGGTCGGAGCTGACTTCCCTCCTTGCCCAGGGATTCCCTCCATTATTACTGATGATTTTAACTGTATCACTAAGGCTAGTAAGAAGCGGGGATAGAAGAGTCACTGGCTCTGCTGACATAAGTGAATTCAGGTCATTTATTGGGTCTTCTAAGTTGATGGATCTGGGTTATTCGGGGCCACAATTCACTTGGTATAATAATCGGCAGGGGTCAGCGCGGGTCTGGAGAGACTAGATAGAGCTTTGGCCACTGCTCATTGGATTCATAGGTTCCCTGCTGTCTCTGTCACTCATCTTCTAGGATTGCATCGGATCACTGTCCCATTTTGATTTCCACTGAGGTTGATCAGCATCAGAGGAAACAGTTTCGATTCGAGCGGTTCTGCATGTTCCATTCTACTGCTCGACTATCATATCTCAGGTTTGGCATCTGCCTATCAGGGGTAATGCTGCTTACCGGTTATCTCGTCGCCTTATGCTGGCCAGCCGTAGACTTTCCAGATGGAACAAGCTGGAGGTTGGAGATCTGGTTAGGCAAGTGGAGGAGGTTGAAGCTGTTATTAATGCTCTTCAGGTGAAGGAGGACCAGGATGGTTTTCTTGTCGATGCTGATCTCTTCTTGCTGTGCGAGAGTTTGCTCACCACCACTCCCTTCTCCGGCAGCAGGAGATATATTGGAGTCAGAGGTCCAGAGTGCAGTGGATCCGTGAAGGAGACCGAATACCAGATTCTTCCACCAGGCCACTCTGAAGCGCCGGGCAGCTAACAGGATTCGGAGGGTAGCTGATGCGGAGGGAAACTTTTGGAGGACATCCATTCGGTTCGGACTCAGTTTCTTAACTTTTTTCGTTCTAGATGGTCTGACTCCACTGGTGATGGGGCTCCGATCACCCAGGTTTCTGATGCCAGGAAGGTTTCCTCCTCGGATAATGCCATGCTTGTAGGCCGATCCATGCGGAGGAGGTTGTAGGGCCCTCTGGGAGCTTGGTCCGGACAAAGCCCCGGGGCCGGATGGATTTCCACCCTTCTTTTTTCGATATTATTGGGATACAGTTGGGCAGGAGGTGATTCAAGCTATCCAGATTGTCTTCCAATCGAAGCATATTCCTGTGGAATGGAATCGGACCTTTATCACTCTTGTGCCTAAGCACTCGGACGCTTCTCTCCCTAAGCATTTTAGGCCGATCAGTCTGTGTACTACTTTATATAAGGTTTGTGCTCGCCTCTTAGCCAGCGCCTCCGTTTGGTGATTCCCCACCTTTTTCCTGTGGAACAGGGGCGTTCATTAGAGGCCGTTCTATCTCGGAAAACGTCCTCATTACTCAGGAGTTTATGCATGATCTCCATAGAGCCCCAGCTGGACGGTGTCTTATGGCTGTCAAGCTTGATATGGAGCGAGCGCATGATAGACTGAATTGGGCCTTCTTGCATCGATCTCTTCAGGAGTTTGGATTTGACGAGCTATTTATTGAGTGGGTTATGGCTTGTATTTGGAGGCTCTTTCTCTCTGATTATTAATGGGAGCCTGACTGAGTTTTTTATTCTGCTATGGGATTACGTCAGGGCTGCCCTCTATCTCCTCTACTATTCATTTTGGCTACGGATGATCTTTCTCGTGCTTTCCTTCAGGCTGAGCAGGATCGAAGGATTATTCCTTTTTGGTAGGGGCAGGGGGCCCTCCTATCTCTCATCTCCTGTTTGCTGATGATTGTATCCTTCTGGGTCGGGCTTCTTCTGATAATGCGGCTTCCTTCGATTCCATCATTCAATCTTATTGTTAGGCTTCTGGGCAAAAGGTCAACCTTCTTAAGTCTTCTATTTGTTTCAGCCCTAAGACTTCCAGACCCACCAGAGAAGCTATTATGAATCTGTTGGGGATATCAACTCAGACTGACCGATTTATGTATCTGGGGATTCCTATGACCGGTAGACGTCCCCGATGTTATGACTATGTGGACCTTGAGAGGCGTGTTCGTCAGTGGATTGATGGGTGGCATGTCATTGGTTTATCCATAATGGCTAGGGTCACCATTATTCGGTCAGTTCTTTCCTCTCTTCCTCTTTATTTTCTATCGAATGCGGCCATCCCGATTACTTGTCTAAGGAGGATTGAGAGATGTTTTAAGGATTTTTTATGGGCCTCTATGCAAGATGGTCATAGCATCCACCTTCTATATTGGGACACGATCTGTATGCCTATCCAAGAAGGTGGCATCGGAATCCAATCCCTGGTGGTTAGGAGACAAGCTCTACTGGCCAGACATGCATCTCGCTTTCTTTTGGAGCCGCATTGTCTGTGGAGCTCTGTGATGCGGGCGAGATATGGTGATTGGAGATCTGGGGAGCACATTATGCCGTCCCGGGGGTGTTCCTCCTTTTGGAAGGAGGTGTGTCAGTATGGTAATTCTATCCTGAAGAATATTTCTTGGATGATTGGTGATGGTCAGTCTATTGATGTTATCCAGGATCCTTGGATTGCGGAGCTTTCTCTATCTCGGTAGCCTTCATTTATCAGTATTGATGTCCCCTCTGACTTGAGGGTTAAGGATCTGATTTTTCCAGATTCTCACACCTGGCATACCCCACGGTGACCCATTTCTTTGGTGGGGAACTTTCTCAGCGGATTCTCTCGATCCCTCTCATCTCTAGTCCCTCGACTGATGTTAGGCTTTGGTAGAGATCCTCTCTATCTAGGGCCCCTTTCATGGACCTTATGAAGTTCTTCAGGCCTCAGCCCCAGTGTACGAAGGATGCTTCTTGGATCTGGTTGCTCCCCACCCTTCCCAGGGTTCAGCTGTTTATTTGGAAGCTTCTTTGGGACTGTCTTCCGATGAGTGCCCTGCTCTCTTGTAGGGGTATCCCTATCCAGCCGATATGCCCTTTGTGTGGTTTGGAGGATTTTTTTTTGAGTCTTCCAATCATGCTATCTTCTTATGTCCTAGAGCTTGATGGATTTGGCACCTGATGGGTTACATTAGTAGAGTGGATGCTTCAGGTTTCCCATGTTCCCTCTTCTTTAATGATCTCCGGAGGGCCCCTCAGCATATATGTGGTCTTTGGGCGGTTGCGGCTTACCAGATTTGGCTTTCGAGGAACCAGCTTATATTCACGGAGGACTTTATTTCTTCACAGAGGCTGGTGAGGAAGATCATATCATTGTCTACGATTGTGCCCGTGCTTTGCTATCGGTTGGTTCTGACTCCTCTGGCCACTGGGGTTCCCCTGCTGCTTCGGTAGCGAACTGGCGTACGATTTTCTTTTCTTGGGAGCCCCCCTCCAGGGTTTGTCAAAATTAACTTTGATGGGAGTGTCCGTGGTAGACTTGCTGGCTCGGCCTTCATCATCCGTGGGCCTTAGGGTCATATATTGGCAGCGGGTGGATTTGGTTCCCTGGATTCCTCCGTCCCTATGACCGAACTATATGGAGCTTGGGCAGGTATTACTTATGCTTCTCAGATTCTTCATGCCCAAAGACTTGTGATCGAGGGTGATTCTACTACGGTCATTAGGTGGCTTCGGAAGGAAAATATTCCTATAGCCCCCTTTAATCCGATTCTCAGGGACATATGATCCATCCTTCAGGAAGCCGAATCTGCCCAGATTCGACATATATACCGTGAAGCCAATTCGGTTGCTGATTGGATGACGGCTTCAGTGGTCCAGCATTCTGGCTATTGGATATGGAGTCAGGATGATCCTTGCCCTACTATTTTGCTGCAAATTTTGTATTCTGATGCTTCTGGGTTAATTCATACTAGACTAGTGTGAACGCCCACTTGTAACAAAAAAAAAAAAACTATTACATCATAATAGCCTTCAATATATGCTACATATATAGGAAACAAAAACCAAAATAATTTTAATTAAAATTTGTATATCTATTGAAAAAAGAAAAATATGCTTTAGCTTGGAGCTTCATATTTTAAGAGTACCATATTTTGATGCTATATTGTATAAAATTAATTAAAATGATGAAACAACTAGCCTAATTTACTGTCAACTAATTACATATTTATATCTAAATAGAACACTAATTATTTTATCAATTTTAAATAATTTATTGGAATACACCCTGAATAGTTACATACCACATAAAAAAGTAAAATTTAAGAAGATTATAACTCAAGTTCACATGCTATCAATTAATTTGCATTCGAGTTTTTAAGGTCATATAGCTTAGCTCACTAATAAGTTAATTGGGTTAGTAAATAAACTTGAGGGATTGTAAATGATATTAGAGCTTATTCAGATATATAGAAGTTTATGAATAAAAGAAAAGAGTTATTCATGGGATTATGCTAAAAAAACTTTTGTCCAATAGTCCTATTCAGAGGTAAATTTTAATTAGCTTATAATATGTGAGTAAATGTCACCTAATAAAGGAACACATGTCAAATCCCATCTACACCGAATAGAAAAAAAAAAAATTGTAAGGATTATAACTCAAATTCACTTCCCACCCCTTAATTTTTAGTTGAGCTTATAAGGTTGTATAATCAAATCATTAATAATTAATTAGGTTAGTAGATAAATTTAAAAAGTGTTGCACCCATGCAAGATAACGTCAAAAATTCTTAAAACTCTGGTACTTGATAGGAACAATTGAAAATTTAGGTGCTAAAATAAAGATAAAGTTTAAGGGAGAGTCAGAGGATTAAAAGTATATTTTAGCCTTAAAAAAATATTTTTCATCCACCGAACACTAACTTAAGGAATTTATTATTGATTAAGTAACCGTCACTATTTTGTCACCATTGCAAGATAAACACGGAAGTCCGACAAAATCGTTATAACGGCCGTTAAGTAACGCCTCGGCCCCGACCTCGAGTCGGGTGCTCCGCGCTCGCCGACCCAAGCCGAAGTGTCCGCCACTTCCGCCCGACAACACGACCTCCGTCCGAAATAAACGGGGTGAGATTTCACATCTCTCTCTCTCTCTCTCTCTCTCTATCTGCCTTCAAAATAAAATAAAATAAAAAGCAAAAGCTGTGGGCCCTTGGGCCCCATCCTCACGTGCCCCCACGTGCTGGCCCAACTCGGCGGCTCTAACGTAACGTGGGAGGTGACCAGATCCATCTAAAGACCTTTGTTTATCCTAAACCCGTAGAAAATAATTGTTCATTAAGTGGTTCTTTCGTTAATTAATTAATTATTAGTTAGGTCATGGGAAGAGTTAATCGCGTGTCAGAGCGGTGTCCCCTTTCCGGCCCACCGTCACCGTCTGATCCGGCTGCCGCGTTGGGGTATCAACACCCTCCGATCCATGAGCTTCTTCTTCTTCTTGCTGTGTGTGTGGTTTTGCGTGTGGACTTCCCGAGGGATCTGACAGCGTCCGACTTCCGCTGTACACGGATTCCCGAGGTGGTGGTGGTGGAGTGGAGGTCTCAGACGGACCCCGCTTTCGCTTTGTTTTGTCTGGCGATTTGCTCATAGGATGGAATTTGTGTTGCTGACAAGGACTGCATGCTGAATCCTTTCCTTGTGATAGCTTCATACATGTTGCTCTTGTTCTCATTACTTGCTTAAACTTGTAGTTTTGGAGCCAAATGGCACAGTTTTCCCTCATGGCTTGGACGAGGTCCGAGCTTAATTACTGATGCTTTTAGTGTTGGGTTGGATTAGATTAAGGCCTTTCTTTTAATAATTAGAACCAATAGCAACCCCAAACAAGACCTTAAAGTTTATTTTTAAGTTCATATTTGGCCTAAGTCGGCATTAGCTGCATGGTTTAGACTTAAATCTTAAAATTACTCGGTTAGATTTCTTCTTGAAGCTTCGTCGCCTTGATTTAGTGCATAATTCTTCGAGCAAGGTTAGTTTTCTATTCGAATTTAATTGCATCCTAAGTTGATTAGATTAGTGTGTGATTGTTTAAGACTTGTACTTGTTTGAATTAGTGATTGTGTGCCAAGTGTAGGATTACGTTTGGATTTGCATGCTAATTGCATTTTGGATTTGGATCAGGATCGAATTGAATTGGGTGACAGTTGGATATATGTCCACTTGGTACCAAGAGATTTGATGCTTTAGTAGGACAAAGTTGCTCTGCTGTAACTGCTGAATAAATGTGCAGGACTCACATGAGAACATGCTGGATTTGTTTAAGTGGCCTCTCCTCATCCACTACCACAACCAGCAAACCATACGCGCCTTTTCAACTTGATAATGAACATAAAAAAGTTGATAATGTTGGCACTCCATCACTAAACACTTCATTGATGACCCAAAAAGTCTTCCTCACCTTTCCAAAGCTGTAACTTTTTTTAAAAAAAAAAAAGTTTCCATGTGTGCAGAGTGTATGCATGCCTTCTTATTTTTATGGGTAGAAAAGGGGGAGCCGAGTTCGGTTCAGGCCTAAATTCTCCTCGGGATTGGATCCTTAGTTTTCACCCAGCCCCACGGACCCCTTTCCCCTCCTTTCCTCATCTATAAATAGTAGACTTCTCCCTCTCCTTCGTCTAAGCCTTCCAGCCTTAGCCTTAGGCCATAACTTTCCTCCTCCTCCTCCTCTGGCCTCCTCCTCCTCCTCCTCCTCTCTCTCTCTCTCTCTCTCTAGATGGCCCTCTTTGTAGTCTTCCACAGCTTTCTTGAACTGCATCCATCCTTGTGTGGTGGGGGCTTTGAATTGCAGTTCAATAAAGCTGTGGGAAATTACAGAGAGAGACCAGAGAAGCATAATTATATATTATTCCGAAGTTCTGAAGGCCATCACTTCCATTCACCTCTTCAGTGGTAGTCTATGACAATGCTCCTCTCTCTCTCTCTCTCTCTCTCTCTCTCTCTCTCACACACACACACGCAGACGCACGCACGCACGCACGCACGCACGCACGCACGCGCATGCATACAGACACCACCATCTTTACTTTCAGATCAATGGCAGGAAGAATTTTAAACACATGTTGGAATTAATAATTATTAGATCTCATTTCATCTTTTGTTCCACTGGTCCTTGGATGGGGCATGCGTGCAGTTGTGGATGTTTTGTCTTGTTGAATGGGGGGGCATCCCTTTCACCATGAAAGAAACGATGCTCTCATGATGAAACTTCAAATCAAAACTTCTTTCTTCTTCCAAATTCTTGCTATGCTTCTCCCTCGTCACACTTCATGTGCAGTTGATGGGAATTTATTCATGGATTTCTCTTTTGGGAGAGCTTGTCTTCCATCAGTACAAGTGAGGTAAAGAAGGATTTCCGAAAATAGTCATACATTCACGTACTTGCAGCCTTGCACTGATCTCTTTTTCTTTCTCTCTTTTGTTTTTTTGCGTGTGTGTGTGTGTAAATAAAAGAGTATTCACTGACATGGATTCCCGTCTTTTTACACAGTTACGTTGCTTGGACCATCTGATGGTTTCAACCATCTAATGAAAGCTATCAAAGAGAACAATCCCAAACATCTCACATCCACTCAAGCAGTCGTATGGGAATATGGCACATCCATCTCTCTTTCAACAATGAAGCCATTTGAATCATCATCTCTCTTCTCCCTTTTCTTTTTTTTGTTTCAGGGGTAACCAGTGGCATTCTTTAAGTACAAGAAAGTTTGCTCACCAATTGTGCTTTTTGTAACTGATGTATACTTGTAAAAATATTGCGAATTCTAAATGCCACAATGTATATATATCATCATTGGCTCAAGGTATTCAAACTTCCACTTAGATGAGCCCCATGCATTGATAATGTGTGACATTATTTAGGTGGTTCAAAGTGTACATGGAATGTAGCTAAACAAGTAAAAATAACATAGTGGTCAAGTTGAGATACAATATGAGCTTTTGACAACGAAATCAGCATATAAAATGCACAACATCTTTGAAGTGGCTAGCTTGCTTTTTATATCCATGTCATTTCAAGATAAGTTTGTTGATTAAAGTAAAACTAAGAAGAGCAGAAAGCTTTCCTGGATCTACCTCCATGGCCACTTTTGAAGAATATATACTTTCCATGGAGAAACTACTGAAGAATATTGAGTCATTCTAAGATCTGCTTTTTAATTTCGACTGCCCCCACCTTGGAGATCCATGTCATGATGATAAAACAATATTAGCTAGCCCTTAATCAACTAAGTAATTTACAAGCAGATAAATAAGAAATAACATATAGATGGATAAATCAACAAAGTACTTCTCAGTCACTAAGACAATGCTGTTCATCATGAAGAAGAAATCAATCCCACCAGATTGGACTGATATCACACCTATTATTGAGAAGAAATATGCAGTGGAATGGAAAGTTATCTAGGAGTTATGTAGAACTCGGAGTGGGACAACAAGCAAACATATACGTTTTCCTTTTCAATGTATCACCAGTAAAGGAAAAGGGAAGAAGAAAGGACAGTAGTGCTCAATAAATTTGGTTCTTGTTCCACGAGGAAATGGGTTCAAAGAGGTACGTAGTACAATAGTGAGCTGTAGATTTACATAAAATATAATTACTGAAAATTACATGAAGGAAACCTAGTAATTAGTTAAACAGCAATTTTTTCTCCATTTCTCTTTTAAAAAATGTTTTTCTTTAGAAAGAAAACAAAATGCTGGAGCGCCAAATTAGTTCTTCTTCACCCTCCTTTTGAGTGCTGCTTAATTTCCTAGGGATGTTTCTACCACTACATATAGTTGGTCCTAATTCATGGTAGAGGTTGAGTTGATACAAGCATCTGATCCAGGACAACCCATTACCATCACTGAGAAACACAAGCTAGGCTTGCAATAGCATAACTTGTTTGTGTTTTTAAAAGGTTCCTCTCCAATCCGCTCAACATTGGATGCAACAGGGTGGGCTCTTAATTAGGTGTCATAGGCTCTTCCAAGTACTTGTGCTGTCAAGAAACTTGTAGTTTTCTTACCTAACTTGATATAATGATATCGGCAGGAATCTAATTATTTTCTTGAAATCATTTTGAAGGTACTATTTGGATGGACCACTAAAAGGTCCTACATTTGAAATTAGGCACCTAAAAGCTAGGTAGTATAACTGATATGAGATTAAATTAATGTATATCAATAAGAGTACTCTTCACTCTTCCCATGCTTTGCTCGCTAAGCTATGATATTCTCTTTTAGCTAAATTTTCATCAAATACAACTATAAACATCATGATTGACCTACGTTTAGTCCCAAAAGGACTTATACTATGGTATCGCTTAATTTATATATGCTATAGGTTGTCTACTTCAATTCCATTTGTAATAACTAAGATTTATGTAAAAAAAAGTTAGAAGATATTATTTGGGGTTCTCTTAGTGTACAATTGTTATGGGACTAAATACATGCCTATATATGTAAGCTCTCACATAGTCTCTTTATTTAAATCCTAACATCTTTGACATTCTAAAGATCCAAATCTAATCATAATCCATGATCAATTCATGATTAACTTTAAAAAGAATTGTACTACAAGGTCTCCTATTTCATACATGGGTCAAGAATTGGGTTTATTTTGATACCATTTATAATGATTAAACCATCTCATCTAAAAGTACTAATCAAAAGTTATTATTTGCATTTTTATGAATTCATATAAGTATATATGAAAGATCTAACCATTGCGTTACTAGAGATGACAATTCTAACTCCTATTTAGGATGGGGATTCCTCGCTTTGTATGGGATAGGAATGAAGATGTGAATTGTTTTGCTTCTACTAGTGGTAACTGGATGAGACTAGGAATAAGTACATTTTCGCTACCTTATTTCTATTTATTGCTCCGTTCGTGAGTACTATAATACTTTATATATTTTTATATAAATTAAAGTATCTTCGTATATAAATATTTTTAATCTTAAAGATATATTATTAATTTCATAATTTTTATTTAAAAATATATATGCCATTAGGATGGAAGGGATAGAATGGGTTAGGAACATAGATAGAATGGAAACTCAGCGAAAATAAGGTTTTATCATTTCCTATAAAATGAGAATGAAAATAAGATGGGAAGAAGAATCTTCATTTATGAGGATGAAGCAAAGATGGATATTATTTTCTTCAGCGAGAGTGGGGATAGAGTTGAAAATAAAATTAAATTTTATGGCCCCATCTTACCTCATTGCTATCCTCATAAATTATCAATGTGGGACTAAAGATTCACTGATATAGTTCTTTTGGCCTCCTTAATTGATTATGTGCTAAAGGAACTACTTATTGCCTTGAGAGGAGATCTCTTTAAATTGGTTTTTGGATTTGTTAATCCTTGTCTACATACATCAGTGCTTATGCCTCACGTCCAAAGGCATTGGTGAAAAGGCTTTTGAGCCTCATTTTTGTTAGTCTTCATTGTGTTACAGTGAAGTGATTTCCATTACATGCCAAAAATTGTATTTTCTTACAGGTGGATATCCTCTTGGTTAGTTTAGAGATCGAAGATCCTTGAATACCAATAACTTTTCTTGATATTGGCATATTCTAACATGATTTAAAGTGGAGAAAAAATTTAGTCCTACTTTTTGGAGATGGTGAATGGTTGAGCTGGGTGTGAGAGGGGCAAAAAAAAAAAAAAAAAAGAAAAGAAAAAAACAAGGACTTAGTAAATTATGCTTGCTCTGCTTATGATTGTTATTTATCCTTTTAGAAATTTATTTGCATTGTTTTTTCATAGACAAGAAAGAGATTATTTTGCTACAAGGTAAGGTTTATTTGAATGGGAAAATCTAGACGTCGTTTTGTCCTTTAAACATACAACAGTTGCACAAATTTATTTCTGTGGTATAGATAGCAACCCAAGAGGGAGGGGTGAATTGGGTTTTTCAAAATTAAATTCTTTTAAAAACAATCCCTCAGCGGAAGTGAAAACTTAGATGTATACGAATTAAAATAGAGTAAGCAAGAATAGAGAGTAAGAGATAAGGAAACAATCACGGCAAACACAAGAAGTTTTATAGTGGTTCGGTGTACCTACACCTACATCCACTCCCAAGTACCTCTTGGGTCCACACTATAATCAATCTGATTACAACAGAGTTGTTTTGCAAGCTCACAACTCAAACTTGTTATTTTTCAGGTGCACAACGAATCCAGCTGGTTTTCAAGGCTCACCAGCACACAACCTTACAACACAAGCAAACTGCTTGCTCAAGGCTAACAGCCTCAATGGAATCAATCCTTTGATTGACCCAGCAAACAATAACATTTTTACATGTTTAAAAGCTCCTCAATGAGCAAATAACAATACTAGAACAATACTAAAGAGATAGGAATCAAAGCCTGATTTGCAGATCTTGGTGGCTTGCTTCTTCTCTTCTCTTGAGTGGATATTCCTTTAGAATGCTCTTGAAGCTCCGAAGATTAGAAAGCTAGGGCTTGCTTCTTCTTTTGGGATTTCTTCAAAATAGAACAAGGAATGCTAGAAATCTCTCTCTTTTCTTTTGGGGAATCAATATAATCTTTCCTTTCGAATCTTTCCTCTTTTCTCTTTTGATTTTCTGATGGATTTCACTCTTGTTTTTCTAATTTTTCTCTCTTGTTTTCTTATTTTTCCTGTTCTTTTTTGGATACAATGAAACCTCTTCTTATAGATTCTTCTTAATCCATAAATAGCCTAAAACTATCCGTTAGAAACACGTGTAAGAAGGATTAGAATCAAATATAGTAATAGCTGTTGGGATTAAAAAGATAAAGATAAAGTTTAGAGACGTTCTGACAGTTCTGGAGTCGTTTCTGACAAACTGGAGTCGACTCTAACTTTTCTAGAGTCGACTCTAAATCGAAAATCCCTAATCCGCTCGATCTGAGTCGTCTCTGACTTTTCTGGGTCGACACGAAAATCTTCTGGAGTCGACTCTAACAGTCCAGAAGTCGACTCTAAGTCGTGACAAGAAAAACCATCGTTCTATCTTTTCTGTTGGAGTCGGCTCTAACAGTCCAGGTGTCGACTCTAAGTCTGCCGATTTTCGGAGTCGACTCTGTGATTCCATGTGTCGACTCTAATGTCTGCAATCTTACCTTGACATTAGATTCGAACTAGAACTTGATTTGTCTAGTGATTTTGATTAATGAATCAAATCATAAACTGAAAAACTTAATCAAAATCATTAGTAACTTTAAATGTTATACTCAAATAGTTTTGTTAATCCAAAATCAATAATTGGGTCAACAATCTCTCCCTTTTTGATGATGACAAAACTTTGAGTATATGCATTAAAAATTCATTTGAACTTAGAATCATAGATATTGTTAAAGCTTTAAAACTTCCTAACAGAGAATTTGATGCCAAGTTTCAAAATAAACTTTAAAAACATACTTGAGTTTTATTATAAACAGCAATCAAGATGATTTAACTTTTTCATAGAAGATTATTAAACTCCCCCTGCATTAAATAACTCCTCCTATGCAAGGTATATGTAAATAAACTGAAATATGATCAATTGATTAGAATTTAGAGATTTCGCTCCCCTTTTTGAGATATGCCAATTTAAAATATATTAAAATATTACAAATCTTATATTCTTTCATTCTCTCTTATATTCTTTCATGCTCTCTTCTTTATGCATATATAATTTTCTCTTCCCCTTTTTTGTTATCAGCAATAAGGTGAGTTTAAAAATAATAATAGGTTATCAGAGCGAGGTTGTTGGTTCATTCAATCGTAGAGATAGTAATCTTCATCCATGGTAATTACTCGACATAGATAAATTTGCAATAAAAAGATAATTGTATTTCATTTCAAGATGCATTACATGTGTCTATCAAAATACATTCTCAGTAAAGTACTAAATCAATAAGAAAATCCTGGATACAAGCTAACAAAGTATAGTAAACTAGAAATCCTAAGATACAAACTATGGAAAGCTACTCTTAGGTTTCTAAAAGGTTAGGGTAGGATAGGCTTAGATAGGGTATCACTGTAGGAAATAGAAGGTCACTCAAATATGCTTGTATACAATTTTCTTCAGATGGCCTATCATTTCCATAATCTCATCTTTTTATAATTTCTTAAAGCCTTCAAGACAACTCTCAACCTGAGCAACAGCAAGGTCTAAATCTTTCTTCAATTGTCCAGTAGCATCTAGATAAGCTCTAGATCCATCTGCAATCCCTTCCAGCCTTTCAAAAATCTTTTGAAGCTCAGTGCCAAGGGACTCTGCAGAGCGGCTAATGGAAAATGAAATCAAGTCGAGTCTGGAATTGATCTTCTCCTTAAATTGTCTGATGTTATCTCTCAACTGACAAATATCATTGCTCCTCTGACTGTCATACTCAGCTAGTAATGCTCTGAGCTGACCAATTTGCTCATCAGAAAATCTCTCAGATACAAAAGCTGACTGAAGTGAGGTGAAGAATATGTACTCGGTCCAGCCTCAGAAGGTCCAGCAGTAGATGGTCCCGCAATAGATGGGTCAGGGACTGATGGTCCCGCAACTGATGGTCCAGGGATGTCCTCTACTCTGGCCTCCTCAACTTTGGCCTTCTCTGCTCTAGCCTCTCGTCCTCCTTTTATCCAATTACCATTTACCTTTTTGAAGCCCATACGGTGAATGGTAGAGACACTGTAGTAGTCTGTATGCCTTAATTTTCTCAGTGGCTCATTGTCCATGATTAACATACCTTGGCTTCTGAATACCAAAGTCAGAATCATACCATATGCAATGTAGATCTCTTTTTGGTTGCTGCCTCTGCCATATAGCCTATCATCATCCCAGCTAAGTTTACTGGCTGCCCGGTGATGATGCAATCCATCAACAAGATGTCTCGCTCTGAGATATACTCAAATCTGCCTATCTTTGGAAACAATATCTTCCCGCAGATGTTGTGAAGAAGCCTGAGTTCCAAATTTAGTTGATTAGCCAAAATCTCCTCAAATTCAGATACTTTCTCCCCAACATCCTAGATAGGGCACCACCACGATCATCATGCTGATATTCATTTATTCCAATAGTGGGCATCTCTAACAAATTTCCAAGTATCTCAGCAGTGATCACAACTCTTGTTCCTCTTACATAACTTACTAAACCTCCCTCTCCTCTACTCAAATCATTGTAGAATTCCCTTATGAGGACCGGGTAGGTAGGAACATCCAAAGAGCAAACTTTCTCCCATCCCATTTCCTTCAATTGACGGCCAATAGTAAAACACTCCGAAGCAAAGAAATCGAAATCAACTTTTCTTCCGGTAGTGATGGCCTTACCCGCTAATTGATCGATACGTGGAGAAGATGGAGAAGGTAGAGAAGCTTCTTGAGTGGCAGATGATGAAGATGACGCCGCTTGCCTCGAATCATCCTTTTTTCGTGGGAACGGCCGAACCTCCAACAATCGCATGCCTTTTAGGAGCCATGGGATTTGATTGGAATGAGTAATCAAGAGATTTGAAGAGTTTAGAGGGGTTGGAATAGGTTTGGAATGGCTCTAGAGAGGATTGGAGATGATAGGATTCGTTTAGGTGTCGACTCCGCCTTTTATTTTTGACCTAGGTTCACTTAGAGTCGACTCCCGCAAAGCGAGGTGTCGGCTCCAAACCAGAAAATCTGTCAGCGCCCGAATTAGAGTCGGCTCTGCAGAAGCCATAGTCGGCTCTAATTGCCCAGACAGAACATCAAAAATAAAGGTGTCAACTCCACAAACTGAAGGTATCGACTCCATAATAGTTTCAGTGAAAATTTGAATTTTAAGGATCTGAAACTGATCAAATTAATCATCAAACTCTAGATAAGTGTTCCTTAATCAATTGGGGAAACAATGAATCAAATTTCTAGATAAATTTTCTTATTGGACATAGAGGATTTTCAAGAAATTGATGAAGTCTAGATAGTTGTTGTCCTTAAGAGTTTCAGAAAATCATTCTAAAGGATCACAAACTCCTAATTCTCCTCTAAGATAACAAAATCTTTCTTCACTTAATGGTTTGGTAAAAATATCAGCTAATTATTCATTAGTATTCACATATTCAAGACAAACATCATTGTTGGAAACATGTTCTCTAATAAAGTGATGTCTAATTTCTATGTGTTTAGTTCTAGAGTGTTGGATTGGATCTTCGTTAGATTGATGGCACTAGTGTTATCACATCTAATAGGAATTTTATCAAGTGTGATACCATAATCTTCAAGTTGTCGCTTAATCCAAAGGATTTGAGCACAACAACTTCCAACTGTAACATACTCTGCCTCAGCAGTGGATAATGCAACCGAATTTTGCTTCTTGCTAAATCAAGAGATTAAGTTATTTCCTAAAAGTTGGCATGCACCACTTGTACTCTTCCTATCTAATTTACAACCAGCATAATCAGAATCAGAATAAGCAATCAATTTCAAAGTTGAGTCTCTAGAATACCATAATCCTACATTTTTAGTTCCATTTAAGTATCTAAAGATTCTTTTAACAGCAAATAAATGTGATTCTTTAGGATTAGATTGATATCTTGCACATAGGCAAACAGAAAATATAATATCTGGCCTACTTGCAGTTAAGTAAAGAAGTGATCCGATCATACCTCGGTAATGCTTCTGATCTACTTTCTTACCTTCTTCATCCTTGTCCAGCTTGCATGAGGGACTCATTGGCGTACCAAGGGGTTTAGCAGATTCCATACCAAACTTCTTGAGTATTCCTTTGTTTACTTTGTTTGGTTGATGAAAATCCCGCTTTCTCTTGCTTGATTTGAAGTCCAAGGAAGAAATTGAGTTCTTCCATCATGCTCATCTTGAATTTTCCCTGCATTAACTTAGCAAATTTTTGACAAAGGAGATCATTAGTAGCACCAAATACAATGTCATCAACATAAATTTGAACAATTAAAAAATCCTTTTCTTTTCTTTTAAAAAATAAAGTTTTATCAACATTTCCTTTAGAAAAATTATTTTCAATTAAGAATTTACTCAATCTATCATACCAAGCTCTAGGTGCTTGCTTTAAACCGTAAAGTGCTTTGTGTAGTTTGAAGACGTGGTTTGAAAATTCATGATCTTCAAAACTAGGAGGTTATTCAACATAAACTTCCTCATTTATAAAACCATTTAAAAAAGTACTTTTAACATCCATTTGAAATAAGTTGAAATTCATATGACATGCAAATGCAAGCAGTAGTCTAATGGCTTCTAATCTAGCAACATATGCAAAGGTTTCATCAAAATCTATACCTTCTTCCTGATTATATCCTTTGCAACTAATCTAGCCTTATTTCTAATCACCAAGCCATTTTCATCCAATTTATTTCTAAAAACCCATTTAGATCCTAATATAGGGTGATCTCTAGGTCTATCTACTAGAGTCCAAACTTGGTTCCTAGTGAATTGGTTTAACTCTTCCTGTATTGCTAACATCCAATAACTATCTTTCTCAGCTTCGTCTATAGTTTTGGGTTCTATATGAGATACAAATGCAAGATGATTATTGATATTTCTCATTGATGATCTAGTCCTTACACCTTGAGATAGATCACCTATGATTAGGTTCTTAGATGACCATAAGCATATCTCCAATCTCTAGGTAGATCTTTATCATTATGAGCAGTATCAATACCATCATCCTTAGGTGAGTCATCATTCTTAGCTTCAGGTTCTTGATCTGAAGATACATTTAATTTTTCAATACCTCTTTCAAGCAAAGATGTATCTTCCTCATCATCAATTTTACCCGAACTTGATGCTAAAGACTCATCAAACACTATATGAATGGATTCTTCTACAACTAAGCTTCTTTTATTAAATATTCTATATGCCTTGCTAGATGTAGAATATCCTAGGAAAATGCCTTCATTAGACTTTGCATCAAACTTCCCAAGATTGTCCTTACCATTGTTATGAATAAAGCATTTACAACCAAATGCATGAAAATAACCTAAATTTGGTTTTCTATTATGCCATAGTTCATAGGGAGTCTTCTTAAGGATATGTCTAATCATGGCTCTATTTAGGATGTAACATGCTGTGTTTATAGCTTCCGCCCAAAAATATTTTGGAAGTTGGCTTTCACATAGCATGGTACGGGCCATGTCTTCTAAAGTCCTATTCTTTCTTTCTACAACTTCATTTTGTTGTGGTGTCCTAGGTGTTGAAAAATTATGATGTATGCCTTTTTCAAAAGAATTTTTCAAATAAGTAATTTTCAAATTCAGTTCCATGATCACTTCTAATAGATACTATGGTAGTGTTTTTCTCATTTGTGACTTTCTTAACAAATTTCAGAAATATTGAGAAAGTCTCACTTTGTAAGCCAGAAACATTACCCAAGTGAATCTAGAGTAATCATCTACTATCACAAGACCATATTTCTTTCCTCCTAGACTTGTGGTTCTAGTATGTCCAAAAAGATCCATGTGTAGTAGCTCTAGTGGCCTAGTAGTTGAAACAACATTCTTAGATTTGAAAGAAGTTCTTGTTTGTTTTCCAAATTGACATGCATCACAGATTTGATTATTTTCAAAATTTAAACTAGGAATACCTTTAACTAAATCCATTTTCAATAGTTTAGAAATTAGGTGTGTGCTTGCATAACCTAATCTATAGTGCCATAGCCAACCAATCTCATTCATCTTAGCATTATTAGCAACTAAGCAATGATTACTTAGAGATAAATTACTCAAATCAATTAAGTACACATTGCCATAACGTTTACCAACAAGAATATGCTGTTATCAATGGAATTAGTAACAGTGCAAATAGAAGCTTCAAAGGAAACTTTGAAACCTTTATCACATAGTTGGCTAATACTTATTAAATTATGCTTAAGTCCATCAACATATAAACATTATCAATATGAGTAGATGGAGTAATTTGAATCTTACCAATACCCATGATATGGCCTTGACCATTATCACCAAAAGTAACTACTCCACCTCTTTTCGATTCAAGGGTGATGAATTGATCTTTGTCACCCGTGTGTTTTGAGCAACCACTATCAAGGTACCACTTTCTTTTCAGTCTGATGGCTGCAAGATACTCCTGCAAAATATTTATATCTTAACTTTAGGTACCCAAGCTTTCTTGAGTCCTTCATGGTTAGATGCAATAAATATTGTTCCTTTGGAATCCAAATCATCTTTCTTTTATCATGTGGAGTTTTACACATATAAGATTTATGTCCTTTATTTTCACATTTAAAACAGGTAATATTTGATGATTTTTCAGCATGTACAAAGATATTTTTCAAGGATTTTTGCTTTTTAAGTGGATTATATCCTAATCCAGCTTTATCAAAAATAGCCTTTTGATTGTTCAAAATCATATTAAGTTTGATAGAGCTCAAAGTAAATTTATCAATTATAGGTTTAAGTCTGTCAACTTCATTTTTCAAGCTTTCATTTTCTTTTATCAAAAGTTCTTTTTCTACAACATACTTTTCATTTTCTAAAGATAGATTTTGCATTTAATTTTTTAGATCTTTGTTCTTTGAACTTAATTTTGCAAAATCATCCATCAATTCATAAAAAGTACTATGCAACTCATCGAAAGTAAAATCATCAAGAAAACTTGGACTTACCTCATTATTGTCAGCCATGAAGCATAGATTAGCCATTTCACTCTTTTCTTCCTCTTCGAAACTTGAGCTTTCCGAATCACTCCATGTGGCCATCATTGCCTTCGTTTTGAATCTCCGGGTACCTTTCTTTAGTTGTGGGCATTCAGATTTAAAGTGTTCCAGCTTCTTGCATTCAAAACAAATAACTTCTTTTTCTTTGCCCTTGTCCTCATCTTTTCTAGCAAAGGATTTTTTCTTTTCAAACTTCTTTTTCTTCATGAATCTTTTAAACTTTCTTGTGATGAGTGCCATGTCCTCATCATCACTTTCATCTTCAGATTCATGAGGCTCTTCCATATATTCAGAAATCTTAAGAGCCATAGTCCTCTTCTTCTTTGACTCATCATCATCAATATGTTGCTTAACTTGAAGCTCATGAGTCATTAAGGATCCCAATAATTCTTCCAGGGATAGGGTACTTAGATTCTTTGCCTCTTGTATTGCAGTTACTTTAGCTTCCCAAGTCCTAGGCAAGGAACGCAAAACCTTTCTCACAAGATCAGAATTATCATAAGATTTATCAAGACTTTTTAAACCATTAACTATATCAGTAAATCTTGTAAACATATCGGAAATAGATTCACATGCATCCATTTTAAACAATTCATATTTATGAACTAGCATGTTAATCTTGGATTCCTTGACTTGATTTTTTCTCATGGGTAACCTCAAGTCTATCCCAGATTTCCTTAGCAGAAATGCAAATAGATATACGATTGAATTCATTTGCATCTAATGAACAGTACAAAACATTCATAGCCTTGGCATTAAGTTGTGCCAATTTTGTATCATGTTCATCCCATTCGTTTTCGGTTTATGAATCTCCATACCATTAATTCTAGTAGTGGGTGTGTGTGGTCCACTGACTATAATGCTCCATAGATCATAGTCAAGTGCTTGAATAAAAATTTTCATTCTAGCCTTCCAATAACCATAGTTTAAACCATTAAACAAGGGTGGTCTATTTGTAGATTATCCTTCAGAAAAAGATGAACCAGCTTGAGTTGCCATGTGGATCTTTGACTCTTGATCGTTAGATCAAATCAAATGAGCATAAGCTCTGATACCAATTATTGGTCCAGATAGCAACCCAAGAGGGGGGTGAATTGGGTTTTTCAAAAATTAAACTTCTTTTAAAAATAATCCCCCAGCGGAAGTGAAAATTTAGATGTATACGAATTAAAACAGAGTAAGCAAGAATAGAGAGTAAGAGACAAGGAAACAATCACAACAAACACAAGAAGTTTTATAGTGGTTCGGTGTACCTACACCTACATCCACTCCTAAGTATCTCTTGGGTCCACACTATAATCAATCTGATTACAGCAGAGTTGTTTTGCAAGCTCACAACTCAAACTTGTTGTTTTTCGGGTGCACAACGAACCCAGCTGGTTTTCAAGGCTCACCAGCACACAACCTTACAACACAAGCAAACTGCTTGCTCAAGGCTAACAGCCTCAATGGAATCAATCCTTTGATTGACCCAGCAAACAATAACATTTTTACAGGTTTAAAAGCTCATCCAATGAGCAAATATACAATACTAGAACAATACTAAAGAGATAGGAATCAAAGCCTGATTTGCAGATCTTGGTGGCTTGCTTCTTCTCTTCTCTTCTCTTGAGTGGATCTTCCTTTAGAATGCTCTTGAAGCTCCGAAGATTAAAAAGCTAGGACTTGCTTCTTCTTTTGGGATTTCTTCAAAATAGAACAATGAATGCTAGAAATCTCTCTTTTCTTTTGGGGAATCAATATAATATTTTCTTTCGAATCTTCCCTCTTTTCTCTTTTGATTTTCTGATGGATTTCACTCTTGTTTTTCTGATTTTTCTCTCTTGTTTTCTTGTTTTTCCTATTCTTTTTCGGATACAATGAAACCTCTTCTTATAGATTCTTCTTAATCCATAAATAGCCTAAAACTATCCGTTAGAAACACGTGTAAGAAGGATTAGAATCAAATATAGTAATAGCCATTGGGATTAAAAAGATAAAGATAAAGTTTAGAAACATTCTGACAGTTCTGGAGTCGTTTCTGACAAACTGGAGTCGACTCTAACTTTTCTAGAGTCGGCTCTAAATCAAAAATCCCCAATCCGCTCGATCTGGAGTCGTCTCTGACTTTTCTGGGGTCGACACGAAAATCTTCTGGAGTCGACTCTAACAGTCCAGGAGTCGACTCTAAGTCATGACCAGAAAAATCATCATTCTGTCTTTTCTGTTAGAGTCGGCTCTAACAGTCCAGGTGTCGACTCTAAGTCTGTGCCAATTTTGGAGTCGGCTCTGCGATTCCATGTGTCGACTCTAATGTCTGCAATCTTACCTTGACATTAGATTCGAACTAGAACTTGATTTGTCTAGTAATTTTGATTAATGAATCAAATCATAAACTGAAAAAATTAATCAAAATCATTAGTAACTTCAAATGTTATACTCAAATAGTTTTGTTAATCATCAAAATCAACAATTGGGTCAACAATTTTATTATTATATAAATTAAAGTTGGGTTAAACAATTTGTTGGAAAATGTGTCCTAAAGCCAATCATTTAGGCTATAGACGGTTATGCTCATTATAATGGTATATAAACTTTATAATAAATAAAAATAATTTTTGGTAGTTCATCACATTTACATTTTTCTATAAAAACTCTTGTGTGATGGAGTCCTTAAAGTTACCTTGCATTCGATATAGAGAGGATATATCGAGTAGTTCTTAAAACTGTTTGCAATCAAAGGATACATTGTTATAGGATGATAATGTATCAAATATAGGTTGATGTATGTCATATAGGTTGGTTGTTGTTGGCCCAGATGGCAACCCAAGAGGGGGGGGGGGTGAATTGGGTTCTTAAAAATTTTAGTCCTTTTTAACTTCAATGGATGTATTATCAATATATGCAAGAGAGAATAACTTAAAACAATATCCAAGCAAATAACAAGAGATATAAGGTGAGAGAAAATGAATATGGCAAACACAAAAGTTTTATAGTGGTTCGGTGTATCCAACACCTACATCCACTCCCAAGGATCACTTGGGTCCACTATAATCACACCGATTACAGCTGAGTTGTTTTACAAGATCACAACTCTAACTTGTTGTTTTCACCGGGATCACAACGAACCCAGCTGGTTTTGCGGGCTTACCAGCACAAAACCCTACACGTTGTTTTGCGGGCTAACAACAAACCTAACTCGTTGTTTTCACGGGATCACAACGAACCCAGCACAAGCACTCCGGCTTGTAATGAGGTAAATCTACCTCCACTGATTCAATCCACTGATTGAACCAGTAACCAAGTGAAATCAAAGTATTTGTAACAGAAATGCTCCTTCTTGAGCAGATATACAAATTTAAGAATAAATAA
>UESW01003830.1:961403-1183007 GCA_900491605.1 Calamus simplicifolius
TGTTGCCATAATGACCTTTAGCTCTTGATCGTGAGATCAAACTCTAAATGAGCACTATGCTCTGATACCAATTGTTGGCCCAGATGGCAACCCAAGAGGGGGGGGGGGTGAATTGGGTTCTTAAAAATTTAAGTCCTTTTTAACTTCAATAGATGTATTATCAATATATGCAAGAGAGATTAACTTAAAACAATATCCAAGCAAATAACAAGAGATATAAAGTGAGAGAAAATGAACACGGCAAACACAAAAGTTTTATAGTGGTTCGGTGTATCCAACACCTACATCCACTCCCAAGGATCACTTGGGTCCACTATAATCACACCGATTACAGCTGAGTTGTTTTACAAGATCACAACTCTAACTTGTTGTTTTCACCGGGATCACAACGAACCCAGCTGGTTTTGCGGGCTTACCAGCACAAAACCCTACACGTTGTTTTGCGGGCTAACAACAAACCTAACTCGTTGTTTTCACGGGATCACAACGAACCCAACACAAGCACTCCGGCTTGTAACGAGGTAAATCTACCTCCACTGATTCAATCCACTGATTGAACCAGTAACCAAGTGAAATCAAAGTATTTGTAACAGAAATGCTCCTTCTTGAGCAGATATACAAATTTAAGAATAAATAAAAACTAGGGTTAGAAACGCCTGATGGTTTTCCGGATGATTGCAGCGATGGCTTTCTCCCTTTTCTCCTTGAAAAGTTGAATCGATGCCTCAGCAAGATTCCTCAATCGTTGAAAAGCTTTGGAGAATGTGTTGCCTCTTTTTGAACTTGGGAATGGCTGAAGATTTTGCACGTTGGATTGCTTTTTGCCTTCCTCTTGAGCTTTGAGAGTTGATTAAATGATGCACACGAATCTCTCTCTCAAATGCAAAGATTGAATCTCTCCTTGAATCAAATGATTCTACAATACTCTCAGTTTTCCCTTTTTTCTGATATTCAATAGGCTCTCTCTATTTTTCTCTCTTGCTCTTCTATTCCTCTTTTCTTTTTCAATCCTCTCTTTTTTCTATTTGAATCTGGCTCTTCTATTTATAGATCCTGAAAAGATATAGCCGTTAGACACAGTAAAATATAGCCGTTGATTCAAAATATTACCGTTGGTGCTGATGTGTCAACTCAAAAATTATCGCCCAGATTCCGTCGAGTCGGCTCGAGTACTGTGCGAGTCGGCTCGAACACGCGATCCAGAAACGCACCAAAAAGTGAATCTTCAGGGGTCGACTCGCGAAAAGCTGGGAGTCGACTCGTGACTTTCAGGGGTCGACTCGCGAAAAGCTGGGAGTCGACTCGAGAGGCACTCAAAAATGAGTCTTTCTGCCGTCTGAGCGAGTCGGCTCGAGTACTGTGCGAGTCGGCTCGAGAAGGTTCAGGGGTCGACTCTTGAAAACTCAAGTGTCGACTCGAGACAGCATTAAAAATCAGATAATCACAGGAGTCGACTCGGAAACTCTCGAGTCGGCTCGGGACTGATACAAAAATCAGAAAACATTCTGATTTGCTTTGAAAATCATCCCAACCAATTTTGAAATATAAATATGACTTGAATAATGTTGATTTAACAGTAATGCTCAATTTCAAAACATTTTCATTAATTCATTGATCTTTAAAAGAGTGGTATAGAAATCATTTTTGAATTCATAAGTATAGCTCACTGAAACATATATTCAATTGAAAGAAAACTCATTACACATTAACAGTTCATAGTTTCCAATTTGAAATTGCTCATAGTAAGAATATTTCATTGATTGACTTAACATGTTCATAGCCTTTTAGAAAGTAAAGTAATGTCTTTTGGAAATCATCAAAATCAATAAGTTGGGGCAATTATGTTTCAATAATTTCTCAACAATCTCCCCCTTTTTGATGATGACAAAAACATTAAGTATATGCGAGTTAAACTTGAAAAAAATTGTGATTCTATAATCAAAAATTTATGTTCATGGAAAGGCTCCCCCTCAATGAGGTAGCTCCCCCTATGAAACTCAGTTTTATAATTCATTCAAAATTTTAAATTTTAAGCTTTGAGCAAATGATACTTAAGTTATCTCTTCCCCTTAATAATTTTCTCTCCCCCTTTCAGAGTCTTAAATTGCATATACGATTAAATACATTTTCTCCCTTTTAATGATTTCTTCCTCTTAAAGAAACTTAACAAACTTGAATCAAATTGAAAGCATATACGATTTAAATATTTCTCCCCCTTTTTTGTAATCAACAAAAAGGTTAAGAAATACATTAATGTATTCAAGGTATATTTCAACTTATTTAATATTAAACATCATATCTCAAATGTACACAACATTGAAATGAACTTAATTTCATTAACATCAAAAAGCATTACATCAAAGTTCAATTACTACAAATAACTGCAAATTACATAACTGCAAATTTCACATTCATTACATCAAACTGAAATACATAAAGAGAAATCAAAAATGTTGCCTAGTAATTCTAGTTAAGTGTTCTATAATCTTATGCATTCCTTCACATTGAATCTTGACATAATCTTTTAGTTTTTCATCAACAAACTTGCATGCACTTGAAATTTTGTCTTGAAGCTCTGCATTACTTTTTGCATAAGTCTCACCATCTCCACAAATATCCTTCAATTCTTCAAATATATTCTTCAAATCTTCATTTAGAGAGGAGGTGGATGAGCTAACATTGGCTTCAATAGAAGATACTCGATCATTAATAGAATAAAGTGCTTCCTTCAAGTTCATAAATTTTTCATCAAATTCAGTCTTCAATCTAGTCTCATGCTCAATTAACTCTGATTTGAATAGAGACCTAAGCTGCTCTAATTGAGTGTCTGAAAAACTGACAGATGTAGAAGCAGAGTCTGAACTGGAGCAGATGTAGATGCAGAAGCAGGAACTGGAATATCTGATGGAGCTGGAACTGGGTCTGGTATGAATGAAGTCTGAGGTGGCTCTGGAGATGAATGTCTAGGTGCCTCAGCTCTATCCTCTGAACTGTTCTTCCTTTCCCAAATTCCATTCCTTTTGATAAATCCCATTCTGTTGATAGTGGCCAAGGTATAATAGTCTGTGTGTCTCAATTCCTTCTTGGGCTCACTGTCACTAAACATAATCCCTTGGCTCCTGAACAACTGAGTCAAGATCATACCATAGGGAAGACATGATTTCCTTTTACTTCCACAATCAGCCATGTACCATAAAATCATTCTAGGCAGATTAAAAGGTTTTCCTGATACTATAGCATCCATAATAAAAATGTCCCTCTCTGAAACATAGTCAAACCTGCCAGTCTTGGGAAATAAAACCCTACTGCAGATATTATGTAAAAGCCTTAGCTCCAATGGTAGTTGGCTTGCAAGAACTTCCTCAAATCCTTCAAAGTCCCTATGTAATAGTCTGGTGAGAGCAGGAGATCTATCCTCTGAGGCAAATGAGCACGGTCCAGACAATGGTAGGTCTAAAAGTCTAGATAAGATGGTGTCAGTAATGTTTAGACCTATGCCTCTCACTATGCTTACTAACCCATTGTCTCCTCTAGTCAAATTCTTATAAAATTCTTTTACCAAAGCTGGATAAGTAGGACAATCCAATGAACAAATTTTCTCAAGTCCCATTTCTAATAACTGTCTTCCTATAATGAATCCCTCATTTTCAAAAAGCTCAAAATTGACCTTCCTCCCCGTTGTCACAACTCTACTAGCAAGGAGGTCTACCTGAGGGTTGGAAGCTGGAACAGGAGAATCACTGGAGAAGAAGACGTAGAATCCACGGACGGCTCGCGGACGGGTCGTCGCACAGTCCTTTTCCTCTTCATCCCGGCGCCTCTACTGCTAGCTCCACGCGTTTTGGGTGCCATAGATATGAGTGGAGTGATTAATCGGAAGTATTTGGAAGATTTGGAGGGTTTGGGAGATTTTTGTAGAGAGAAACGAAAGATTAGAAATGATAGGAATGACCGTCGGGTCGACTCGTGCCCTAGATATTCAACCTGGGACCACGTCGAGTCGACTCGCGCATAACCTCGAGTCGGCTCGCCTAAATCACAGAGAGAAATCCCGAACTCGAGTCGACTCGCTCATACCAGGAGTCGGCTCCCAAGTTTCAGAGAAACTCGAGTCGACTCCGGTACACACCGAGTCGGCTCGGAGACCATTTCAGAACAAAAAAGATTGAAAATTTTCTGAATGTTTGAAATGATTCCGGATTTGATTTTGAGTATGATTCATAATCATTGAGTCTTGATAAATCATTTTGATATGAATTCTAGATAATATTTCCTTAAGATTTTGAGGGATTGAAAGAATTCTAGATGCATTTCCTTAAGTATTTCAAAATTTATTCAAAAGGATTACAAATTCCTAATTCTCCTCTAAGATATTCAAACCTTTCTTCACTTAGGGGTTTTGTAAAGATGTCAGCTAATTGTTCTTCAGTGTTTACATAATCTAAACAAATTTCATCATTAGCTACATGTTCTCTTATAAAATGATATCTAATTTCTATGTGTTTTGTCCTTGAGTGTTGAATTGGATTTTTCGTTAAATTGATTGCGCTAGTATTATCACATTTTATGGGTGTCTTATTAAGTTTGATACCATAGTCTTCAAGTTGTCGCTTAATCCATAGGATTTGCGCACAGCAACTTCCAGCTGCTACATATTCAGCTTCAGTAGTTGATAATGCAACTGAATTTTGCTTTTTGCTAAACCATGTGATTAAGTTACTGCCTAAGAAATGGCATGCACCACTTGTGCTTTTTCTATCAATTTTACATCCGGCATAATCAGAATCTGAATATGCAATTAGGTTTAATGTGGAGTCTCTAGAATACCATAAACCTACATCTTTTGTGCCATTTAGATATCTTAAAATTCTTTTAACAGCTATTAAATGTGATTCTTTAGGTTCAGCTTGAAATCTAGCACACAAACATACTGCAAACATTATATCTGGTCTACTTGCTGTTAAATAGAGAAGGGATCCGATAATACCTCGATAATACTTCTGATCAACCTTCTTACCTTCTTCGTCTTTGTCTAGCTTGCATGAAGGACTCATTGGTGTTCCAAGGGGTTTCATTGTTTCCATACCAAACTTTTTGAGTAGTTCTCTTGTGTACTTGGTTTGGTTGATAAAAATTCCCTCCTTACATTGTTTGATCTGGAGTCCAAGGAAGAAGTTGAGTTCTCCCATCATGCTCATCTCGAATTCTCCCTGCATTAACTTTGCAAATCTTGACAAGAGATTCGTTAGTAGCACCAAAAATAATGTCATCAACATATATTTGTACTACAAGTAAATCTTTACCTTTTCTTTTTAAAAATAGTGTTTTATCAACATTTCCTCTTGTGAAATCATTTTCTATTAAAAATTTACTTAACCTATCATACCAAGCTCTAGGTGCTTGTTTCAAACCATATAGTGCTTTGTGCAATTTAAAAACGTGATTTGAAAACTCGTGATCTTCAAAACCTGGTGGTTGTTCTACATAAACTTCTTCATTAATAAGTCCATTTAAAAATGCGCTTTTTACATCCATTTGAAATAGGTTGAAATTCATATGACATGCAAATGCAAGTAAAAGTCTAATGGCTTCTAGTCTAGCTACAGGTGCAAAGGTTTCATCAAAATCAATACCTTCTTCTTGACTATATCCTTTAGCAACCAATCTAGCTTTGTTTCTAATTACTATGCCATTTTCATCTAACTTATTTCTAAAAACCCATTTAGTTCCTATAATTGAATGGTTTTTAGGTCTTTCCACTAAAGTCCAAACATTATTCCTAGTGAATTGATTAAGTTCTTCTTGCATAGCTAACATCCAATTATTATCTTTTTCGGCTTCTTCAATGGTTTTAGGTTCTATATGAGAGACAAATGCAAGATGATTACTAATATTTCTCATAAATGATCTAGTTCTTATTCCTTGAGAAGGATCACCTATAATCAATTCCTTAGGATGACTATAAGCATATCTCCAGTCTCTTGGAAGATCTACATCATTATGATCATTATTAACATCATCATCCTTATGTGAATCATTATCTTTAGCCTGTTGTTCATGATCAGAAGATACTTCAATATTAAGTTTTTCAAGATCTTTTTCAATTATGTTTGTATCTTCCTCATCATTAATCTTTTCAGATCCAGTAGTTAAAGATTCATCGAATACTACATGAATAGATTCTTCTACTATTAAGGTTTTCTTGTTAAAGATTCTATATGCCTTACTAGTTGTTGAATAACCTAGAAAAATTCCTTCATCTGATTTAGCATCAAATTTTCCTAAGTTGTTTTTACCATTATTATGAATGAAGCATTTACATCCAAATGCATGAAAGTATTTTATATTTGGTTTTCTTTCATTCCATAATTCATAAGGTGTTTTCTTTAATATTGGTCTTATTAAAGCTCTATTTAATATGTAACATGCTGTGTTAATTGCTTCCGCCCAAAAATACTTTGGTAAGTTGCTTTCACATAGCATGGTACGGGCCATGTCTTCTAAAGTCCTATTCTTTCTTTCAACTACACCGTTTTGTTGTGGAGTCCTAGGGGCTGAAAAATTATGATTAATTCCATTTTCAGTGCAGAAATTTTCAAATAAGTGATTTTCAAATTCTGTTCCATGATCACTTCTTAGAGATACTATAGTAGTGTTTTTCTCATTTGTGACTTTCTTGAAGAATTTCAAGAATATCGAGAAAGTCTCATCTTTGTGAGCTAAAAACATTACCCAAGTATATCTAGAGTAATCATCTACTATCACTAGACCATATTTCTTTCCACCTAGACTTGTGGTTCTAGTTGGTCCAAATAGGTCCATGTGAAGTAGCTCTAGTGGCCTAGAAGTTGAAACAATGTTTTTAGATTTGAAAGAACTCCTAGTTTGTTTTCCAAATTGACATGCATCACAGATTTTATTATTTTCAAAATCTAATTTAGGTAAACCTTTGACTAAATCCATTTTAATTAGTTTTGAAATAAGGTGTGTGCTTGCATGACCTAATCTACGATGCCACAACCAACTAATATCATTAATGTTAGCATTATCAGCAATTAGGCAATGACTACTCTCAGAAGTTTTGTCTAAGTCAACTAAGTATACATTGCCAAATCTATAACCAGTAAAAACAATGCTATCATTAATGGGATTAGATACTATGCAAATAGAAGATTTGAATCTAACATCAAAGTTCTTATCACATAGTTGGCTAATACTAATCAAATTGTGCTTTAAACCATCAACATAAAGTACATTTTCAATAGATATGGATGGAGTTATGCGAACTTTACCAAGGCCCAAAATTTGACCTTTACCGTTATCGCCAAATGTCACAACTCCACCTTTCTTTTCTTCTAGGGTGATGAATTCCTCTTTGTCACCCGTCATATGTCTTGAGCAGCCGCTATCAAGATACCACTTTTTCTTTGATCTTTTGGCTACCAGACATTCCTGCAACATAATTTAGACTTTATGTTTAGGTACCCAAGCTTTCTTGGGTCCTTCATGGTTAGTAGACACAAAAATAGTTCCTTTAGGAACCCATATTTTCTTTGTTCCATTGTTATTTTTCAATTTCTTGTTGTTCATTAAGGTTTTACATTCAAAGGATTTGTGTCCTTTTTGATTGCATTTAAAACAAGTAATATTACTTTGGTTAGCTTTTACAAAAATATTTTAATGATTTTTGTTTTCTTAAAGTGTTATACCCTAACCCAGCTTTGTCAAAAACAGCCTTTTGACTATCTAGAATCATGTTTAATTTAGTTGAGCTTAAAGTGAATTTCTCAACAATGTCCTTATATTTTTTAACATCTTTCTTAAGAGAGTCAATTTCTTTAGCTTGCTGTTCTTTATCTAAAGCTAAAGTTTCTATTTTATCTTTTAAGTCTTTAGTTGAGTTTTTAGTTTCAGATTTTAATGAATCTATTTCTTGATTAATATTTTCTTTTTCTTTCCTAAGTTCTTCTTTTTCATTAGTTAATTTCTTAACTTCTAAAGCTAATTCATTTTTACTTTTAGCTAAACTAATGTTATCATTTTTCACAGATTTAAATTTCTTTTTCAACAATTTAAAATCTATCATAAGTTCATTAAAAGCCTCAAACATTTCATCAAAAGTAAAATCATCATTTGAGTCTTCAGAACTTACCTCATTGTCGCAGTCGTCGTCGTTGGCCATGAAGCAGATGTTGGCAACTTCCTTTTGCTCTTCTTCTTCCGATGAAGAAGACTCATCAGACCATGTTGCCATGTATGCTTTCTTCTTTTTCTTGTAGGCCTTTTTCAGCAAAGGACAATCATATTTAAAGTGCCCTGGCTTTTTGCACTCATAACATATTAAGGGCTCTTTTTCTTTTTCTTTCTCCTTGTCCTTTTTCTTATCCTTATCTCCATCATTTCTTGCTCCAAATTTCTTTTTGTGGAATGGCCTCTTTCTCATAAATCTCCTGAATTTCTTGGCCAAGAGAGCAGTTTCATCATCATCTTCATCACTATCATCACTGCTGCTCTCTTCCACTTCTTTTGCAGCCTTTAGAGCAATGGTTTTCTTCCTTTTAGTTTCCTCCTCAATATGCTGCCTCATTGTCAATTCGTGGGTCATGAGAGATCCTAGAAGCTCCTCTAAGGGTAGTGCATTGAGGTCTTTGGCTTCTTGGATTGCTGTGACTTTTGCTTCCCACGATCTTGGCAATGACCTGAGTATTTTGCGAACAAGATCAGCATTAGTATAAACTTTTCCTAGACTTTTCAAACCATTCACAATATCGGTGAATCTAGTGAACATGCATGTGATGGTTTCAGCTTGTTCCATTGTGAACAATTCATATTTATGAACCAAAATATTTATCTTTGATTCTTTTACTTGGTTTGTTCCTTCATGTGTAATTTCCAACCTATCCCATATTTCTTTAGCGGAATTACAAGTAGAGATGCGGTTGAATTCATTTGAATCTAAGGAACAATATAAGATATTAATGGCTTTGGCATTAAGTTGAGCCATTCTCCTATCATTATCATTCCAATCCCTTTCGGGCTTTGGAACAATAGTGCCATCAATAAGGTGTGTGGGTGTACTAGGTCCATTAATTATAACACCCCAAATCATAATCAGATGCTTGAATGAATATCCTCATTCTAGCTTTCCAATATGAATAGTTGGCCATTAAAAAGAGGAGGTCTATTCGTAGAATGACCTTCAGCAAAGCAAGAACCACTTTGTGTTGCCATAATGACCTTTAGCTCTTGATCGTGAGATCAAACTCTAAATGAGCACTATGCTCTGATACCAATTGTTGGCCCAGATGGCAACCCAAGAGGGGGGGGGTGAATTGGGTTCTTAAAAATTTAAGTCCTTTTTAACTTCAATAGATGTATTATCAATATATGCAAGAGAGATTAACTTAAAACAATATCCAAGCAAATAACAAGAGATATAAAGTGAGAGAAAATGAACACGGCAAACACAAAAGTTTTATAGTGGTTCGGTGTATCCAACACCTACATCCACTCCCAAGGATCACTTGGGTCCACTATAATCACACCGATTACAGCTGAGTTGTTTTACAAGATCACAACTCTAACTTGTTGTTTTCACCGGGATCACAACGAACCCAGCTGGTTTTGCGGGCTTACCAGCACAAAACCCTACACGTTGTTTTGCGGGCTAACAACAAACCTAACTCGTTGTTTTCACGGGATCACAACGAACCCAACACAAGCACTCCGGCTTGTAACGAGGTAAATCTACCTCCACTGATTCAATCCACTGATTGAACCAGTAACCAAGTGAAATCAAAGTATTTGTAACAAAATGCTCCTTCTTGAGCAGATATACAAATTTAAGAATAAATAAAAACTAGGGTTAGAAACGCCTGATGGTTTTCCGGATGATTGCAGCGATGGCTTTCTCCCTTTTCTCCTTGAAAAGTTGAATCGATGCCTCAGCAAGATTCCTCAATCGTTGAAAAGCTTTGGAGAATGTGTTGCCTCTTTTTGAACTTGGGAATGGCTGAAGATTTTGCACGTTGGATTGCTTTTTGCCTTCCTCTTGAGCTTTGAGAGTTGATTAAATGATGCACACGAATCTCTCTCTCAAATGCAAAGATTGAATCTCTCCTTGAATCAAATGATTCTACAATACTCTCAGTTTTCCCTTTTTTTGATATTCAATAGGCTCTCTCTATTTTTCTCTCTTGCTCTTCTATTCCTTTTCTTTTTCAATCCTCTTTTTTTCTATTTGAATCTGGCTCTTCTATTTATAGATCCTGAAAAGATATAGCCGTTAGACACAGTAAAATATAGCCGTTGATTCAAAATATTACCGTTGGTGCTGATGTGTCAACTCAAAAATTATCGCCCAGATTCCGTCGAGTCGGCTCGAGTACTGTGCGAGTCGGCTCGAACACGCGATCCAGAAACGCACCAAAAAGTGAATCTTCAGGGGTCGACTCGCGAAAAGCTGGGAGTCGACTCGTGACTTTCAGGGGTCGACTCGCGAAAAGCTGGGAGTCGACTCGAGAGGCACTCAAAAATGAGTCTTTCTGCCGTCTGAGCGAGTCGGCTCGAGTACTGTGCGAGTCGGCTCGAGAAGGTTCAGGGGTCGACTCTTGAAAACTCAAGTGTCGACTCGAGACAGCATTAAAAATCAGATAATCACAGGAGTCGACTCGGAAACTCTCGAGTCGGCTCGGGACTGATACAAAAATCAGAAAACATTCTGATTTGCTTTGAAAATCATCCCAACCAATTTTGAAATATAAATATGACTTGAATAATGTTGATTTAACAGTAATGCTCAATTTCAAAACATTTTCATTAATTCATTGATCTTTAAAAGAGTGGTATAGAAATCATTTTTGAATTCATAAGTATAGCTCACTGAAACATATATTCAATTGAAAGAAAACTCATTACACATTAACAGTTCATAGTTTCCAATTTGAAATTGCTCATAGTAAGAATATTTCATTGATTGACTTAACATGTTCATAGCCTTTTAGAAAGTAAAGTAATGTCTTTTGGAATCATCAAAATCAATAAGTTGGGGCAATTATGTTTCAATAATTTCTCAACAGTTGTCCTCTTAATCAAGAAGTATAGAGACACTAGTATGACATATTATGAAATGTATGACATTTCATTGAATAAACCCATCTGCGGAGCTTTCTTCTGCCAAGGGTTGCTCGCGAAGGGATATGGATATAAGTATCCCTCGAACCTAAGATCATCATGATAGCTTACAAGAAACTCATTGTGCTTTGATGTGGGATTACCTATATTCTAATCTAGTGATGGAAGGTATCTGGGTATAGTCAAGTACTTGTAGAGCAATGGTGGATCAAGATGGGATTGATCCCTCCAAATAGTTTGAAGTAAATGTCTCACTATGTCTTAACTTAGCAAAATCTTGGCCATGGTAGTTTTTGTGAGCAGTCACATGACTTGTAAGGTTGAGGCACATTATAGATATGTTGATTAAGGGTTGGCAGTTAAACCCTAAGTTATCCTGAGCAATATGAGGTTAAAGGAATAAATTATATGGTAACAATATGCCAAAGGATTTAGATTATTGCTTTATAATCTTTAATCTATCCGAACATCGGATGTCATTGCTAGATGGCGACTTCGATTGGTGCTAGAAATGTTCTGGTACTATCGGCTTAGTGTTTGAACCTATGCATGGGTCACACACCATAGGGGTTTTCTTTCTGATCTAAAGGCCGATCAATGATTGAGTCAAGCTAAATATATTTTGTTTTGGGGTCCAATTGGATTAGACTTAACCATGAACTCTTTCTTTCCTTTTATTGCATTCAAATTTGAATTTTACTGAAATTAGTTTTGAGTTTAAATTTGAAATTCTTTTTAAGTTTGAATTTAGAATTTAGATTACAGTTGGAATTCAAAATTTAAACTTAGAACTAATTTGTAACACTTAAAGCTAAATAATATTTTCTCTTTAACTCTCTCCTAAAGTCCATGCACCTTTCAAATGTAAAACCTCTTTTCAAATTCCTCCACCTCCAAACCTCTCCCACTCTTCACAAATCCTTCCATATTCCAAACCTCTTCCCCTCATGCTAGCCTTTATATAATGGTTATAGTAGGTGGTAGCCAAAGAAGAATTTTGGGGGTTTTCTAACTTAGAAAAAAGTTTTCTATCTTAGTGTGAGATTTTTGAGGATTAAGTTTTTGGGTGAGTAGAGAGTAGTTTGGAAAATGGTTCCTCTTTTACCTCTACTAGTTTTTCTTCGGCTACAAGACCATCTTGCTATCCAAATGGAGAAGAAAAAGACCAGCCTTCGTGAATCCTAAGAAACTAACACTCCAAAGGATTTGATCAGGAAAGAGTCCTGGTGTGAACTACTTATAGAGGCCATACGTGTGTGTGGTTTAAGAACTATTCTTTTCAACCATCCAGCAGTTTGCAAAGGTAAAGTACCTTACTGTAATTTGATAATAATCAAATCATTAATATAAAATGGTTTTATATTTGCTTTCTAACTTTTTGATATCATTTACATGCACTATTATCCTATTAGTTCCTAATGTAGATAGATAGATAAATCGATTTGATCAATTTATCATTAATTTTACTATTTTTTTAAAAAAATTAAATAGATTGCATAAATCTCCCTGCATAGGTTTTCTTACATAATTTTTCATCTTAAATTTGGGTTTACTTAGGAAATATTATTGCTTAAACACACACATTAGTTAATCCTAGAAATTTTGCATGTCTTGAATATTGACTATATTGTTATTCATAAAATTACATTTCAACTTGCATTGGGGTAGGCTTCACCTTGACTAGCTTAAACTGAGTGGAATGGACTTAGACTTGGCCAATTCAGACACCTAGGCTCTTGTCAGATCTAGCCTGACGCAAGCCCATTTGCGTATCCATGCGCGTGGTGGTTGCACTGCATGGGTATCGATACGGATGCTGCCTCATGAGACAACATCCGTATCTATGAATTTTATTTTTTGGTCATATTTATTTTTCATCTCTCTCTTTGTGCGCTATAGATTTCATGCAGCTTAAAGCATGATACCTTTTGGGACAATTTGGAGTTTGCTTTTACTTATGTTGCAAAGGCAAATCTAGCCTTTTAAGTAATTAAGTAGAACAAACACATCAAAACAATTAAATCTCTGCCATTGTAATGTGACTTTCCTCCAAGCATGACTTCCATGGCTCTTAGTTAACCTATAAACCATAAGAGGAGCTTTTTGATGCTTTGGAAGACAACGTCTGATTGCTTATGATTTTAAATAATCAATTGGAAATGGTAGGACAATTAACTGGGATAGGGACCCATGGTGTTTTAATGTACCTCTATAGCCCCTCCCATTAACTATTGATCTTTCTTTCTTCTAGGAGGTTCTCATCCTTGATTCTTTCTTTAACAAGTGGTTGGAATATGAATTCAGATCTAGCTACCACTATCTCACATACACTAAGAGGTGATAAGGACTTAGAAGATACTGTTACTTAAGAGCCCAATAATAAGAGAAATGATGTAGTTTAATTGGTATACTACTCAACGTTATATTATCTCCTATCTAGTACATCACATTAGGTAGCAAAGTGTGGTGACTTGATGCTTCCTAGCATATTTGCTTCTTCCTCTAGTGCCTCATCAATAAGAGGTTGCCTACTGCTGCTTTCCTCTTATGTTAGGTACTTTGCATCCTTTCTACTTGTTCGAGATGCCACCAAGATATTAAGACTAATGATCATTTGTTCCTTACCTATCTCAAGTCTAGTCAAATCTGGGCTATTGCATGCCCTAAGGTAGGCTCTAACCTATTATCCATCGCAGCAGTATTAAATTATATTTTGAAACATTCCCTCTCCTCGGATGAGAAAGGAAATATTTGATTATTCATATTTTTTTGGCTAAAATAGAGATATAGGAATGAAGAGTTGTTTGAACATAAGGTTACGAGCCATTAGATTATTCTTTTTCAAACATAGTGTATGACATAAAATTTTTCAAGGCCAATCAATTGACTACCTTTCCTAGCAATTGGTGACACCCCTGTGGGAGGGCCTTTATATCCTTTTTATTTCTCTTGTGTGTCCCCATCAACTGGATGGATGAAGCTGAATTTTAATGATTTTGTGCATGGAAAGCAAGCAAGAGTGGGGTATATTATTAGAAATGACTTAGGTCTTTTTATTAATACTGGTGCCATTCCTTTGACTAACATCACTATTCCCTAAGCTAAGTTAGTTTGAGTTTGGAATGGTGTTTAACATGCCATCTTCCTGTTCTCTTTGTAGGAGTTGATTATCGAAGAAGATTTTACCACTGTGATCTCATGGATCAAATCTAAGTTACATTCTACCTTATGCTTGCACACCTATTTGGGGAGTATCTATAAGATGTTATTAGCTTGCAGCGAAATAGTGAAAGGCCAACATGTTTATTGGAAGGGCAATCAAGCTGCAAATCTCATTACTAACCTCATTGTATCTCTTGATGCACTGGTTGTATGGTATGACTCTTCCTGTAGAGCTCAATGGTAATTGGGTATTGATGCCATAGGAGTGGCTTTCCACATACACTACTCTACATACACTACTAATGTATCTTCTTCAACGAAAAAGATGTAGAACAAACATGAAAGAAAATACTCTAATCAAGGTAAGAATACGATCTCATCTATGTTTAGTATCATTATCACTTTTTCTTTTCTTTAAGAAGATTTAAGAAACATATTAGTAATCATTGTTATTTTTTATTTTTTACAATTCTAACAACTAAGGCTATAAATAGGTTAGTTGATTCATGATCTAATCTAATTCTGGTCGGATTGGGTTTGAAAATTAGTTTCAATTTAAATTCTGGATTACATTTGAGTTTTATATATTTTTAAACTGATCCAATCTGAATATGATATTTTATGATTTATAAACCTTAATTATATAAATCTTATTTTTTTACTCTAATTTTCTTATAAATTCATTAAATGAATTCCAACTTAAATTGATTCTTCTTTTCATCTTAACTACTAAATCTCCTACCATCTTTTGCCTTAATTATATTTAAATATTTATATTTTATTATTTTATTTAGTAGACTCTTATTTATATTGTCTCTAAGTATATAATAAATATTCTAAATATTATAATTTATAAACTTAAGAACAATCATTTACTTGGATTTCATATTTATCTTTTTAAAATTAAAAAATTAATATGATACCAAATAGGCCCTTAGCCTTCCATATACAAAGTATAGTAGTTTTTATTTTTCCATTAAACATTCTTTCAATTCATCTATTTTTAGCACTTTCAATCAATTTAAAAATCAAACTATTTGTTGGTAGAATTTGTTTGAATTTTTTGTTCCCAACCAAATACTCCAACAAATGACCGCCATCAATGAATATCAACAATTTTCCTAATACTAGCTCTTCCTTAATCCATCCATTAAAGGAGGAGAGCAAATATCTTGAGCTTAGGACCCAAATATTCTCATATACCTTTCATAAAATTGCACTCTAAAATTAAGTGATGCATTGTTTGTTTATGTTCACAGCAGAGTGCATGATAGTAGTATCAAGTGTGGCAACTAGAAAATGTCATGTTTCAACCAAATGTTTAAATGATTGGAAAATAGTGATTACAACTTTTCACCTGTGCCTTGCATCATGTAACTTGACAAACCCATGTAGGCAGGCAGAGTCTCTCATGAATATATTAGGAAATTGCATGCTATTCCAAAATACATAATTTAGACAAGGGTACGGTGAGATGATGCAGCATTTATCATGTAGCAATCGAAACCAAACTAATGAATCATATGCAAGACAAATTACATCCATTTTTTTTTCAGAGAAAATATCTAATTCGGTTATTTAGTTAAGCAATTTCTTCAACTTCAATTTATCTTCCAAGGGTTTGCATCACATATTTTCTCTCTCTTATGTATATAATTTTATTGTTTCTTGGGACAGGAAGCTCCGGCTCCAAAGTTGATCAGCATGCATCTTTCGCCATTATTAACCTTCAAGCAAATAAAGAATTTTAATAACTTTAGGACTTCCAACTCCTATCATGAGGAAAGTAGATATAAGCTTTCTGAAAGAAAAGAGGAACTTATATGCACGAGAAAAACTGCTTGTGAACAGAAGTGATGAGATTTGGAATTGAACAATCCTTGGTCTCGGCCTCTCAGAACGTGGCTTTCTTTCCTGCTTTTAATCAAATTTTGTATCCCACTAGAAACAAGGAAGATAAAAGACTGCTTGTTTGGCAAAAAAAAAAAAAAAGAAAAGAAAAGAAAAAAAGAAAGAAAGAAAAAAAGAAAACTTAATTGATGGTAAGATATGCTTCTCCTTCAAAAAAAAAATAATATATACAAAGTGTAAGGCAATTCGATCATTTAATGAAAAAAATCAAAAGAATATATCAAGTTAAAAAAATTGGAGAATTGATTACCCTCAGAAAAGGACATTAAAGCATTACTTGTTTCTTAGGCTTCATTTGTTTATGAGCCGTATCAACAATTTTCTTTAGATGAGTTGTTTCCTGAAATATCCCTGCAAACTCTAGAAAAAGAATGATAAATTTTCAACCAAAAAAAAAAAAAAATTCAAGGGTGACTAGAAAAATTATAAACTAAGATCAAAATTGACACCAGTGGAAAAATTAAGCAAAAATTCGCGAATATGTTAGGATAGTTAAGGAAGCCGAAGAATAGGGGCCTGTTTTGGTTTCATTAAAAAAAGATAACAAATAAAAGGTTGTAATTCAAAGTGGGTGCTCCAAAATTAGCAAGCAAGAAGTATTCTAGGCACGCCCTTAGTCAAATAAGCTTGAAAGAATCACCCTCTAAAATCATGACGGTTTCTCTTGCCAAATAGAAAAGAAAGCCAGGGTTATCCAAAAAGCAAGAAAAAAAAGAAGAATAAATTACAAACCCACCAAGAGGTTTCCTTCCAAAGATATGTGAGTGCTACTTAACTTGCTCATCTGGAAGTGCTTAAGAGGGCGACAAAATGCAGAGAAGTCCCAAACTGCCATCACTTCCCACAGCTTTTTTGAACCTCTCCTTGTCCTCCTCTTTCTCTTTGGTGCGGAAAGGTCAAGAGAAGTTCAAGAAAGCTGTGGAAAGGCATGACATGGACTTGGAAAGAGGCTGCTTCCATACTGCCGGCGTCCCTCCTCGTGATGGTCTCTCATGATCTCCATCCTTGTATAAGGAGCTAGCTAGAGACTTCATGCATATGTACATCATTGGAAAGCTGTGATGCGTGTGTGCTAACTCCATTTATGCAGTAAAAAAAGGGGAGCAAAGGGAAGGCATTTACTTTCAACGAGACAAAATTTTAAATGTGGTTAAAAATATGGCAAGCGACTTAAAGAGAGGAGCAGGGGGGTGGAATGAAGCCATATAGCTCTCTCTTGGACCACTCTTGCCCTATCATTGGCCTTCCGCTGTCCTACTGCATGCTTTAGAGAGAGAGAGAGAGAGAGAGAGAGAATATCGGGCAGTGGATACGGTAAGAGTGGAGAGCTAGGTAGGGCTAGCTGGATGATTTGGTGGAGAGATGGAGGTTAGTGAGTGAGTTTTGTGGTGATCTTTTTTTTAAATTTTTTTACAATAGTTTTGTGGTAATTATGTAGGGAACTGCCATCCTACGGTAACGGTCTAATTACATGCACTTGGATTAGGGTGAGGCCAAGTTGGAACAATAACGTTGGCAATAAGCTTGAGCCGGGACGGGTTGCTCAGACCTAACCTTCTTGGACCTGTGCAAAAACCAAACTCAATGGTCTGAAACCTAATGTCATGCATTGCGTTGCATGTGTTGCATGTGAAACTCTAAAGATTAATACCTGTCATCTTTCGCATTAGATTATATTTGAGCAGTCCTTTTGTATGACTGCTTGGTGTACGTCATTTCCACCCAGGCTTACTTTCACGAAAAATTTACTTTAAGCTAATTGGGTCGGAGTTTGTTTCTGTATTTCTCTTGTATATATTTGAAAGTGGGACAAGAAAGTTGCAAGATATATTGTGGGAAATAATACTATAAACTCCAATTAAGAGATCGAACTAGTTAATTGGTTGAGTTGATAATTTTTTTTCACATAGGAAGAGTCTGAGTTTTTAGTCCACAGAGAGAGAACAAAGGTCACATGGCAGCATGTGATGATGCAAAAGCTTTGTTTATTGGAATTGAAGGTGATGGGTGGGTTATGGTCCCCAAGGGATGGGCTGTCCCCCCGCCGACGTCACCCGCCAGCCAATCCATTCCACCACCAATTTCGAATGGGCGGAGGTGGGATCGAGCGTCTCCCTCCCTCCCTCCCTCCCAAGGGAAGGCCATACCCATGGGGTGATGTCGCATGAGCTTTGGTACACCACTAGCATGCCTTGATGTGCCCAAGAAAATATATAGCTACGAAACCTTGTCACGGACCCCAGCCTAAAAATAATGGATGATGGCCAGCCAAAGGTCGTGGTGTCCGCATTGGCCTTGTACCCTAAAGTGATGCATGCACCCTAGCTCCATTGGTTGGACTGGCAAATGATGCCACATGATCAAGAGGCCACACAGATAGATCTAGCTAGCTCGAGGCTAGCTATGTTCATGCCTTGTTTGGTCTGGCAACCTTTGAAACAAAAGTACTGAAAAGAACAATATCCTTGTTATTTTTTTAAATAATATATCCATATTTGATTAGAACTTCTTAGAAATTCAGGCTGCTAAATATAAACGTACGTTCCACTCATACATAGCAATGCCCTCATTAATGTAAACGACTTCAGAATTTGATTGGAGATTCAGTACTATGTCGAAAGCCCGGTTATGGGCTAAGCCTTCGCTTATTTTTTGCTTATTATGACTCCAGTTTGTCACCTTTGCTTTCAGTGAATATATATATATATATATATATATATATATATTTACTCTGTGGTCCAAACTTTTATCAAGTGATTGAAGTTTCTTAATTAGTTTGAAACTAATGCTATATAGGGCTCCCGTTATATGCTCGCAAATGATCTTCTTGCCATGGTGAAAGGTCAGCCACAATTCATATGAATGCATGTCCTTAAAATTTAGTTATCAAAATCATTGCCAGGTGCAAGAAAGTGGATATATTTTAGAAAAAACTTTAGTAAGAAAGTACTTTGAGAATAACTATAGAATTAAGTTTTGGAAAAATATCAAAATTGATGCATTAATCTACGTAGAAGATTCCGGTTACTACACTTTGAAATATACTAGTTCCGCACAATGAACTTTTTGTTTAATAACTGGCACGAATAGCAATATATTCAGTGTTAGAAGCAAGAATTAAGCTATAATTGGGCTATCAACATGCATACCTATCATTAAATTCTATTTACTCTTCAAATCGCAGCCCAAAATTAATTAAATGATGGCTAGAGTTGGCAACTTTACTCCGACCGAATACAGATTCATCTCTATCGAGGCAAGATCTTCAAACTTTGATTTGATTTGTAGTAAAATTCAATGAAAAAAAAAAAATTTGTAATTAGAATCGGAGGAGAGCTCATATACTCCTTACTTCAAAATCATTTCTGACCTACTGCAATGAGGTACGTAGGATCTTCAAACTTTGTATAGTGAAAACTAAAAATATTATAATTAAAATTCAGACAGAGATGGTATATATACTCTTTTAAATTTACATATTAATGCGTGTGACTATATATATAATCCAATGCATAAGTCCTGCAATTTAAGCTAACTATCTAAGGAGCTCCCTTTTTTTTCTTTTCCCCAACGAGAACCAGAAGTTTTATAATGTTGACTGACTGTAAAAAAAATCTTCTTTTGAAGCACGCATTACAAGTTGCGTCTTTTTTGTACCCCATACAGGCTTTACCTTCGACCAAAATTCACCCATGCATCTGTTCTACATATTCACTCAACAATTCCCTTTTAGGCGAACGTCAATGGGGAGAAGAATCAGACACGCATCCAAACAAGAACTCATCAGTAAAACTGATGGCCAAAAATATCAATGGAGACCACTACTTCAAATTTACACCCCTCCAAACCTCACTTCCCCTTCACTCTAACAGGTGCGACGCACAACAACGAGGAAAAAGCTAGAGATAATCTTCAAATTCTAAGAGCAGCAACGGATGAAGTTCCTTCAAATGCCAGTGGGAACAAGGGTAAGAAACAAACGCAACCTTGCCACTGGGGCAAGTTGCCAAACTGGAGGCATCTGGGAGAACGTACAGTAAACATGCTGCCGCGCAAAGGGCACGAGCTCGTACGTAGGACGCGGCCGGCAAGCGCCTCGTGCTAGTGGAGCCGGCCACGGCCACTGCCAGTTCCCTCGCTTGGACTGAACCGAGGTAAAGAGGGTGGAGGGGAGATCGAGCCGAGGGGAAAGGCCATTCACTCGTGGCTTCCAACGTACCATGCAGGGAGGCAAAGTGGGGACGCTTGACGGGGGAATAAAGTTATCCCGACCGACTAGACTACGCTATGAAGCACCACTCCATGACTCGTCCAACATGGTGCTGACATGGCAGCACATGGTTGGATGGACCAGGATCCTATGAACTTATGCCATGCTGCCGCGTTGGATTGGTAACTTGTGGGGATTGCATGTAGTGCGAACTGATGGCACTGGTACGGGGGAATAAAAGGGTGAGGGTGGTGGCGCGTCACGGGAGGGTACGGTGGCCAGTGGTGGTGGTTTTGGCTGCTTGCGTTTAGAGTCGTACTCATGGCCATGGGCCCTCTGCTGAAGCTTTCCAGTTTGTTCGTTTTTCTTTTTCTTTTTCTTTCTTTTTAGTGATGGTTGGGCGGAGCTGTTTGTTGGATCTTAACGCATGCCTTAAGAATTTGGCAGTGTCCACATCCTTTTCATCTCCCGGTATACCTTGGCTGAATATAGGGATGTTTTTTTTTTTTTTTGTCAATGTTATGTATTAATTTTTATTAAATTTTATTTTAAATCAATCGAAGTAATACTATATTTATTTGCAAGGTAAATTTGATTTAGTCTAATTTCAATGGATTAGTGCGGCGGTTGTTTTCTTCGTAGTTTGAAGATGAAAACATCTCTTTTCATCTTAAAATATATAGGTCTCGATGTATTTTTTTTATCTCTCTCTCTTCCAACGTTATGATAATCGTAAAAATACAAAATCCCTGCCACCATCCTGCCCCCTCTTTGCCTGAGATTGAGCACTGCCAGCATGGAAACGAAACCACGACACTTCCACCATCAGGTTGCATACCATTAATAATCCACCATGATTAATTTGTCACCATGAGAAGCCTCCTAATAAGGGTGACACTGTGACACATCCACTTCTTGCAAAGGTGGCGCAGGTTAAGGATGGTGGTTTAGGTGATGTGGTTGAAGTCAAGGGCCTCCTCAGGCATCAGTTGGTAGGAGACCCGTACGTCGTTGCCATGGATCCAGTTGATGAGGGTGCCTGCAAAATAAACTCACAGGCAGTTAAGATGTAGGGGCTGAGAGACCAACAACAATGGTGAGCATCAAATTAAGAGCTACATGGCAGCGAAAAGAATGTCATATATGGATAGAGCTGTCAAGGATGAAGAGACAAGATTAAAGGCGATGCAGGTGAAGTCAATGCCGAGGAGCAATAAAAAGGGGAGGGGTTAGGTTTCAAAGAAGGTAGAATATCTGAAAGGAACAAACTCTTAAAATATAATGGTTGTTAGTTTTAGTATTTTATTTTATTTTATTTAGTTTGAGTTGGACTTTTAAATAATGAGCTTATCTTTTTATCTTTGGTGGGATAACCTTAGATGGATAAGATCATAAGAGGATTATGCTTATCCATAGAAACAAGAAACAATATTTATATGGTGATGTGCTTAATGAAATGTAATATATCAATTTTTTTTTTTGAGAGAAAACCCTTCTTCTACCTTGATTTCTCTTTCCAAAAATAATCTGAGTTGAAACAATCCCAACAAAAATTGGTATCAGAGCGTGGTTCCCCAACGAAGAAACAAGAAAGAAAAGAAATCCTACGGCGCAGCACGAGATCAAAGAAATAAAAGAGAAAGAAGAAATCTTTCGACTTTCTTGTTTCCGTAGACGGTGACAAATTTCTCTCCGTAAGCATCTCCTCTAACTTCCCAAGAAATCCTCCTGTTGAAAAAAGGCACGATAGCCGTCAATCTAACTTCCCAAGAAATCCTCCGATTGAAAAAGGCACGATAGTCGTCAACAGAAAGCTTCTCCTGTCTCTCCTTCTAAAAACGATCCGAAGGGCTCAAAGTTCTTTCTCCCTCGCACCTGAAGCCGCCAGGTAGTTGATTGCTCAGTAGTTTTGACTTTCCAACGAACGATTTTGCGTCAGGTTTTCGAAAAAAAAATCTTTTGGCGTTAGGGAACAACCGAGTCTTTTCAACTTCTTGATCTGTGATTACTTTTCGCAAGAGATTCCTCCTCAAAAAAAAAGAGGGCCACGATTTTGCAGCCGTGTTTGGAAGTTTTCTTTCTTGCCGACAGCCGCTAAAATTTTTCTTGTTCTTGAAGCAAAAAGGAAAGCTCTTTGGTAGGTGGACGTTAAGGCCAAAGATCTGTTGCCTATTCATGAAGAAAAAATTACTACAAAAAGATTCAAGGCAACCCCAAGCAATATTAGTATGAATATCCACCAACCTTCTATCCCTATTTTTGATGGAGAAAATTATGATTATTGGAGCATCAAGATAAAAACCCTTTTTATTTCACAAGAAGTATGGGATCGATCTAGTTGAGAATGGGTACGAAGACCCAGTTAATCCAACAAATAATCAGAAGGAGCAACTGAAGGACTACAAAAAGAAGGATGCCAAAGCCCTGTTTTTTATCCAACAAGCTGTATCTGAGAAAATTTTTCCCAGAATTATTAGAGCCACCAAATCAAAGGAGGCATAGGATATCTTGCAGGAGGAATTTCAAGGCAACATAAAGGTAAGAGCTATCAAACTTCAAACTCTAAGAAGAGAGTTAGATAATTTGAGAATGCAAGAAAATGAAAAATTGAAGGATTACTTCTTCAAAATTATGGAGATTGTTAATCAAATGAAGAGCTATGGTGAAACCATCACCGAGCGAAGAATATGTGAGAAAATCTTGGCTAGTTTATCTCCAAAATTTAATACAATAGTTGCAATTGTTGAAGAATCTAAAGATCTCTCTGAATTAAGTATTCATGAATTAATGTGATCTCTTGAAGCTTATGAGCAAAGATTGTTTAGGCATAAAAATCAACAATTGAAAGTGCCTTTCAATCTAAACTCAAAGTGGTTGATAAAAATTCTCAAAAAGAATTATCGAGTCATGCTCCAGTCAAAAGAGAGTCATTCAGAGGTGAAAACCAAAATAGAGGAAGAAGAAATATGAAAGGAAGAGGTAGAGAAACATAAAGAAATAATTTCTTAAGAAGACAATATGATGAGAGCACTCAACAAAGGTACAATATATATAAAGGTCTTCTCATGCTGAAAAAGATTGCTGGTTTAGGGGCAAACCCCAATGTTATAATTGCAAAAAGTTTGGACATGTTCAAAAAGATTGCAGATACAAAGAAAGTGAACAAACACACTTCTCAGAAGAAAATAAAGGTCAGCAAAGCACACTATATGCATGTCAAACCGCAGAAGAGTAAAGTAATAATATGTGGTATCTAGACAGTAGTTGCAGCAATCACATGACAGGAGACAAGTCTATTTTTGTGGACATTGACAGTTCTTCAATTTCACAAGTGAAGATGAAAAATGGTGTTCTAGTCCAAGCAAGAGGCAAAGGCACAATTGAAATCAATACCAAGAAAGAAAGAAAATTCATTCATGATGTTTTACTTGTTCCAGATTTGAAGCAAAATCTCTTGAGTGTTGGACAACTGATTGAGCATGGGCATATGGTACACTTTGAAAATAATGTTTGCAAGTTATATGACAGAGGGATGAAAAAGTAACTTATGGCAAAAATCAAGATGAAGAAAAATAGAAGTTTTCCTCTTATTTTGTACTATGCAAAGGATGCTGCATGGAAGATGGAGGTAAATGATGAGTCATGGTTATGACACAAAAGGTTTGGGCACTTGAATTTTCAAAGTTTGAGAAGTTTATATCAAAAGAATATGGTGTATGGTCTACCAGCAATACATGACAAGAAGAACCTTGTGAAGGATGTGCACTTGGAAAACAACATAGAGAGGCATTTCTAAAAGAGCATGTATGAGAGCTAAAGCACTATTGGAGCTTATTCATACTGACATATGTGGACCTATGAAAACTCCGTCTCATACAGGTAACATCTACTTCATTATTTTTATTGATGACTATTCAAGGATGATATGGGTATATTTTATGAAACATAAATCAGAGGCATTTCTTATCTTTAAGAAGTTTAAAAATCTTATGGAAAGACAAAGTGGGCATTATATCAAGGTGCTGAGAAGTGATAGAGATGGTGAATACAATTCAAATGAATTTGAGAAATTTTGTGAAGATGATGGTATACAAAGATAATTGACTGTTAGCTATACACCAGAGCAAAATGGTGTTGCAGAAAGAAAGAATCGTACTATTGTTGAGATGTCTAGATCTATACTCAAAGACAAAGGCCTTCCAAATTCTTATTAGGCAGAAGTAGTAAATACAACAGTTTATCTGATGAATAGATGTCCAACAAAAGCTCTTCAAAATAAGACACCATTTGAAGCCTGGTATGGTAGAAAGCCTTCAGTGAAGCATTTCAAAATCTTTGGATGTGTGTGCTATGCATATATTCCAAAGAAAAGGAGATATAAACTTGATAAAGTGAAAAATGTATCTTTATTGGATATAGTTCTAAATCAAAAGGTTATATAGACTTTTCAGCTTGAAGCAAAATCAAGTGATCATAAGAAGATATGTTATTTTCAATAAAAAAGTTGCTTGGGATTGAAAGCAAAAGAAAGTTAAAGAAAATATTATTTCTCTATATGAAGAAATTCAAGATGCTAAAAATGAAGAAAATAAGGTTGAAGGTTCACCACAAACTACTTCAAGTTCAAGTCTATCTTCAAGTTCTACTTCTATAAAAATGAGAAGGTTAAGTGACATTTATGCTTCTTGTAATTTCTGCACGATTGAGCCTAAAACTTATGAAAATGCTATGCATGAAGAAGTATGAAACAAAGCAATGCAGGAAGAAATCAATATGATTGAGAAGAACAAAACTTAGGAATTAGTGAAGAAACCAAGTGATAAGGAAGTCATTGGCTTGAAGTGGATCTATAAAATAAAACACAATCTAGATGGCACTATTCAAAGACACAAAGCAAGATTAGTAGCAAAGGGATACTCTCAATTACCTGGTATTGATTATCAAGAAACTTTTGTATCTGTTGCTAGACATGATACAATTAGAACTCTTATTTCTATAGCAGCTCATAAAAGTTGGAAACTACATCAGCTAGATGTAAAGTCTGCATTCTTGAATGGAGTATTAGAAGAAGAAATTTATGTTGAACAACCTCAAGGCTTCATCATCAAAGTCAAGAAAATAAGGTATACAAGTTAAAAAAAGCATTATATGGGCTGAAGCAAGCACCCAGAGCATGGTACTCTCAAATTGACACCTACTTCAATGAAAAAGGTTTTCTAAAAAGTCCAAGTGAACCAACACTTTATGTGAAGAAGCAAGGTAATGATATTCTCATTGTCTCTCTTTATGTTGATGATTTAATTACCGGTAACAATGAGAAATGATCTTGACTTTCAAAAATGATATGATGAGAAGATATGAAATGAATGATATGGGTTTGCTTTATTATTTTTTGGGAATTGAAATAAGTCAAAGAAAAGATGGTATATTTATCAGTCAAAAGAAGTATGGAGAAGGCATTCTCAAGAAATTCAACATGAAAATTGCAATAGTGTGGAAACACCTTTTGTGGTAAATGATAAGTTGATGAAAGAAGATGAAAGTGGTGAAGCTAATGCACAATTATACAAAAATATTATTGGAAGCTTATTATATCTAACAATTACAAGACCGGATATTATGTTTGCATCAAGTTTACTTTCCAGATTTATGCAAAATCCAAGTAATATTCACTTTGGACAAGCAAAAAGAGTCTTGAGATACATCAAAGGTACTAAAGATTATGAGATCATGTATGATAGAAACAAGGATGATACTGTGAAGTTATTTGGGTTTTGTGATAGTGATTGGGCTGGAAGTATTGATGACACGAAAAGCACATCAGGATATGCATTCTTTTATGGATCAGGTATCATATCTTGGGCATCCAAGAAGCAAGATACAGTGGCATTATCTTCTTCTAAAGCAGAATATGTTTTAACAACTTTGACAGCACAACAAATAATTTGGTTGAGAAGAATACTTGAAGATATGGGTGAAAAGCAAGAAGAAGCTACTACTCTGTTATATGACAATAAATCTACTATTTCTATGACAAAGAATCCTATATATCATAGCCACACCAAGCATATCAAAATCAAGTACCATTTCATTAGAGATGTGGTAGAAGAAAAAGAAATTGAAGTCAAGTATGTGAAGACTGAAGACCAAATTATAAATATCTTCACCAAGGCACTACTCAAGGAGAAATTCATACACTTTAAAGATCTCATGGGTATCCAAGAACAACCATTAAAGGGGAGTGTTAAAATATAATGGTTGTTAGTTTTTAGTATTTTATTTTATTTTATTTCGTCTGAGTTGGGCTTTTAAATAATGAGCCTATCTTTTTATCTTTTGGTGGGATAGCCTTAGATAGATAAGATCATAAGAGAATTATGCTTATCCGTAGAAACAAGAAACAATATTTATATGGTGATGTGCTTAATGAAACGTAATAGATCAATTTTTCTTCTTGAGAGAAAACCCTTCTTCTACCTTGATTTCTCTTCTTAAAAAATTTGAGTTGGAAACAATCCCAACACGAGCGAGGCCAGTCGATAAGGGTGAGAATATTGAGGCAAAGGAAGTGGATACGTGATGTCGAGGTTAGATTGAAGAAGGGAGTACTAGGATCATGACACAAGCTAGGGACAGGATAATAGGAGAAGATTGACGATCCTAGTTTAAGGTATATAAGGTAAGACAGCCATTTCTTATACTTCTGATTAACCTAACCAGAGATTGTGGTTAATCTGAGAGACCAAAATATGACAGAAAAGGCCATTTTGCTAATGAATATAAAATTATTTAGGTTGATTTGCAAATAAATATAGTAGAAGATTTAATACATAATATTGACAAAATGTTAGGTGTGGTATATATCTATGAGAAAAATCAAGACATCAATATAGAATATATATTTTTTCTTTTTTATGAAGTTTTATTTTAAAGTTATTAGACATCTGATTATGTATTGGAACATAGACCAAGTGCAATAGATGGAAATATTAATATGTTATTTCTAGGCTACACATGTTGAACCTGTTTATGGGGCTCTAGCTTCATAAGGATACTCCGCAGATAGGCTTATTAATTAAAAAAAGCTGAAAATTACATATTATAATTTTCTAAAACAAAAATAAATAAATACACGTCAGTTCTTATTGTATTTGGAATAAGAGTGTCCAAGAGCTAAGTTGGTGAAGTATTTTGTGTTGAGGTTTGAACATTTCTTAATTAACTTGTTCTCCATGCAAATATAGGCTCAAAAGTAATAAGGGGAAAAATCTTCTTAATGTACCCCTAAACACTCCAAGCTCCAACATGGAAGCAAATATTGAATCCATCTTTGAAACTATCACTCAAAAAAAAAAAAAAAAAAAAGAACAAGCTAAATCGGCTCTTTTCATACCTGCAAACATAGAGCAAAACCGATGGTGGCATCATATTGTGTTAATGGAATAATAGCAAAAAAGAAGAAAAAAAATTGAGGAGATGCAAGTGATGAGATAAAAAATTAAAAAAAATTCAAGTTATAAGAATAGGGACAATGGCTAACACCGTTGTTACTATTACCAAAAGACATAACAGCAACTCTCTCTCTCTCTCTCTCTCTCAACTTCTCTCTCTTTCTCACTTGGAGAAAATTATAGCGCAATAGCAACCATCTTCTGCTTCCCTCTAGAGGACTCCAGTCATGCTTCCCTCACAAAGGTAAATAATGGCAATAAAGGAGGGGCATTATGACGAGAGTATGGCTATGTTAAAACCACTGCTGGTTGCATGACTTCATGTACAGCCTATTGCTAGCCTGGAAACGCTTTACCGTGTCCGGAGATATATAGAAGACACGAGGAGCAGGGACCACTAATTTTCACCAAAGGTACCACAACCACACGGATAGTATTTAATCTCCCTTCCTTTTAGGCCACTATAAGGCCCGTGCCACGGCTGGAGATCCCGGATCCAGAAACCTCCCTCTCCTCGTACTTTTAGAACGCCTTCTCCTTCGTATCCTCTTCATCTTCTTCTTTCTTCTTTGAGTGGTTTTGAGAAGCTGCAACACGAGCCTCTTCATCCCCTTCCACATCTTTCTTGAACTTTCAGCTCTGCTTAAGGTGGTGAGAGTACCATATATGAGCTGAAGAAAGTTCAGGAAAGCTAGCTGTGGGAATGCATGGAGAGGCTGGAAAAAATTGGGCACCAACCTATATGCCTCGATGGTAACTGATGTTTGTTCTGCGCTTAGCATTATATATGTTATTTTATTTGTTTTCTCTTTTCCGACTGATAACAACCTGAAGATAATTGTTGGTACTGAAGGATTTGGACTTCAAGTTTTCTGGCATGCAAGCATTTTTTATTCACTCAGATAAATGGAGGCAGCTTTTTGACTCGTTCCTTTGCCCATTGTTTGGCATGTTATGCATTAGGGATCGAATAAGATGACAAAGAAGCCCGAAGATGGCTAAATTATTTTTTGGATTGTTCCCAGATATGGTATCATTTTTGTTCTTGCTAGATTTCACTGGATTTTGAATATATTGGCAACAAGAAAGTGCTCGAGTTGAGGGACTCCAGTCAAACACCTTGTCAACTCCTCATGCTGGCATGAAACTGGTGCAGCAGGTCATGGCTTTTAAAAACTAGATAGATAATTTCAGTATAATCTTGTACGAAAATCTAACTTTCAAGTAATTTCTTTCTTCACTAAAAAGAACAAAAATGTAATTTCTTGGAATTTAATCTCTAGGAACGTGAAGATCATGTCTCTCACTGTCTGTCTATCTACTTATTTTATTTTGTCTTCACATAGATTTACTAAAGTTAGAATCATTTCTGATTTCTTTTCAATGCCAAACATATGATGGTCACTTTTCTGGCAGTCAGCAACGGTGTCATTTGATGCGATACCATGGTCTACCTTCTGTTTTCTTTAATCCTCGCGGATCCCATATGTTGTGGCCCTTCTTGATATGGCTAGTCAAAAGGGCACTGGACATATGATTTATAAATCAGATAAAATCAAAGAACATTATAGGAAAAGAAATATATAGTAATTTAAACTCCAATAACATATACACTATATACAATATTGCATGACATTACTTCATGTTATCAAGAACGACTAGAGTTTTAATATTTATCTCACATTTATGATGCTTTTATTAACTAATTAAATGCATTACAATAAATAAACGTAGAGCATGATGGTATGGTAGTCATGATTCTGTATAATATTTATTACAATAGTGTTAAGGAAGTCTATTGTGTGGTGACATGTTTAGGATAGTAGTAATGTATGATAGAGAGACAATGATTGCAAGCATGTATCATTATTATTGTAATAAGCACGCATATGAAATAATTTTAATGCGATAAGTATCTCTATCTACATTAATCTATCAGAGTTTTTATTTAATTATAAGAGGTTAACAATGAAATAGTCAAAGAGCTCTTATTTTGTGAAACTAGAATTCTTATCTAATAATCTTTTTAAATAGGAAACGAAATCAACTACTTCTAATAATAATAACAACAACAACAAGTGAGTTCTCTCTACCTGAAAAAAAAAAAAAAAAGATTTATTTTTATTAGTTTTCCTAGATTATCATTTTTTTTTGTTTGAAATATAAAGCATGAAAAACTTATGATGAAACAGACACAGCAAGATTTATAATGTAAGCTAAAGATCCAAATCTTTTGTTTAGCCTAAAAAAAGTTTCACTTGCCTTATATTTTTTTTTATATATTAGCCAACGTACAATGACAATCAGTAAAAATGATGTTAAATAGAAACCATGATGCCTATAAATTATTTAACATGGTAAAAGTCATCAAATATAATAGTTTCTATATCGATATTTGAATAAATATTTATGCAAGGATGATATTTAAAACAAAAAATTTGTGTGTGTCCGTGTTAAATTTAATTTACATCTACTAATTATTTCATCAAGAGAAGGTAATCTGGATGGATATAGGTGGTCAATTGTACCGTTTCCTCTCAATCTTTGCATTGGCTTCTTTTCCTTTTAGCAACTGGACTTATTAGGGTTCATTGCTGACACTTCTCTCGGCTGGCAGATAGCCGAGAGTGCGCACTAGATTTGGATAAGAACTAGTGTAGCGATTCCTTGCAAATGCTCCTTGTGGTTCTGCAGAACAATATTGAGTCATTGACAGATAGGTTTGACTTTGGCAAAGGATGCACACTGAGTTTTAGGCTGGGCTCTTTATATATTGCATTAATTAATGATGTTGATTCACGTAGGAGTGTAATGTTTTATGTCCAACATGTTCCCTGCCTCCACTTCGTGACATGAACACTCATGTTGGGTGAGTCTATCAACCTCTTAGACTACTCCACTCTCCTCTCTAACATGCACTGCAAGTGCTCTGCTCTTATGTTCATGGCCTTTATGAGAATTACAAAACATTCTTAGCCTAAGATATTATAAATCATGACAGTAATGACTGACCTTCCGATCCATCCTCCGAAGTAGAGAGAGAATTTTCTTGCGTTTTTATCTGCTTAAATCTTTCCTTGGGAAGCAAGACGACACACCCAATCTATTTAAAATGGATTCAGCCAAGCTACCATCACCACGAGCCATGAATCTGTTGGCTTTCTTGCATCTGTAAAAGAAGCTGAGCCATGGAAGACCTCCCTTCTAAGGTGGGTGGTGCTCAGGGTTGGAAATAAACCTGGGCCAGCATGAGGACCGTTAGGCTGAGATGGCTTCAGATGGGGCCTTGGATCAGGCCTGAGACTGTTTGAATAGGGTTTGGATCTAAAAATAGGGTCACAATAAATTGTCGACCAGACTCAAAACAATTCTCAGCTTGGGCTAGACCTGGTTCGAAGCCCGACCCCACAACTTGGTCTGATCCATACTGTAGTTCATTATTAGGATCTTCTGCGCGCCATGAGTCTTTCAAGAGTCATTAAGGTCACAATTGAACATTTTGGACCAATCAGGATAACAATTTTGGTCAATCCAACCAATTTGGGTTAGGGATGGCAATTTTTCCCGTTTCTCCGGCTGGTACCATTTTTAACGGGTCGAGAAATTTTCGTTTTAAACGGCTTAACGGGTAACGGGGATTTTTCATTAATGGCTAAATGGGTAAACAGTCCAGAGACAGTATTCTCTGCCCCATCCCCGTTTATCCATCCCGTCCCCGTTAGCTTTATATAATGACTCAACAACTCTTGTTCTACCTTCTTTCACGTACCGTCTCTTGCTCTTCCTCTTTCACACAGCCGATCTAAAGTTCTGAAGTCTGAACCTACTCCATCGTCTTCAATCGCTGATCTAAACTCTGAAGCTCTGAATCTACTCCATCATCTTCAATTGCTGCCTCATCGATGCCCTCCAACATCTTTTTTTTTTTCTCTGGTATGCTCATCTCTTTCTTTTATTTCTAAAGAAAAATATCTCTTTATTTTTTACTTTGAAATTTGAATGTATTCTTTTGTTACGATGTTAAAGCTAAAGTGTTAGATGTATCAATATCAACGATTAGTTGTTGGGGTTTATTCTATTTTATCCTAATTAATTTTATTTTTTTTTTAATTTTTTAATAAATTATAAATTTAATAAATAATTTTAATTTTTATGCCGGTCGAGTATCCCGTCCCCACTCCGTTAACTATAACGGCTTAACGGGGCGGGGAACGGGGATACTTTTCCTAACGGGGATGGGTACCGGTATAGATTGCCCCGATCCATCCTTGGACCGTTGCCATCCCTAATTTGGGTAGGATCTAGTTTCAACCGCAACAAACCCAAGCTTACACCATAAGTTTGAAAGAAATTTCAGCCTTAAACTGACCTGAAGCCCTAAAAAAGTTTTTAGGATAGGCTTGGGCATGCAAGTGCCAACTCTTAAGCTGACTTGATTCTGGCCTTTTCCGTGGTGCTAAATTTTGCAGCAGGATCTCATGACTCCCCCATATACCCCTATAACGTTTCAAACTTATCAGCCGGCAATACCTCTGTAATGCTTCAAGCCATGCCCTACTTGTTCAATTAACTCATTAGTGAGCTAAAACCACATAGCCCTAAAAGTTGAGTGAAAATTAATTGGTAGTTTAAGCATTTCAAACTTTTTCTTTTCCATCCGATGTAGGAATATCCCATCTTATAATGCAATGTTTTGATTGTATGTCATAAGCTAGCTAGAATCTAATTCGAGCCAAATCATTGATGCGATAAAGGTAACTCCATGCCCTAGCGAAACTTTACCATCGTTCTATGGATAGTCCTTTCGTCTGCCCACTAACTTTTACATACTTAAGTCGACTCGAATACCATTTGTAGCACCCTAAATCCACTTGCTGGCTCAATTAACTCATTGATGGACCGAAACCACGTGACTCTAAAAGTTTAAATGGAAGTTAATTAGTAGCAAGTGAACTTAAATTATAAGTACTTTAAATTTTTTTTTAATCTAATATAAAACTATTTTTTTGGTATTACACCCCAACATGTTCATTATTTGCGGCTTAACTGTGGCTGTTGCTGCTGCAAGCTGGTTGTCTTCATTTTGATGCTTTTTTATCTAATTCTATCCGATCAAAGGAAGAGATGAGAGTAAAGCAACTATAGATTGCAGCTGTAATTAGATGATCAAGGGATCAGAAATGATGATGAGATATGGATGGAAGGCAGATATGAGCCAACCAGAAGAGAAGAGAAGCCTCAACAATCCCTAATACTATTTTCTAGGGAAAAGATTAGAAAGAAAAATCTAGTGAATCAAGAAATTGTCTGAGTTGTTTCTGTTCAAAATTTATTGGATCATGATAACCTCTGTTCTGATAATTTACATTTTTTTCCACTAAAAGAATGCCTTCCTAAAAAGATTGAGCCTGCATTATCGCCCATCGATCTTCTAACTTTAAAAAAGGACCCTAAATGTTAAGTGGCGTTTGATGCATTTTATGGTTAATGTGGTCCTTTAATGTGCAGAGACTTGTGCACAAGTTCAAGTAAGATTATATTTTATCATAGGCCTACATGTGCAGTCATCAATCCAAAGTTCTTTTGAGGCATCACAATCCATCGCGCAAAAGCATGTAATTTGGATTCCTATATATCTTCTTCAAAGACAAGAGTACAGTAGCATTTGATATAATTATTAGGAGCTAGTCATGGTTATTATGGACAAATATATACTAGCTGTTGACCCTAACATCCATACCAAACAAGTCGTACCTGCTAAAGTTCAGCTAAAGCTACGTGGATATCATGTCCCTTTTGCTTAGAAACAACTGATCATTTGGAATCCCTCTAGGTAACTTCACTGCTTTTAACTGGATCCATTGATGAAATTGTAAAAAGGAGGTTAATTTCATGCTTGAAAGGTGACTAATCTTGCGAATATTTATGGTGTGAAGATGCCACATGGTTGCTTGGGCTGGGACAATTTGCAGATCTTAATTTGGCCTGCCCAACGTTAATTTTTTTTTTTTTTTTGAAGGGGACTGCTAGATTCCCACGAGGCTGGCGCTGGGTTTGAACTTTGAACCTCAACATGCTTCACGAGCATCGAATTCAAGCGCGGATTCCATCTAGATTTTATGGTTCCACGCAGATGCGCGGGTTTTACGCGTTCGATTTCATGCGGATTTCGTGCCGTCTCGTGTGCTAGATTTCCAGGATCGTTGATCAACTTCCTTCCAACACCTTAGAAAGCGAACAACCATTCCTTCACGCAAGGGGAAAGATATGATTTTTTTTAAAAAAAAAATAATAATTATAAAATATATGGTTGGAATTTATATTCTCACTTATTATTTCAAACCGTTGAAAAATATTAACTTTTTTTTTTAAGTTACCTAAATATCCTTACTATATAACATTAAATTTTTATTTCACATCTACATAATTAAAAAAATTATAATGTAATTAACTTCAAGTCTTTATCAAAATTAAGAAATAATTCTGAAGATAATAAATTTCAAATACCAAAACGTACGTAAGAGTATTTTTGTAGTTATATATAATAGAAAGAATATTATCAATTATATGAACATGAAATGAACGTTGAATACACCTTTTCATATTTCCAAAAGTGTGTTTAATTTCTAGAAAGAAAGCACTACGTCATGTACTCCATGGTCCTTGCTGGGCGAGGCATTGATTAGATCATGGATTAGATCATATATGATGATGGCATGAAGGCCACCATCCGCTGATGATGGTTTCACGCGGTGTTGTGGGTCGCCGGCCTCTCCTAAGACGCGTATTCTGCGTTCCCCCTGACGTGTCGTTATAAAGCGGCTTCGCCCTTCTCCCCTCTCCTCTATCGATCTTCCACTATCTTTTTCTTTTTTTAATTCCCATCCTCTTCTCTTGTCCTCTTCTTCTTCTTCTTGTAAACTAACCATGACTGCCCTCCTCTGGTTTGCTATCCTCTTCACTTGTTGGCTTCTTCGTGTAGCTGCCTCGCCAAAGCCCTCGCCAAAGCCAGCAGAGAGAACTCCCAAGAAGGATGGCAAGGAGGTTGCAGTTAAAAAGGCAGCAGTCGACAAGGCCGCAGTGTTCGCTACCTTCGACAAGGATGGCGACGGCTTCATCACTGCGAAGGAGCTGGAGGAGTCACTCAAGAGGCTGGGGCTCGCCAGCACGAGAAATGAGATCATGAGCACGATGGAGAGGGTCGATGCCAATGGAGACGGCCTCATAGACCTCGAGGAGTTCGGAGAGCTCTGTGATTCGATAGGGAGAGGAGGAGGAGGAGGAGGAGGAGAGGATGGTGATGAGAGAGAAGAGGAAGAAGAAGAGATGGAGTTGAGAGAGGCCTTTGGTGTGTTTGATGAGAACGGGGACGGGCTGATAACGGTGAAGGAGTTGGGGTTGGTGCTGGCTTCTCTGGGGCTGAAGCGAGGGCCACGGCGGCGGACTGCCGGGATATGATAAAGAAGGTGGACTTGGATGGGGATGGCATGGTGGACTTTGGGGAGTTCAAGAAGATGATGATGAAGGGTGGGAAGCTCTTTTGATGCAAGCGTACGTATCACAGACCCTCTTCCATGCCGGAGAGGTCTGTGGACACGCTAATTACACTTTGTTTTTGCTTTTGCTTCTGCTTTTGTTTTTTGTTTTTTTTTTTCTGTTTGTTTGTTTTTTCTTTTGTCCCCTCTCGATCTCCTCTAGGTGGCCTGCCTCCCCAACATGTAAATAAATAGCCATGATATATATGTTATCACTCAATATCCTTTTATGTCCTCATGATCCTATATGTGGGGATTATATCAATAAAAATTCCTATTCAAAAGAAAGGTAAAAGAAGAGAAAAAGGAGGAGAAGGTTGATATGGTCATGACCTTCTCCATTCTTCTCGATAGGGGTTAAGGAGGAGGGAGGAGAGGGGAACGAAGAAGAAGTATATAACAACCTCAGAAATTTTTTTTTTCATTGTTTTTAAAATGTAAAAATTTTTAAAAAGAAAAAAAATGGTACATATATAATTTTTGTCATATTTTTTTTTAATTTTATCTTAATAAATTTATTTCGATATCTTTCAAGATAAAGCAATTTTTATAATTTTATAAATTTTTTTCTATATTCAAACAAAATGAATGTATATTACTACTCTCTTTTTCATATTCCTTCCTTCCCAAAGAAAGAGAAGGGGAAGGTAATAACCTTCTCTTTCCTTCTTTTTCTCGTCATTCATCCTTTTTTTTTTTCTTTCTTCCCTAAAATGCTCTGAAAATTTCTAAAAGTCTAAATTTCAAAAAGATGAAAAAAATGGTTTCTAATTTTTAATTTTATCTTTATAATTCTATTTTTTACAAAGTTCTTTATATTCCTCTTGCAATAAAAGATATTTTATAATTTTATAAATATAACTTTTTTCTCCCTCTTTTTCATGTAAATTATATATCCTTTCTTTTTATTTTTCTCTTTTTTAAATAAGAAGAGATCTGTAATAATCCTCTCTTATCCTCTCTCCTGTTCTAAAGATCTAAATAAGAAAGCTAAACTTGAGGACTATGGTACAAAGTCCTTGGTTGGATAGGATAAAATCCTAACAGATTAATCTTGAGTTCTCTCAGTCTAATCGAAATTCCAAGACTTAATTACCTGCATCTGCCCCGCTGAGCTCCAGTTAAACCAAACTCATAAACAAAGTTCATTAATTACCATTGGTTGGTGCCGAGCAATTAGGTCAAGCTGTTCCTAGACAGCAAGATTGGATCTAGTTTGTTTTTGACAAACTAATTCTAAAAGCCGAACTGCATTTAAGGGTAGTTGAGGATTTTTATGTACCTCTTTGATTAATTTGACAGCTTTGATTAAGTTGACAACTACACAATAAACAACCACACGATACACTATGTCGACATGATAAATTATCCCTTTCCAGGATGTCATTCATGTGATGATTCCTACTGGATATTTTCCAGTCATGGCCAGCGATTGTTTGATTTTTGTGCTGTAATTTCTTGGTGCCATTCATTGGGACAAGCATACTCATTGCCCATAAAAAAATCACAAAAACTTTGAGACCTCTGTTATGTTAAATATTTTGTTTTAATATTTTTAAGAAAAACACCCCCTCGGCAAATTCTCTTGCTCTGCAACTTTTTCTTCCATCAAGTGATGCATTTACGTCCGTCTTCTTGTGAGAAATATCGTTTTCTAAAAAAGAATTCAGAAGAAATGATTGATGGAAAATTAAAATCTCTTGTTTTCTTTTGTGTCCAGAAAAAGTTGAATTAGGAAAAAAAAAAACTTTTGCGTGTTCTTTTGCCATTTAATTTTATGAAAAATAACTAAATTTTCTTTTATATCCTGAAAGTCTAGCAAAGATAAAATACTGAAAGTCTTTATTCATTATTATTATTATTATAAAACATTTTTATCATTACAAAATTATGTCAGGACATATATGTTTTAAAACTATGTGCAATAAAAGTTACTTTTTCTTTTTCAATACAGAAAAAAAAAATTCATCGTTAATAAAAAGATATTTTTACTAAAGAATTACTTCACTTTGTTTTCTTCCAAAAGTATAGGAGAAAGTTCGTTGACAAATAAGAGAAAGTTGGTCCCTGTCAACCAACCTTCTCACCCACCTTTCACAAAGAATGAGGCGTGTCTCCGTCTGAGCCTTCATCGGATTTTTCTCCTCTGCTCTGCTCCTTAGTCATCCATGGCGTCTGATAGGTTTATCAGTAGATGGGCTTCCAAAAGAAAGAAGATGGCATCCGACTTCCAATGGGTTTCTTCGGCTTCATCACGGCTATGATGGCGAGGCTAGAGGCTTCCTTTTCGAAAGTAGTTGGTGTCCCTGTAGCGGAATTGAAGGCAGAGATAGATGGATGGTAGTCGAGGGCCGTTCTAGCTCGATCATTCCAGCGGTGGGTTCCGACCGAAGCTTTCCTCCGAGAGTTCAGGCGCGCCGATGTTCAAGGGGACATTGTCCCTATCAGTTTGGCATTCAGATGCCATATTTTCCGGTTCGAAGATCCTAAGGCCTGTGACTTGGTGTTAAATCGGCCTTGGACTGTTAACGGCCAAGTAATCGGGACAGAACCATGGAGGCCGGAATTCATCCCGGCAGAGGATGCCATTCCTTCGGCTCTGGTGTGGGTGCGATTGCCAAATTTGCCAATGGAGTTTTGGAAGGAGGATTTCCTCAGGGTGATTTTGGAGACAGCGGGGCGTTTCATCTGTGCGGATGCTCCCACTTTGGCGAAGAACAGAGGGGGTTTTGCCAGGGCATGTGTATGGATTGATCTCCGTCGTCCTCTCCGGCGGGGACTCAAATTCAAGGAATTCACCACCCCTTCTAGCAGCAGTTTGCGTATGAGTGCCTGGAGGGGATCTGTTCTCTCTGTGGTTCTATTCATTTGAACGGCCCTTGTTCCCTGTCGTCTGGGTCTACGAATGAGGAAGCTGCGTCCAGATCGATCTATGGCCCCTGGATTGCTGCGATTCGCCAACGGAAGACAGCCTCTGATACCCTTTGGGATGAGAAGAGGAAGCCTCACTTGACGGCTATGCAGGGGGCTTCTAGCAGTGAAGTTCCTGCACAGAAGATTCAAGCGGAGCGTCGATCGGGTGCTGAAGCTGTAGAGGGTTGGTGTTCTCCGGTGAAGGTGGCTCGCCGAGGGTCCATTCATCCTCTAAGGTGGTAGTGCTCTGAAGCAGGGAAGTTCAGGAAAAAAGGGTGTGCCGGGAGTGGTCCTTTGTGCCGGGTTCAATGCTTCAAAGCTAGGTCTGAAGGAGGCTGAGCAAAGGGATCCCCAGGGCATGGCCTGATCAATCCCTGCCTCCTAAGTTCCCTGGAAGCTCAGGTTCAGTGACCGTGCCGGGAGAGGACCTATGTGCCGGTTTCAAAGAAAACCAGAAGGGTTTGCTAGAGATAGACTTATGTGCCGGTTTCAAGGAAAATCAGAAGGGTTTGCTGGAGATAGTGAAGGAGGGGCCCCCAGTGACTGATATGTCTAATTCTCTGGTGAACAAGAACCCTTTTGCCTCCCTCGGCTCGGGTTCGGCTATTGGTACTCATCAGGGCAGTCGGGATGCTTTTCCTGGTCCCCTTAAAAGGGCCAGACCAGTTGATTGCCCGACGCTAAGGTCAATCTCTAAATTCGAGAAACGTAAGGGGAAAGGAAAGGCGGCTATACCTAAAAGCACTGGGGTGACAATCGGTTCTCTCGATAGGATGACTCTGCCCCCCTGCTATCAGAAAGGAGCCATGATGTTCATGAGGTTGCCTTCACAACTCTGAAAGCTGTTATATCTGTCTCCCCTTCTGTCTCTCGGTAGATGGATCCCCTACTATGGAGTTGAGTGAAGAAGTTCCCATGGAGTCAGTTTTGCAACCAGGTTCCAATGATCCGGACCTCGGTCAGATGTCAGATCAGGATCTCCAGTTGCTGTGTCCTGACTCGGGAGACCTTTCATATTTGGTTATGACGGGAGCTCAGGATGGGGTCTGAGGCATCCTTGCTTCTTATCTTATGAAGATTATTATATGGAATGTCCGAGGAGCATTGAAACCATCATTTCGATCCTTCTTTGGTAGGCTTTTGCAGATTCATCATTTTGATATATGTATTTTGTTGGAGACTCGGTTGTCGGGCCTTAGTCTTCAGCGTTTCCGGCGACGAGTCTCCCGTGACTGGTCTTCCTATGCTGTGGAAGCTAATGGGCTATCTGGGGGCATTATGGCTCTCTGGCGGAACCCTGCCATCCGTGTTGATGCTTTTCATCATAGTCATCAGCAAGTAGCCCTGGTCATCTCTGAGGGGTCTTCTTTGCCTTGGCTGCTTCTGGGAGTCTATGCCAGCACTGATTTTTGTTAGCGGCGTGGCCTCTGGTCGGAGATTCTCACTTTATTAGCTCAGGGTTTTCCTACTCTTATTGCTGGTGATTTTAATTGTATTTTGGATGCTTCCGAGAAGTGGGGGGGACGCCGATTTGTAGAATCTCCGAATTCCATGGAGTTTCGCTCATTCATCTCCTCGGCGGGTCTTATTGATTTGGGATTTTCAGGACCGCAGTTTACCTGGTGTAACAACCGGAGCGGGTCTGCTCGGGTGTCGGAGCGATTGGATCGGGCTTTGGCTTCTTCATCTTGGATGCAGTCCTTTACCTGTGCTACTAATACCCACCTCCCGCGGATTGCGTCGGACCATTGTCCCCTTCTCATCTCTACTGAGCTGTCGTCTTATAGGAAGGGGCCCTTTCGGTTCGAGCAGTTTTGGACGCATTATTCTTCAACCAGGTCCTTGATTAGTCAGGTGTGGCATATGCCAGTAAGAGGGAATTCTACTTATCATCTCTCTCGCCGTTTAGAGCTTGCCAAGCGCAGACTATTATGGTGGCAGAGAAAGAAGTGGGGAATCTAATGTAGAATGTTCAGGCTATGGAAGCTGTTATCTCTACTCTTCAGGCAAAGGAGGATGAGGAGGGTCAGCTATCAGAGAGTGATCTTCAGGCTCTTAGGAGGAACTTGGCTATGCATCATTCGTTGCTTTGGCAGCAGGAGATTTATTGGCGTCAGCGGTCCCGGATTCAGTGGTTAAAGGAAGGTGATCGCAACACCTGGTTCTTTCATTAGGCCACTGTTGCTAGGCGTGCGGCCAATCGGATCAGGCATATTAGTGATGCAAAGGGTACTATTCTGGAGGATGAGGGAGCTATATGTGAGCAGGTTTTTCATTTCTTTCAGTCTCGCTGGTCGGAGGTCTCTGGCTCTGACTCTCCCATTATCACTGGTACTAGGGATGTTAGAGTTTCAGATAGTGAGAATGCTAGCTTGATTCGGGAGGTCTTGGTGGAGAGATTCGTAATGCAGTTTGGGCTCTGGGTCCTGATAAAGCTCCGGGCCCAGATGGTTTCCTGCCTTTTTTCTTTCGCTTCTACTGGGATATTGTAGGGCAGGATGTTACCTCGGCTATTCAGTCTGTTTTCTCTACCAGACATATTCCTCCTGACTGGCAGAGGACATATCTTATCCTGGTTCCTAAAAAAGTGAATGCTCTACTTCCTCAACATTATAGGCCGATTAGTTTATGCACCACTCTTTACAAAGTCTGCGCTCGTATTCTTGTTACTCGATTGCAGGGGGTGATTCCTAGGCTGATTTCTCCGGAGCAGGGTGCCTTTATCCATGGCCGCAGTATTTCAGATAATGCTCTCATTGCCCAGGTGTTTATGCATGACCTCCAGCGCGCCTCTTGTCGACAGTCTCTCATGGCCGTCCAGCTTGATATGGAGAGAGCTTATGATAGAATGAGTTGGATATTTCTGCGTCAGACGCTACATGCGTTTGGTTTTGATGATCATTTCATTGAGTGGATTATGGCTTGTGTCCAAGGGCCCACCTTTTCTATCATCATTAATGGTAGTCCGACTGAGTTTTTTCCCTCTGATGTTGGACTCCGATAGGGATGTCCTCTCTCTCCATTTCTGTTTGTTCTGTGCATCGATGACCTGTCTCGTGCTCTTAATCAGGCGGTTGGAGCATCTCTATTACAGCCTTATATGCCTGGGCCTCATGGACCTCATCTAACCCACCTTCTCTTCGCTGATGACTGCATCCTGCTTAGCCCAGCTTCTGTTCAGAATGCAACCACTTGTTCTGCTATCATTCAGGCTTATTGCCGGGCATCGGGGCAACAGATCAATTTGCAGAAATCTATTCTCTGTTTCAGTCTATCGGTCTCTCCCCGCTGTCGTGCCGCTATTTCCCAATTGTTAGGGATTTCGAATGTCTCAGATCGTCTGACCTACCTCGGAACCCCTCTTACGGGCGTCGGCCCACACAGCAGGACTTTGGGGACCTTGATCATCAGATCTCTGCTCAGATGGACCGGTGGCAAGTTTCGGGCCTTTCTATGATGGGGCGTATCACTTTGATCCGTGCTATTCTCACATCGCTCCCTATCTATCTGTTATCCAATGCTCTGATCCCGGCTATCTTCCTTCGCCAGATTGAGAGAAGTATTCGGGATTTTTTGTGGGCATCTATGCAGGGGGGTCATGGTATTCACCTATTGGCCTGGGACATGGTCTGTTTGCCGATAAGTGAGGGTGGGCTGGGGATTCAGTCCCTGGTGCTCCGTCGTGAGGCTATCATTGCAAGGCATGCTTCCAGATTCCTGTTGGACCCTCACTGTTTCTGGAGTACAGTCATGCGTGGTAGATATGGTGGTTGGACTTCGGGTTCGGAAGTCAGTATCCCTCGTGGATGTTCCTGCTTATGGCGTGCGATCTGCCGGGTCGCCCCTACAGTCATGACTGATATTCATTGGATGATCGGGGATGGGATGTCAGTTGATGTCGTTTAGGACTCTTGGATAGCTGACCTTCCCTTATCTCGCTGGCCGACTTTTATAAGCTCTGAAGTAGATCCCACATTGCATGTTTCTTCTCTGATTAGCCAGGAGAGTGCTGGCTGGAATACTCCTATGGTACTTCGGTTATTTGGGGCTGAGCTTGCTCATCGGATTCTGGCCATGCCTCTTCCTAATTCTGAAGGGCCGGATCTCAGGCTGTGGCGCCGATCCTGTCTTCCTTGTGCTCCTGCTAGAGATTTGGTGGCCTGTTTCCGTTCTCAGGCTTCAGGCCTTAGAGATGTTGCTTGGATATGGAGGTTGCCTGTTCACCCAAGGATTCAGCTCTTCTTGTGGAAGATTAAGTGGGATCGCTTACCTACCTGTTCTCTTCTGGCTAGTCGGGGCCTCTCGATATTGCCTCTCTGTCCGATATGTGGGATGCAGGATGAATCTGTTGACCATGTTCTATTCTTATGTTCTCGTGCATCTTAGATATTGCAGCTGATCCATTTTACCCCATGGTCGCTGGAGGATGGACCAATCTGGCTCTCCTTTTTGAATGCTATTCGATCGTTTTCTCAGTATGGTTCTTATTCTCAGGGTGTTTTATCTGCCTACATGGCTTATCATATTTGGCTGACAAGGAATAAGATTGTTTTTGCTGAAGAGACGGCCTCACCCCAGGCAATTATCCGCCGTGCTCTCTCTCATGCCAAGGAGTACACTCGCTGTTATTTTGGTGTTCATACTGATGGACTTGGCCACTGGGACTCCCCTGCTGCTTTGGCAACGAACCGGACCACAGTTTTCATCTCTTGGGTGTCCCCACCTCCGGGTTATGTCAAAGTGAACTTTGACGGCTCTGTCTCTGATCGTACTGCTGGATCTGGGTTTGTCATCCGTGGGTCGAAGGGGCAGTTACTAGCAGCTGGCGGTCACAGCTCTATCGATATTTCGGTTCCTATGGCTGAGCTACAGGTTGCATGGGCTGGTATCACACATGCTGTTCGACATTTGGGCTATCGTCGGCTGATTATAGAGGGTGACTCACTCGCGATTATCAGATGGATTAGGCAGGATGGGGACTCTTATTTTGGCCTAAATCCCCTGATTAGATACATTTTAGTCACTCTGCAGTCTACTAGTGCTTTTGAGATTCAGCATATATATCGGGAAGCTAATGCTGCGGCTGATTATGTTGCTTCTTCTGTCGCCCGCAACCCTGGCCGGTGGATTTGGCATTCCGGGATCTCTTGTCCTGTCATATTATAGCAAATTTTATACTCTGATGTTTCGGGCTTGACTCGCGCCAGAGTGGTGTGATCGCCTGTCTGTAACAAAAAAAAAGAATGAGGCATTAATAATTCTAGTAAAATAATCTGCTGAAGACATGGAATAATCTCCATATCATTTACAAAAATAATAATAATAAATAAATACAGGCTTACAAGCTTGTATGATGTCCATTATGAACTAAAAATGAGCATGATTATGATGGATGGAAGAGAGGCCCAATGTTGCCTGCACCAAACTGCTTTTGTCTTTCAAAACTACTCTACCTTCATTCGTATGCCCACATTTCTTTTGCCTTGATTTAATTTACCTCGGCCTGCGTCCGCCCCATCCCACTCTAATTGGATTGCGATCTTTAAGTTGTTGAATAAATTTGGAATGAGTTTTAGAGAAAACTAAAAATCTTTTGATTGAAATATATTTTTATTTCTATCTTGGCTAATATAATGCATGCCTAGCTTTGTTTTCCAAAGGATTATATTCTAGGAATTTATGCACGATCTTTAAAGATCTTTTGCCCATCAGTGTTTCATGGCTGTTAAGCTAGACATGGAGCGAGCTTATGACAGGATGAGCTGAGATTTTTTGTACCGCACTCTTCATGAATTTGGGTTTGACGACCTTCTTATTGACTGGATCATGGCCTGCATTCATAGGCCATCATTCTCTCATATTATTAACGGTTGTCAGACTAACTTCTTCCACTCTGCTATTGGTCTGCATCAGGGATGCCCCATATCCTCTTTCCTGTTCATTCTTGTTGCTGACGATCTTTCGCGTGCGTTCACTTAGGCATAGGCTGATTGTCGCATTGCCCCTTTTATGGCGGCTCCCCAAGACCCCTTGATCTCGTATCTTCTGTTTGTTGATGATTGCATATTACTGGGTCATGCCACTTTCCACAATGCGGTGACCTTTGCTTCCATTATTCAGCTCTACTGTTAGTCATAAGTCCATGATCTGTTTTAGTCCAAAAATGACTACTATAATGAGGGAAGCCATCCTCCAAATTCTAGGCATTACTACTCAGACTGACCGGCTATCTTACCTAGGAATTCCTATCACGGATAGACAACCGCGATGTAGAGATTACTTTGACTTAGAGTGTCGGGTTCGTGACTGGCTTGATGGCTGGCATGTCACGATGTTATTTATGATGGCGAGGATCACCCTTCTACGCTCGGTCCTCACCTCTCTTTCTCTTTATCTTCTATCTAACACTGATGTCCTGAGGATTTGCCTGAGGAGGATAGAGATATGCTTTAGAGACTTTCTCTGGGCCTACATGTAGGATGGCCATGGTATTCATCATCTGGCTTGGGACACTGTCTGCTTACCAATTTCTGAAGGTGGCCTTGGAATACAGTCTCTGATGATCAGAAGAGAGGCGTTGATTGCTGGCACGCTACGCGGTTCCTTTTGGATCCCCATTGTTTCTGGAGCTCTTTTATGCAGGCTCGTTATGGGGCTTGGACTCTCTTTTCATATTTGCAGTCTTCTCGTGGATACTCATCTTTCTGAAAGGAGGTCTGCCGGTACGCTCTGATGATATTGAACAACATCTCATGGATGATTGGTGACGGATCCTTGGTAGATGTTGTTCAGGATACGTGGATTGCTGAGCTCCCCCTCTCTCTCTGGCCTACCTTTATCAGCATGGATGTTCCTAGCAGCATGAGAGTTACAGAGTTGATATCTCAGGATCATACTTCCTGGCGCATTCCCACAGTGTTCCGATTCTTTGGGGAGGAGTTAGCTCACAGGGTACTTTCTATTCCGCTCATATTAGGGCATTCATCTGATACCAGATTATGAAAGATATCATGTCTCTCTAGTACACCTACCAAGGACCTGATGAAGATTTATAGGCCATAGCCGCAACAATGGATGTAGCGTGGATATGGAGGCTTCCTATTCATCCCAGAATCTAGCTCTTTATCTGAAAGCTCGCATGGAATTGTCTTCCCACCTGTTCCTTACTTGCTGGGAGGGGAATGCCCATTCGGGCTACTTGCCCATTATGTGGACAGAAGGAGGAGACCACTAATCATGCCATTTTTAGATGCCCTAAAGGAGGGTGCTGACGGCTCTTGGAAGACTGCTCTTTTGAGTGACATTCGAAGAAGAATCCGATAGCAGGATGCTATTTGGGCTGGCACAGTCTACCAGATTTGGCTATCGTAAAACCTGCTTATTTTCACTGGTGAGATAGTATCTCTTCGTAGGGTTGTGAGAAAAGTTATTTCTTTCTCTGAAGAATATACACTCCATGGTTCTGCTTCTGATTCTGACGGCTTTGGCCTCTGGGGCTCTTCTGCTGCCTCGGCAGCGAACCAGTGTACCGTCTTCATAGCTTGGGAGCCCCCTCCAAGGTTTGTCAAAATCAATTTTGATAGGAGTGTTCGGGGAAGATGTGCAGGCTCAGCATTTATTAGTCGTGGGACTGATGGAGTAATGCTAGCTGTGGGTGGCTTCGACATCTTAGACTCTTCAATCTCTCTGGCTGAGCTTTATACAGCTTGGGCAGGTATTTCATGTGCCACTCGGATCCTCAATGATCATTGTCTTTTCATAGAGGGCGACTCTACTACGGTCATTCGATGGGTTCGACAGGATTATTGTAATTATATTCCAAATAACCCTTTACTCCATAATATCTGGTCAATCCTTTGGAAGGTTCATACAATTTAGATTCGGTACGTCTATCGGAAAGCTAATACTGCAGTGGATTGGGTGGCGACTTCAGTGGCCAATCATTTCAGTTTTTAGATTTGAAAATAAGATGATCTCTTTCCTTTTATACTAAAACATATACTATTTTTTGATATATCTGAATTGATTTGTACTTAATTAACATGATTATTTATTTTTATTAAAAAAGAAAAGGCAAGACTATGTCACTGTACTGAGCTTGACTTAAAAGAGGCTCAAGGACCGTCTTATTAATCTAATTTATCCAAGGAAAAAAAGACATAATCACACTTTCCCAATGGCATCTTATCCATCCTGTTACCTGCTCGCAAGCAAACAAATATGTGGGCCCCTTCAATGTTCTTTTCATTTACGTCACTCTGACCATGGCATGTGCCTTGCCCTGGCTGAAATATTTAAAGCCAAAAGGAGGCTTGGTGCCGCCACCAAACCTAGTAGGAGTAATTCCAAAACCACAGTGCACCCTCGCCAGCATACCCAGAGAACTGTCAGTCCCCTTTGGAAAAGCTTTGAATACCATAATAATAAAAGCAATCCCGTCCTCTCCTCGGGAGTGGTGAGTTTAATGGAAATAAAAATATTATTTGTTACAATAATGGCTACATTTAGTCATTGCAGAAGCAAAGAGAAATAATAGCCAATATATATATATATATATATATATATATATATATATATCAAGCAATAGTATTTTTAAAATTTATTTATATATATATATCATCAAGCACCCGTATTTCTAAAATTTGTTTTTATTTTATTGAAGCTAATTGGCTTCTTAAATGAGAAAACTTTAGCACCTCTGTGGTGCCCCTTCAACAGTTTATATCAAAAAATTGAAAGTTAATTGTATGGTTTATAATCATTTAAGAAAGATAGACAAGTACTAATGAGATCCCTTTTGAGCTGGATGATTCAAGTTGGTATGGACCTTATTTGTCTTGCTTTCTTGTAACGAAATAGATTTATGGGTTTACGAATCCAGATCGTTACAATATGGTATCAGAGCCACGCACCAACCGAAAGTGCGGGAGCTAAGTGTCACGCATGGCAAAGTGCTATATCTATGGGATGGAAGCTATCTCTTGATCTGTGGGAACTACCTCTTGAATCCTGCCTACCTGGTGATTGTGATCATGTGCCTCTGGCGATGATAACGTCGCCTCTGTAAGGAAGGTAGATTGTGATGCCCCTCCCAATAGTCTCATATTGAAAAATTGGGAGTTGGTTGCATGGTTTATAACCAGTTAAAGAAGATGGACAAGTACCAATTGGATTCCTTTTTGGGCTGTGATGGTCCAAGTTAGTGTTGACCTTTTTTGCCTTGCTTTCTTGTAATGAAATGAGTTCGTGGGTACCGTAGGCCTAGGGCTCGGATCGTTACAATATGGTATTAAAGCCATGCTTGCTAGATAAAGTGCTACATCCATGAGGGATGAGAATCACCTTTTTTAACCTATGGAGGCTACCTTTAGAATTCCTGTCTATCTGATGGTTGCGATCATGTACCCTGGCGATGAAGACGTTGCTTATGAAAAATTGAAAGTTGGTTGTATGATTTATAACCACTCAAAAAAGATGAACAAGTATCAATTAGATTCTTTTGAGTTGTCAATAATGGGCTCGGATTGTTCCAACCGCTCAAAACTCTCATAGAGCATAGAGTTTTGAGCAGATTATCCGGGGATACGAGCAAATTATGCTGTCTTCATGAATTCATCGTCCTGCTTTACCGGATGGGGGCAAATCTAAACCCATGGACAGACCATAGGCAATTCCGCGTCTGCTGTCAACGTTGCAGCGCCTTCTGATGTGTCCAATGCCGAAGGAGCTATGCTATGGTTTCTCAAGGGGTGTCTTGAAATTGGAAGTTGGTCCCATGTCCTTACAGTCCCAGGGATGGCAATGGGAATGAGAAAATCCATTCCTGCGAAGAAGTAGTTCGGTGAAGGCTGGTTTGAAAGGATTAAATGAAAATAAAAGTTGAGGATAATAAAATAATAATAATAATAATTGTATGAACCAAAGCTGAGATGGAGATTATCCTTAAAAATCGATTATATTTTTTGAGTGTATTTATATATTTACTTTATATGCTATTGGATTACATACATAATTGTTACCGTAGAAATTTGCTCTTCAACTCGAGTGCGGTCCAACTCCGAATCTGAATGTTGATCTCTTATCCGGATGGAACCTGCAAGACAGTCCTCATACAAAGAGTATCGAGGGTGGTCCTCCGTGAAAGATCCTTCGATGCTTAAGTCAGTGAAGATTTACAGCAAGCAGATGTGAGGAGAAGGATCTTGCAGAAGAGTCCCTCAAGAAAATGGCCTCTCAAAAGCTCCGAGCTCTGCTTGAGCTTCAATTGAGTTTTTCATTGAGAGTGTGAGCCTACCTGAAGAGCTTCAGGATTAGGGTATTTATAGGTTGCAGGTGTGATGACAGGCAACTACCTGATTCCTTAGATGCGTTACAGGGGTCGGAAACCATCGTGATTCGAAACAGATTCGAATCAAGTTTGATATAAGGCATGTAACATGAGTATCGGTTAGCTAGAGAATCGATGGTTAGAGAAGCTAGTTGATGCTTTGAGATTCGGTGATTTTATAGGCTTTAGGCCACTTCTGATATTATTGGCCTAATTTTCCACTTAGGGTTGTTAGGGGCCTATGTGGCTGGAATCTCGATAAATCATCATGGATCTGAATTTTTCACATCCGACCCTAATCAAGTGATCGAGATCGTTCATTGTGTGGAGAATTCATCATGACAGTTGGTAATGGATGCGCTTGGGCTAGGCATGGGGGTAGCTCAGTTTTGCAGAGGTTTAGGGATTCCTCGGCTTTGCCGAGGAATAAGAGTGGCTCACTCTAGCCGAAGTACGGGAATAGCTTGATTCGGTCAAAGCATAAGGGTAGCTCGGTTTGATCGAGGTATAGGAGTGGCCTGGTTTCGCTGAGGCATGTAGATAGTTCGGCCTGATCGTAGTATAGGATACTTCGGTCTCGTCGAGGCATATGGATAGCTCAGCCTGACCGAAGTATAGGATGCTTCGGTATCGTTGAGTCATGATAGCTGATGGGCCAAAAATCAAGAATGATGCCAACCCTTTTATTATGTGCACGATTATTGATGCAATGATAATTTTACCCCTCATCAATAATAAATATGCAATGATGTAAATTTGAGCTTTTTATTATATTTTAATTATTGAATTTAGGTTCTTAAATTAACGTTATTTTAAATAATCATCAATTTATAATATATTTGGGGCTTCATATTTTTTTTAAACAATAGAATTAGATTCAAAGTTAGCAAATAATTTTAAAAAAATATGAATTGTCTATGAGAAATGAAGAATTGAGATGGAAATGGTGTCAAAAGTGGGGTAGGGACAAGGAATATATTTTAAATCCTAAATTTGTTCCCTTGCCATCTTAAAATGTATACATAGGTCGTGTTGTCGCCAAATCACCCTTCTTGAATGTTAGGCAAGATCCAGAACCCGATGTTCGTTTGAAGATGGCTGATGAGGATGGGGACGAAAGTCTTCCGATGCCTTGACCTTGAACTGTGATCCTGTAAGAAAGTTTCCATGGGCCGGTTGTTCCGACAGGGACCCTTCGACGCTCAAGTGAGTGGCCTAGGAAAAAAAGTAATGAATCCTTCTCTTTTCGGGAGTTAGCTAAGGACTTTAAGAAATTCTTGGGGTTGGAAAAGTTGAAGTCCTCATCTCATCATGAGTGAGGGCTCTTATACATGATCGGGAGTCCCTTATACCCCTTTTGGACAGTTGTTGATTTCGAGATGCTTCGTCCCAACATGGAACAAGCAGTAAGGCCAGCAGCAACAAATGGTGTTCGCCTTCCTGACTTGTCAGAACTAGCAGGCCACCTCTTTGTTTGATATGGGCGGCTATAGTCAGTTGGCGAGCCATGTTTTGTCAGGCGCGCCGCGGCAGATGGTTGGTAGGCCAGGTCTTATCGGGCATGCGCCACAGCCAACAGGTAGGACATGTGGGGCCGCATGTGGGCCACATGGTGCTGAGGCCAACTCTGGGGTCGACGCTAGAGTCAGCCTTGAGGCTAACTCCGGAGTTGAGCTTGGAACCAACTCTGGAGTTAGTGTTGAGGGCCGATGCTGGAGTCAATCTTGGGACCAACCCTAAAGTCAGTGTTGAGGGCTGACACTGCAGTCGACCTTGAGGTCAACTCCGGAGTTGCTCTTGTGGTCGACTCTGGAGTCGGTCTTGGGACCGATGCTAGGAGCAGAGGTGACACGTCAGATCATGACGACTTTAATTGTTCAATTTTACCTTCGTCAGTTAGCCCTTTTTTGCTAACTCTGACGTAGCTTGATCAATCACATCAGATGTTCCCCTGCTTCTGAGCTCGTATGGTCGCCTTTTTCGTCGAGAAAAAGGAGCATAGACTTTTAATGCCCTTGATCTTTGCCCTTGCTTATGGGCATGCACCTCTTTATGGGGTCAAATCCTTCTCATTTAAGGGAGCATGGGACACTGTACCATTGTCGTACAAAAGATTCTTTCTCTAAAATTAAAGAGATTTTTCTTGGAATTGAGGTCGTCTCCATCAGATAAAGTGATAGCCATCATTGCGATGATGTCATGGCGTTCCATCATTGGCCGCGGATCATGTCTTTGCACTTCTGATCAAGGCGTCTTGCCTCGAGCGAATGAGATCGCGCGATGATTGGGCTACTCCTTTAATAGGGGACCTCCACGTGGCGGATTAAATCAGGCGAAACAATTCGAAAGACGGGCATAAAAGGGGTCATCCCTATCAAGGAGCTTCTTGTGCACCCGAAGCTTTCCTGTCTTCCCATGAAACCTGAGTCCTTGGAGCCCTTCTCCTCCGAAACCTCGTGCCCGCTGTCTCTCTCCTTTTTCCAGGCTAGTCCTTTTGGCCTCTCTTTGTCTTCTTTTTCATGGCTCCCGATAGGAAGGGCAAGAAGAATGTAGTATCTTATCCATCCTCCTCCTCCTCCGAGGATAGGGTTCCTTTGACCCAACTACGGGCGACAGGTGGGATCTTGATCCGAGGCCCTCCATAGACCGTAGCACCACCTTCACCTATAGCTCAGCCGCCGCCTAGGGTTAGTTGGGCCTCCTCTCCGGCCATTGCTCCTACCTCGGTGGGGCCGAGAGGATCACTTCCACCATGACCGCAGCGGACATAGAGTCCCTTAGGGCCATATATAAGATCTTCAGGGATGTCCGATTGTCTACCCCTGGACCCAGTGACAGGGTAACCTCCGGTCCCTTCGATAGAATCGCCCTGTACGAGGAGTTCTTCAAGGCAGGCCTTCAGCTTCCCCTCCACCCTTTCATTAGCAGTTTACTCCATAAGTATGCACTGACAATGGCATAGTTGGTCTTAAACTCTTTTTGGACCATCTTTGCCTTCATAGTGTTATGTGGCAACCTCGACATAGTGGGCCGAGTGTCCTTGTTCCAGAGTATGTACACCCTTCGACGCCAGTCCAACATCGGGTGGTGGTTATTCACACCTAGACCCGGTCGAGCCCTTAAGCTTAACCTTTCCTCGTCTAACAAAGGATAAAAAACCCGATTCTTCTTTGCACATATTGAGGGAGTGAGGCAGAGTTGGGGGAATCCAAACTTAGAGCCGAATAAGAACTCGGCGGTGATCCCAGGGGACTAGGAGGTATACGAGCAATTGTTGTCTTCTCGGGTCCCCCATTGTTGAGAGCTTCTATCAGAGGAGAACCTTTGATATGCAGGTCTGGCCCCAGGCGACGGTGAGTGCCCGCGTCCCCTTCTCTCTTTTTTCTCTTTCTTCTTCTTTTTTTTTTTTTTGACTAGGTTCTAGCGCATGCAGATATGAGAGCGTACCCACGATTGTTTTGAATAAGGCAGCTAAGAAGATGAAGTAGGCCGCCACTAGGGATGCTGGGAGACCGAAGAAGAGGCCTCGTTCCTAGTCCCCAATCCCTCCTTCACACGAGTGCCAGGTGGCCCAAGAGGAGCCCGCCTCGCCGATCGACCTCACTGTCCCATCGTCCATGGGGGAACCGGGGGAGGAGGTAGTCTTCTCAGTAGCGGAACCAGCCACCTCGAAGGCGGAGTTGGCGCCTTCGATGATGGTGCCAACTCTGAAAGAAGGCCCACCAATGGGGGAGCAGGTGGGTGGCAAGGCTCCGGCGGCGACGGAGTCAGCGGAGGAGACCATCGCCCGATGGGTTGAGTATGAGGATGTGCTACCCGCAACTGGCTCCGCGCCTGCGACCGCAGCGACAATGGGACCTTTCGAGGTGAGCGAGAGGGTGGCAGTCCCATCGCGACCGTCAACCACCAACGTGCCGGGGATGTTTTCGATGATGCGCTCATAGCCCTGCTCCGGGTAAGCACCTTTTTGCTTTTTCATAAGATTTTTTAGCCTTGGCATAAACTGACAAGAGTCATTTCCATGCAGACGATGAACACTATGTTCGTTGCCCGAGACATCACCCTTTGGGCCGACATGGTCATCTCCCATGTCCGGTGAGACGTCTCCCCCACTCAGGCCCGAGCTGAGAAAGCTGAGAGCACGCTGAAGTTGGCCCGAGCTGAGCGAGCGAAGGAGCTCGAGGAGGCCAAGTGTCAGGCGGCGGTTGGGCTCAAGCGCACTTGGATCGCCAAAGCGAAGCTGGCAAACGTTGTGGGTAGGTTGATCGTCTATAACCTTCAGCTCCACACCATCACCCTGCAAGTGAGGGTGGCATAGGAGCGGGCTACCGATGCTGAGGAGATTGCCCGAATGACCGATGCCAGAGCAATCGATGCTGAGGCAGAGCTGCGTGTGGCAGCATCAAGGGCAGCAGGGATGGAGGCGGCAGTACGAGCCACCGAGGAGAGGGCCACGGTGGCCAAGAGGTAAGCCACGACGGTGGTGAGCACTATTAGCGCTCTACCAAGTTTGAGGAGGAAGTAGCGGATGCCTCCATCGGAGCCTTCCTGCAGGGCTTCATGGAGTGTAAGGAGAAGGCGGCCAGGGTCCTCAGCATCACTGGCCTGGGCGACCTTGAGCCTTTTAATAATGATGAGGAGCCGAAGGGGACGTCGGCGATGGAGGAACCAGTCGACGATGAATCGGCACCAGTCGACCATGGACCGACACCCGTCGAGCCTTGATGACTTTACCTTTTTCTTTGTTTTATCTTTGTACTAAAGTCCAACTTGAGTCAGCATTTTATAAACTTTTTAATGGTTAATAAAAAATAAATTTTCTTTTGAGTCTTCGAATACTTAGCTCTTGTTGTGTACTCTATCGTTCCACACTTTGTACTTATGCGAATCCGTGATGGGGTTGTGTCGTCTAATGGCTATCAGCTGCATGCTTTAGATTGACATTGAGGCCAATGTTGGAGTCGGTCTTGAGGCCAACATTGGAGTCGGTCTTGAGGTAGGATCAAGAGCCTCTTTGATGACTCGAGGGTTTTTTATACCAAGCCCGAGGGCCTTCTAAACCCCGGAGGGTGATCCGAGAATCTTTGAGACCAAGCTTAGGAGCCTTTTGAACCCTAGAGGATGATCCGAGAGTCTTTGAGACTAAGCTCGGGAGCCTTTTGAACCTCGAAGGGTGACTTGAGAGTCTTAGAGACCATGCCTGAGAGCCTTTTGAACCCCATCTTGTAGAGCTGAGAGGAACGGATACTTGAACTTATCTTTATTTCAATTAGCTGAGTGTGTACATCACTATAGTACCGACAAAGGTTGTTCGCGCTCTAGGTACGGGGTATTGGCTTTCCATCTAGTCCTTCGATCTGATACGCTCCACGATGAAGTGTCTCTATGACTCGATAGGACTCCTCCCAGTTTGGGGATAGCTTGCTCCCCTCCATAGGCTTAAGACTTTGGCTCGTTTGAGGACCAGGTCCTCAGAAAAAAATGCTTTGGATCGGACGCGAGCATTGTAGTATTTTGCAGCTCTTTGGCAGTAGACAACCATATTGAGTCACGACTGGTCACTGATAAAAAATAAATTTCTTTTTTATTAATCATTAAAAAGTTTACAAAATGCTGACTCAAGTGCATCCTCGATGAAGTTGAGGTTGGCCCGTAGTTGATTAGGGTTGTCCTCCTCATCGTACGACTCCATCTGGAGGCTGGGGATGCCGATCTTCACGGGGATGACAGCCTCTGACCCGAACACAAGGCTGAAGGGAGTCTCACCTATGGGAGTCCTTGGCATTGTGTGATACGCCCATAGTACATTTGGGAGCTCCTCCACCCATCTTCCTTTAAACTCGTCTAGCCACGTTTGAGCCCTTGAAGGATGGTTCAGTTCATAACCTCTGCCGCCCTATTTTTTTGTGGATGACCAACGGAAGTGAACCGTTGGTAGATGCCCAGCTCGGTACAAAATTCCTTGAAGGGGGCATTGTCAACCTGTTGGCCATTGTTGATGATAAAAGTGTGGGATAGCCCGAACCGGTAGATGATGGATTTCTAAAAGAAAGACCTCACCTTGCCCTCGGTGATCTTTGCTAGTGCTTTGGCCTCAACCCACTTAGTGAAGTGGTCGATGGCAACGAGTAAGAACTTTCATTGACTAGAGGCTGGGGGGAATGATCACAAGATATCCATTCTCCACTGGGTGAAGGGCCACAGAGCTAATAGTGGACTTAGCTGGGAGGTTGGCTGCTGCTGGATGTTGGTGTGTCGCTAGCAGTTATCGTACTTCCAAACTAACTCGATGGCACCTCCCATATAGTAAGCCAATAGTACTCCTAACATAGCACCTTGTATGCCAGCGCTCTGACTCCCAGGTGGTTCCCACAGACATCTTCATGAATCTCACAAAGGATATAGTCAGTATTCACAGAGCTGACACATTTAAGGAGGGGATAAGAAAAGGATCTCCGATAGAGCTGCCCGTCTAGCACTAGGAATTTGGAGGCTCTCCACTTGAGTAGTTTGGCCTCCGTATGATCAGCAAAAAGGGTGTTGTCAGTAAGATAGCAGACGCAGGTGTCCATCCATGTAGGCTCTTGGATGATCGGTACAGCTTCTTCCACTACATCAATGCTCGAAACCTCCAGATGCTCCATATAGATTCTCCCTAGGGTTCCGTCTACTGAGGTGGCTAATCAGGACAGAGCATCGGCCCTGGTGTTCTTATCCCTGAGAATATAGTTGATGCTAAAATGAGTAAAGAATGAGATTTATGATTGGACCTTACTCAGATATTAGGACATGGTGGGGTCATGGGCCCTGTACTCTTAGTGATTTGTCCGAAAATGAGCTGGGAGTCGATGAAGCCTCTTAGTGATTTATCCCTGCCTGTAAGGCTTCATACTCTTCTTGGTTATTGGTAGCTTGAAAGAGAAACCGAAGGGCATACTCCACCACCATCCCCTCCGAACTCGCGAGGATAAGGCCTACTCTGCTCCCTTGGAAATTCGATGTGCCATCCACATGGAGAATCCAATCTTCTTCTGTCTCCTCAGGCATAGCATCCAAGGGTGCCGCATAGGGCTCTTCTGACTGTTCTCCAGTCCAAGTACACTCGATCAGAAAGTCTACCAAGACTTGAAACTTTAAGGCCGACCTTGGTTGGAATGACATATCAAACTTTCTTAGCTTGATTGCCCACTTAGCCAGCCGACCGAAGGTGTCAGAATAAGACAAGATCACCTTGAGAGGTTGGTCCATGAGCACCACGATCGAATGAACTTAGAAATAGGTTCTGAGACATTGAGTGAAGACTATTAGTGCAAAGATGATATTCTCAGTTCTGGAATACCTGATCTCGCATGATGAAGCACTTTGCTGGTATAGTAGATCGGCTTTTACACTCCATCGGGCTCTACACAGACGAGAACAAAGCTGACTGCCTTCGGGGAGGCAGTAAGATAGAGGAAGAGGTCTTCCCCTTCCCTCAGCTTCAACAGCAGTGGCGGGATAGACAAGAATTTCTTCAGCCCCTCCAAAGCTTTCTGACACTCTTTCATCCACTCGAAGGTGCTTATCTTCCGCAATGCCTTGAAGAAGGGCATGCACCACTTGACTGATTCGATAAGAATCGGCTTAGAGCTGCCATCCTTCCAGTTAGCTGTTGTACCTCCTTCTTATTGGTCGAAGGTCTCATGTCAAGGATGGCTCGGATCTTCTTCGGGTTTGCTTCGATCCCTCGTTGGGTCATCAAGAATCCTAGGAACTTACCTGCTGTGACCCCAAATGCATATTTGCGGGGGTTCAGCCTCATCTGGTAATGACGAAAGTTGCCAAAGGTTTTTGTTAAATGAGCAACATGATCGGTGGTGCGGACGCTTTTGGTCAACATGTTGTCCATGTACACCTCCATATTGTGCCTGATTTGGCTTTCAAAAACCTTGTTCATCAGTTTCTGGCATGCGACCCTTGCATTCTTCAGTCCAAAGGGCATTACCTTGTAGTAGTAGATGCCCTTCTTGATCACGAAGAAAGTAGCCTCCTCATCCTTCAAGTCCATCTTTATCTGGTTGTACCTCGAGATGGCATCCATGAAGCTGAGGATCTCATAGCCGGACATGGCGTTCACCAACTGATCAATTCTAGACAGTGAAAAGCTGTCTTTGAGGCACACCTTGTTAAGATCGGTGAAGACGATGCAGATCCTTCAGCTCTTATGAGCCTTATGAACCATCACCATGTTGGCCAACTAGTTCGGATAGTGTGCCTCCCGAATGTGGCCGATGGCAATCAGCTTGTGAACCTTTTCATCAATGGCCCTCTATCGCTCAAGGACGAAGCTCCTTTTTTTTTTATCGGACTGGCTGACACTTCAAGTCAATATGAGCTTGTGGCTAATCATCTCCGATGGTATGCCCGGCATGTCTAATGCCGATCAGGCAAAGACGTCTGAATTAGCCCACAGGAAGGCGAGAAGTCAGTCTCTAGACTCCACAGAGAGAAGCGTGCTGATATGAACTATCCTCATCGAGTTCTCTCCTAGTGGGAAGGTCAACGGGTGCTCGGCTGACTCTTCCCTCCTCTCAAACTCTCTGGGGTCAAGCAGCTCTGGAGGTGGTAGAATAGCCGCCTCTTGAGGACTGAGAGCAGTGTGGTTCCTCCACCAGTGAGGAATCTGATGATTAACCGCTTGATGGAGATGATGGCGTCCAAGAGGTTCAGGCTGGGTCATCCGAGGATGGCATTATAGGCCAGGGGGACTTGGACAACTAGAAACTTCATAAGGACCATGCTTTGGCACGGCGATGTCCTGATCATGACCGAGAGAGTGATCTCTTCCTTCACCTTTACGGAATCTTCGGTAAAGCCCACCAAAGGCATAGTCACAGGCCAAGGGAGTTGGGAAACAAATTCATTTGAACAAAAGCGTTGTAAGTGAGAATATCGGCTGAACTTCCATTATCGACAAGAATCCTCTTTATAGGGTGTTTAGCAATTATCATGGACATGATAACACTATCATCAATAGGATTGTCTATGCCCACTAGGTCCCCTTTAGAAAAGGGGATTACAGTATCCACTCCCTCATCCCTCCATGGCCTCTTGGAAGTTCTGCCTGCCCCTAGGAGATCATGGCCACAGTCTTCTTAGTTGGAGCATTATCGATGTTGACTTGGGCGATCGGAGGTGCCGCCTGGCCTGGTGCAGCTAGAGCCCCCTTCTGGATAAAATTTTAAGGTAGTCTCACTGGATAAGCTCCTCAATCGCCTGCTTCAGATGACGATAGTCCTTCGTATAGTGGTCGTGGTCCCGATGGAACCGACAGTAAAGATTCTTATTACGTGGAGTTTCCGACTTCGGAGGGGAAAGACATCGAAGATATGGCTCACCTTCGATCTCGATTAGGATGTGGGATCTTAGGGCAAGTAGAGGGGTGAGATGATCCTCCTTGGGGGAAAAAGTTTGGGGCCGATTATTCGGCCATCGGGGTGGCACGGGCCTCTTAGGGTGAGATCCGCTTGGCGCGCGGACCTGCCTTTTGCCGGACCCTTCATCGGCCTCCCTCTAGGTGGAATCGGCCTCGTCGGTGCGAATATACTTCTGCACATGACTCAGAAGCTCGGCATAAAAAATAGGGGGTTTCTTATCGAGGGAGTAGGTAAAGCAAGAGGGATGGAGCCTTCGCTTCAGGGCCAGGGTGGCCACAGAATCATCGAGATGGTAAACCTCGAGGGCGGCCGCCTTGAAATGAGCCACGAAGTCTTTAGTGACTCATCGTCTTTCTGTCAAACGAAAAATAGGCCTTTGGCCACTCGAGGGATCTTTTGGCAAGCATCGAAGTGTGCCAAAAAGGCCATCTCTAGCTGCCAAAAGGAGTTGATACTGCGCAGCGATAAGCAGGAATATCAGGTGCACCAACCTTCCGAAGGGTGGCTGAAAAAGCGATGCAGAGAAGGGCATCAGTCACCCCTTGGACTTGCATGAGGATCTTGTAGCTCTTCAAGTGGTACAGCGGATCGGTGGTTCCATCGTAAGGGTCCAGTTGGGGAATATAGAATCGGGTCGAGATCGGCTCCTCCATGATACTGCGAGACAACGGGGGGCAGCTATCGTAATCCACCTCTAGCTGATTAGTGATCCTGCGGCTAAGCTCCTCCATCCACTGATTGTATTCATCGAGCCGCTCCGCCCAGCGGCCAATCCAACCATCAAAGGACCCCTTCCTTGAAGATCCAAAGGATGAGTAGGGGAAGGAGTAGCGCCAGTGATGGTGCACTCACTCGGGCTCCTTCCCATGCCGTCGTTTAGGAAGGCTGTTATAATGGCAAGCGAAAGATCATGGCCTCTTGGGGGCCTTCCGGTGATGAGACCTCGGTGAAGCACGATGATCGGGCTTCCATAAAGGGAGTCTACCATGGGTGGACTACTGGCTAGCCTAGGGGACTGTTGCCTAAGGTAGAAAAGGCTGGGGTTGCTGTTGCATGGATATAGAGTGTTGCTCCTGCAGCTTCCGGACCATGGCCACTAGATCTTGAACTTGCTGGGTAAGGATGGCAAGCTGTTTGGGTTGAGTAATTAATGGTGGTGATGGAGGAAGAGTAGGAAGTTAACCTTTGGCTGCTCAGTCCGTGGGGAATACCTCCCCAGCATGGCTGGTGGAGGCCTTCTGAGCACGTATAACCACCATCTTTTCCTGAAAGGGGATGGAGATATGTTATCGGCCTTTGTAGGTATTTCGCCTCTCGTCCCTCTACCTGGCGCATCAATCTGTTATCGCCAAATCATCCTTCTTGAACGTCAGGCAAAATTTGGAACCCAATATCCATTGAAGATGGTCGATGAGGATGGGGACGGGAGTCTTCTGATGCCTCTACCTTGGACTGAAATCCTGCAAGAAAGTCCCCATGGGCCGGTTGTTCCGGCGGAGACCCTCTGATGCTCAAGTGAGTGGCCTGAAAAAATAGCAATGAATCTCCCTCTTTTGGGAGTTAGCTAAGGTCTTAGAGAAATTCTTAGGGTTGGATAAGTTGAAGTCCTCATCTCATCATGAGCAAGAGTTCTTATATCTGGTCGGGAGTCCCTCTTACCCCTTTTTGGATAGTTATTGATTTTGAAACACTTCGTCCTGACATAGAACAAACGGTAAGGCCGACAGTGATAGGTGGTGTCCGCCTTCCTGACATGCCACCTCTTTGTTTGATATGGGTGACTACAGCCAGGTAGCGGGCCATGTCCTATCAGGCATGGTGCAATAGACGGTTGGTAGGCTAAGTCTTATCGGGCGTGCGCCACAGTCGGTAGGTTGGACACGTGGGACTGAGGCCAACTCTAGGGTCGATGCCAGGATCGAAGCTGGAGTCGGTGCTGAGGGCCGATACTGAACTCGGTGCTGAGGACCGATACTGGAGTTGGTGCTGAGGGCTGATGCTGGAGTCGGTCTTGGGATCGATGCTGAAGTCGGTGCTAAGGGCCGACATTGGAGCCGGCCTTAAGGTTGACTTCGAAGTCAGTCTTGAGGTCGACTTCGGAATCAATCTTAGGATCGATGCTAGGAGCAGAGGTGATACGTCAGATCATGACAACTTTAATTGTTCGATTTTACCTCATTAGTTAGTTCTTTTTTGCTAACTCTGATATGGCTTGATCAGCCACATTATGTCACCACATTATGTTACAAGATGAAATGATGGAACGAAAGCTAACAATCAATCGAAGGCTTTTTTTATCTTTTATTTTAAAATCAAATAGAAGTTTGACAAGATGGTCTTAAATAGTCCATTGATTTCTGTCGACAAATTACTTGCTATATGTTGATCAGACTTTTTTCCTAAAAATGAAACATAAATTTATTTACGATGTCTAGTAGGATTAAGATAGGATTAGATATTCAATCTCATGATCTTTCAAAACTTGCATTGCTTCTTTTTATCAATCCAAACTTTTAAGTATAAAAAATTAATAATATAAAAATATATTATATTTATGTTATATTATATTGAATTAGATTAAGAATTCGCTTCAATTCAATTCAAACATGGTCATTAGGCTAATTCATTGGCCTACATACCTCCTTCAAGAGGTAATTTGTCCTTCAATTTCGATGGCAACACTTTTATTTTTCTTGCACCCCTTTTGTCGCCTATGTTATTGCCTTCGTAGATTCAATGATGCGGTAGGTGCAATGATTTCAATGAAAATTTTGTGAGACTTGTTCATATCTAAAAGATAGCAGCAAGAAGCAAGTTTTACTTTAAAATATTTCTTTCAGCAGTACATGACATAGTTCTCATGCATGCTTTCTATTAATTTTCTAAATTTATAGTTTATTTATTGCATATGCCAAACACTATTTATTTTATGCATCAAATAAATAATCTATTTTAGAACTTTTAAATAAAATCCTGTTAAAAATAACAACAATTACCTTATCTACGGTAGCTATTATCAGACATTATATACAGCAATATATATATATATATATATATATAAGGAAAAACAATAGCTATCTTTTTGCTAAAATTATTTAAAAAATAATTCTGTCATTGAAATAACGTTGAAATGTAAAAGAATGGATTTTATCGTTCTTGAAAGATGACGGAATAATGAGCATTCTCGTTAATTAATTAATTTATTTTTAAACACGATCTTTGAAAACATGGACCCAAAGATCTCTGGGGGTGCGGAAAGAGGGGAGAAATCGGACGATTTCTTACGGAAAAAGCCGGCGATGTTGACCAGCGAACTGGTAAATTTAATAGTTTGAAGATCCTCGGAGCGAAGATCGCCGAAGGACACTTACGGCCCATCTCATTCGTCTGGCGGAGATCGGACGGCTGCTTATTTGCCTGAGCCCACCGGACGAGCGGCGGTCCCCACCCGCGGAACGGGGTTGGGGTCCACGGAACGGACCTTCTTCTTTCGAGAAGGAGAAGGAGAAGGAGAAGGAGGAGGAGGAGGATGTAGTACTTGATTTTTGATTCATGTGAATTAGGTTCAGGACTTGGTTCTGTGCTGTTCGATGCTTCGCTCTCAGCGAAGCGCTTGGTTTTTCGGACCCCTTAAACCGAAGCGGGGGGATTAAATATGTGATGGAGGAAGACTCTCTCCATCATCCTGGTTTCCGTTTCTTTCAGGTAATCCCCTGGCCTCCAGAGAGAGAGAAAGAGAGAGAGCGTGAGAGACAGAGAGAGCGTGAGAGACAGAGAGATGAAAGAGAAGGAGGCCGGCCGATTCTTGGTTCAGGCCCGGCGGCGTGCTCGCCGCCTCGCCGGGCCTGAGCTTCGGCCGGCGACCCCGCCGGCACCGGGGGAGGTGTCCGGCGGGGTGGTGGTGGAGAGAGAGATGAGAGAGAGGGCCAATCGGCCCTTCTCTCGCGCGGTGGCGAGGCTTTCGCTGGTTGGTTCGGGCTCGGCGGCGTGCTCGCCGCCTCGCCGGGCCTGAGCTCCGGCCTGTCGCCTCCACCGGCGCCTGGCGTGCGTCCAGTGGAGGTCCGACCGGCTAAGGTGGCCGGTCGTGCCGTCGGTACAGTGACGTGCCGCGCGGATGTGAGAGAGAAAAAGAGAGAAATTGAGAGAGAGAGGAGGGGATTGGTGGTCGGCCACGGTGGCGGCCGGCTCTGGCTCGGCCACCGGTGGCCGGCTCTAGCCCGGCCACCGGCGGCCGAGCCACCATCAATTTGGCCGGCGGCGGCCCTGGTCGCCGGCGAGTTACCCGTCCCCTGTTCGGTGAAACAGGGGATCGGGTGGGTTGAGATGAACTGGGCCAGCTGGGCCGGCCGGTTCAGGGCCTTTTGGGCCGTGCAGCAATGAGTTTTGGGGTTGATTTTTGGGCCCCGTAACGGGTTGGGATTAGCAAAATAATTATATGGCTAGAATCTGGGTGAATTCTAGTTTCTTAGGGTATTTTTACTTCCCCAATTGGGTGTGTATAGTGAGAGATATTCAAGCCCAAAGTTGGGCCCGTGAACTAGTCTGGGTAGAAATTCTAAGGGTCATTTTAATATTCTTTTCTAATAAATTAATTGTGTAAAATGATCCTGTAGGTGCTCAGACATCTGACTAGCTGATATATACCTGTTGGATTGCGTACTGAGGTAAGTAAGCCAGTTATCAGCATTAATAAATTATTTTATTCATTATATAAATATTTAAATTGTAAATTATATTGTGACATGAAGAATTGTTATGGCTAAATTGTAAGTAGATGAGTACATTGTTGTTTATGTGCTATGATTGAGAATGATTTCATATGTGGATGCTATGCATGAGAGATGTAGTTATTATTACATTGATGTGATATTTTACATGCAATTGTTAAATAAGTATAATCCACTGTTTATGCAATATAAAGATGTTATTGATATATTTGTGCATGATGTGAGGTACTGTTATGTGTCGCCGCGGTTCTCCTTTATCATGTCATACCACACACACATCTAGAGGATGTATTCTGATGATTTATGCCACACACACATCTAGAGGATGTGTTCTGATGGTTTATGCCACATACACGTCTAGAGGATGTGTTCTGTTTATTTATGTCATTCACACGAGGATGTGTTCTGCTTGGTTCGAGATGGCATCACGCATCTAGAGGATGTATTCTGAGTTACTATGAGATGGCATCACACATCTAGAGGATGTGTTCTTCTTGGTTCGAGGTGACATCACACATATAGAGTATGTGTTCTGGTGGATTATGATATGGCATGACCCTGGTATCTGGACCCTTTCAGTAGGGGGATGCTTGTTGGTACACTATTGAGATATTGCAGGGCCGTGGGTCACATTTACAGCTACCATTGAGGGTATAAACAGTGGGTTTACTTACATTGCATGTTTGAGTATTTATGGAATGTTTAAGCATGCAAATCATTTATGTTCTTATAGATTGTTATGCTATGATTTGACTGTATAACGTGGCTTACTTATTGAGTGTAAGCTCATAAAAATCTTACAATGTTTTTGTCAGAGCCACGAGATTGAAGATGGATGGTTGGGGTGATGGATCTTCTATTAAATAAATCAAGACCCATTATTTTGTTGTAACCCCAGTATTACTTATGTGTAGGGCTTGATGCCCAAACTTTATTATTGTGGTGTGTAAAGGGTTTGTAACCCAAAACTTTTAGTATTCAGTGATGAATTTGACTTGGTTATATATAATAGTGTTATGTGTGAAAAATTTTGTGATGCCTTGCATGCTCGGCACGCTGCGGGTTGTCATCCTAGCCCAATATTTGGGTATGGGGCGTGACAGGGGATCACGTGAGGTGCTTGATTTGTCATTCTTGTTCTCACTCTGGTGGTGGGCCGTGCTGGGTCCGGTCGGCGGTGAAGGTAGAATGGTTTGAGCGGTCATAATTGTTTGAAAATTTCGTTCTGCATCGACTATGATGATTAATATAATAAAAATAAAAATATTTTTAACGCACAAGCACATCATATATGCACATAATTATTCATTATGTACGATGGATATATGCACAAAATCTTTTTCAATTATGAGATGTAAGATGGATCGGGATCGATGAAAATGGAATAGGTAGTCTAAGATATTGTTAAAAAATATTTTTAATATTTTAAAAAATATCTTTTTTAAAAATTATTAGAAATTTAATATAAAAATTAAATTTATAAAAAAATTAAAAATAAAAAAAGATAAGAATCATGTTTGAGGCATATTAAATACAGTCATAAAGATCAGTTTTTATCCTTTCGTGCAGGTTGTAGGTGATCCATCTTCAAGGTACAATGATCCGACTCGATCCAAACCTTCTACCACAAGCACAATTGCGTGAAGGTGTAACCCAACAACTCATTCACATGCCCAAAAAAAAAATATTGGTTTTCAAAACACTAGTTACTGTTGATCTTTTTCTTGGGCATACGAAGAAGTCGTTGATTGCACCTTCATGGCATCGTGTTCGTAGTAGGAGGTTTGGATCAAAACTGATGGGGCCAGTTGACCCCATGAAAAATAAAATTTTTGGACGGCCCCAAAGGCCGACAACTCCATGACCGACAGCCCCAATGGCCAATACCTCTAAGACCGACGGCCCCAAAGGCCGACGGCTCCATGACCGACGGCTCCAAGGCCGACGACCCCAATGGCCGACAGCTCCAAGGCCGACAGCTCCAAGGCCGACGGCCCCAAAGCCCGACACCTCCCAGGCGGCCCCGGCACTTCCCAGCCGGCCCCGGCATGTCCAAGCTAGGCGGCCCCGGCACTTCCAAGCTAGGCGGCCCGGCACCTCCCAAGCGACCCCGGCATCTTCCCAGCCGGCCCCGGTGTGTCCAAGCTAGGCGGCCCTGGCACCACCCGGCCCCGGCAGTTCCCAGGCGGCCCCGGCATCTTCCTAGCCGGCCCCCCCTACGTCTACAAGCTAGGCGGCCCCGGCACTTCCCAGCCGGCCCCGGCACTTCCAAGCTAGGCGGCCCCGGTACCTTCCTAGCCGGCCCCCTACGTCTCCAAGCTAGGCGGCCCCGACACTTCCTAGTCGGCCCCGGCACTTCCAAGCTAGGCGGCCCGGCACCTCCCAGGCGGCCCCGGCATCTTCCCAGCCGGCCCCCTACGTCTCCGAGCTAGGCGGCCCTGGCACTTCCCAGCCGGCCCCGGCACCTTCCTAGCCAGCCCCCTACGTCTCTAAGCTAGGTGGCCCCGGCACTTCCCAGCCAGCCCAGGCACTTCCAAGCTAGGCGGCCCGGCACCTCCCAGGCGGCCCCGGCATCTTCCCAGCCGGCCCCGGCGTGTCCAAGCTAGGCGGCCCCGGCACCTCCCGACCCCGGCACTTCCCAGGCGGCCCCGGCATCTTCCCAGCTGGCCCCTACTTCTCCAAGCAAGTCGGCCCCGACACTTCCTCCGCCTCTCCAGTTCCGCCGAGTCGGCCAAGGCCATCCATCCCTGGCCAGCCCGACTCGGCCCCGGCATCTCCAGTTCCGCCGAGTCGGCCAAGGCCATCCCCGGCCAGCCCGACTCGGCCCCGACACCTCCAAGTCCGTCGATTCGGCCCCGCCCCGGCACTGCCTTGCCAGCGGGATTGGCCCCAGCCATCTCGGGTCGACCCGGCTCGGCCCTGATAAGACGGGATTTCCCAGTTCCCGCCAGATCAGCCCCAGCGGTTCAAAAAACCGCCTCTCTGACGCGCGCCGCTCGACAGCGCCAGACGCGCGCCGCCCGACAGCGCCAGATGCACGCCGCCCAATAGCCCTACCGGCTAATGGGACGTAGCCCACTAACCAGCCCAGATTCACGGAAGGGCTCAGCAGATCTTTTGACTTCATGCAATCCCACATGATCATGCCAGGATCAACCCCTATAAAAAGGTGAATCCACTCAGTAAACAGGTAGGCGTGATAACCCCCAAAATCGCCATCTCAACTCTCAGAAAGGAATTCCTCCTCTCTGAGATCCCTCTTTCTATACTAAAAAGGGCTCACTCGAGCCCCTCTTCAGCTGTGACCTCGATTGCTGACTTGGGCGTCGGAGGGTCTCACCGGAGGACCCCCTCCGGTCTTGGGACTTCTTTGCAGGCAACCCGGCGAAGCGAGGATTCGAGAAGCACCTCCATTCCCGACGTCCAGGAGAGGTGATTAAGCGTCATCAGATTGGCGCGCCAGGTAGGGGGGACGCGTTGAATGAAAGAAAGCTGTCTCCTTGAGCTATAAGTCTCCGTCCCCTCTAAGATTGCTATGGTGGTGATGCGCATGCTAGAGGTTCTTACCAATCGTGCTGGGGGGCATCCACATCGCACTAGGCAGCGAAAGGCCACCCCCTCTGCTCCTTCACCACCAACTTCAGCTGCTCTGATTAACCAGCTGGCCATCCTCAATCGGCAAGATCAAGCTTTGAAGGTAGCAGTTCATGAACTGCAGAAGCAACGCTCAGGGGCCACTCAGCAGCACCCCAAGCCTCTCACGTTGCCCATGATAGCTCACCAGTGGGCTAGTGATCCGCTCGCTACAAGAGCTAAGTACATTGCACTTAAGACGGTTTTCTTTCATTAATACTTAAAAATGTCATGCAGGAAAGACCTACCTTGCATCAACATCCAAGACCGACTCCGCGTCGGCAACAAAGACCGATTCCGCATCGGCACCAAAGACCGCTCCGCGTCGGCACCAAAGACCGGCTCCGCGTCGGCAACAAAGATTGGCTCCGCGTCGGCACCAAAGACTGGCTCCGCATCGGCACCAAAGACCGACTCCGCATCGGCACCAAAGACCGGCTCCGCGTCGGCACCAAAGATCGGCTCCGCGTCGGCACCAAAGACCGGCTCCGCATCGGCAACAAAGACCGGCTCCGCATCGGCAACAAAGACCGGCTCCGCGTCGGCAACAAAGACCGACTCCGCATCGGCACCAAACACGACGCAAAGGCAAACAGCTACGAAAAAACTAAGTATACTACACTTTGAGAAAAAAGTTTCTTTTCATTAGTGTCTGAATGCATTACAGGAAAACCACCAAAGACCGACTCCGCATTGGCAACAAAGACCGAATCTGTGTCGGCAACAAAGACCGGCTCCGCGTCGGCAACAAAGATAAGTTAGCGTACGCTGCTTTGAATGGCGGGCGTGAGGTAATCAATTTGCCTCCAAAAAATTTCTTGAAGTTCTACACTCCTTTCGCTTAGCTGATGCAGGGCACGCAAGCTCAAGGAGTGTGGGGGGCATTTGATGGGGCCAGTTGACCCCATGAAAAATAAATTTTTTGGACGGCCCCAAAGGCCGACAGCTCCATGACCGACAGCCCCAATGGCCGACACCTCTAAGACCGACGGCCCCAAAGGCCGACGGCTCCATGACCAACGGCTCTAAGGCCGACAGCTCCAAGGCTGACAGCTCCAAGGCCGACGGCCCCAAATCCCGACACATCCCAGCCGGCCCCGGCACCTTCCTAGCCGGCCCCCTACGTCTCCAAGCTAGGTGGCCCCGGCACTTCCTAGCCGGCCCCAGCACTTCCAAGCTAGGCAGTCCGGCACCTCCCAGGCGGCCCCGGCATCTTCCCAGCCGGCCCCGGCGTGTCCAAGCTAGGCGGTCCCGGCACCTCCCGGCCCTGGCACTTCCCAGGTGGCCCCGACATCTTCCTAGCCGGCCCCCCCTACGTCTACAAGCTAGGCGGCCCCGGCACTTCCCAGCTGGCCCCGGCACTTCCAAGCTAGGCGGTCCCGGCACCTTCCTAGCCGGCCCCCTTACGTCTCCAAGATAGGCGGCCCCGGCACTTCCCAGCCGGCCCCGGCACTTCCAAGCTAGGCGGCCCGGCACCTCCCAGGCGGCCCCAGCATCTTCCTAGCCGGCCCCCTACGTCTCCAAGCTAGGCGGCCCCGGCACCTTCCTAGCTGGCCCGCTACGTCTCCAAGCTAGGTGGCCCCGGCACTTCCAAGCTAGGCGGCCCGGCACCTCCCAGGCGGCCCCGGCATCTCCCCAGCCGGCCCCGACGTGTCCAAGCTAGGCGGCCCCAGCACCTCCCGGCCTCGGCACTTCCCAGGCGGCCCCGGCATCTTCCCAGCCGGTCCCTACTTCTCTAAGCAAGTCGGCCCCGACACTTCCTCCGCCTCTCCAGTTCCGCCGAGTCGGCTAAGGCCATCCCCGGCCAGCCCGACTCGGCCCCGACGTCTCCAGTTCCGCCGAGTCGGCCAAGGCCATCCCCGGCCAGCCCGACTCGGCCTCGGTGTCTCCAGTTCCGCCGAGTTGGCCAAGGCCATCCCCGGCCAACCCGACTCGGCCCCGACGCCTCCAAGTCCGTCGATTTGGCCCCGCCCCGGCACTGCCTTGCCAGCGGGATTGGCCCCAGCCATCTTGGATCGACCCGGCTCGGCCCTGATAAGACGGGATTTTTTAGTTCCCGCCAGATCAGCCCCAGCGGTTAAGAAACCGCCTCTCTGACACACGCCGCCCGACAGCGCCAGACGCGCGCCGCCCGACAGCGCCAGACGCGATCCGCCCAATAGCCCCACCGGCTGATGGGACGTAGCCCACTAACCAGCCCAGATTTACGCAAGGGCTCTGCAGATCTTCTGACTTCACGCAATTCCACGTGATCATGCCAGGATCAACCCCTATAAAAGGTGAATCCACTCAGTAAACAGGTAGGCGCGATAACCCTCAAAATTGCCATCTCAACTCTCAGAAAGGAATTCCTCATCTTTGAGATCCCTCTTTCTACACTAGCTCACTCGAGCCCCTCTTCGGCTGTGACCTCGATTGCTGACTTGGGCATCGGAGGGTCTCATCGGAGGACCCCCTTCGGTCTTGGGACTTCTTTGCAGGCAACCCAGCGAAGCGAGGATTCGAGAAGCACCTCCGTTTCCGACGTCCAGAAGAGGTGATTGAGCGTCATCAAAAATAGATCATTGTACCTTAGGGATATATTGGATCGAAACAAGTCATTGTACCTTAGGGATAGATCGCTTACAACCTACACGAAAGGGCAAAAACTAATTTTTACAATAGTGTCTGCACGCCTCGATCGAGACATATTCTTATCTTTTTTTTTTATTTTTAATTTCTTTATAAATTTAAATTTTTATATTAAATTTTTAGTAATTTTCAAAAAAATATTTTTTAAAAAAATTAAAAATATTTTCCAACAGATATTAAATTAGAGGGGACATGATCAAAACTCTTTTAAGTCAAATATTATCAATCCAAATTCAGCCCTATATGAATCTCTTATTTTTGAGCTCGGTCTAATTAATACTTTTTCTTTAATTATGATTATAATAAAAAAAGCTTTAAACATTAGCACTAAACTAGATTTATTATTCTACCATGCCTTATAAACCTTGGTCTAAATCTAACATTATATATATTATAAATTACAATTATATAAAACCACACATGGACACATATTAAAAAGATATTTATTTTTTTATTCTTTTATTTTGAATTTAAAAGTTATGTAGATTAAAAAATAAAGAACATCATCAAATACAAACTTGATTATATTTGAATATAATAAAATTTATTTTTATATGTATTTAAATTTATTTTTATATGTATTTAAAGTAAACTTTTTTTAAGACCTAAGTTTGGTCCTAAATTTGAATGGGCCTTAAAAAATGAATCTCGATCTAATCCTATGAGCCAAAAAAAAAAAAAAAAAAATCATTAAGTCCTACAATGTCCAGGACCAAACTTAGACCAGACCATATCCAACCCTAATTCTTGAGAGAGCCCATGTCTCATTAGATTTTCCTTTTTGTTGAAGATTGCATTATTGTTAAAGCTAAACAATTTTCTCATAATTAATTTTCATCTTTGTTTTTACTCATTTAAATCAACTTTCTCAAGACTTTCATTCCATGATGAATTTATAGACTGACACCTTTCTTTTCATTTTCATGCAATGATTTTTTTTAATTTTTTTTAATTTTTTTTTTCTAAGGCACTATATTTTGGCACCTTGCGAAGCACCTTTAGCGGCCATTATTTGAACAAATTTTTCTCAAACAATATTTGGAGGCTACATCCACAGCCGCCTAACCATGACTCTCCAACGTTGGCAACGTTTGTCGCCTCCGAATGTTTCCGTGTATTGATTTGCACGAGACGTCCATTGCATTCTCTCATTTATTTAGAGTTCCAACCTTTCATGGGCTCGTACGTGGCTTTTCTTCTTGTTTGACGAGAATATAGGCAAGATCAGAAGGAATACCATATGATGATGCACGACCGCAGATGTGGAGCATCGGAAGATCTGATTTGGCTACTGACGAGATTTTTGGGCAGCCAAACGACCTGCAAGAAGTCCCAAGATCGGAGGGGTTCTCCGGTGGAGACCCTCCAACGCTCAAATCAGTGATCGAGGTCATAGCCGAAGAAGAGCTCGAAAGAGCCCTTTTAGGTCCAGAGAACCCTTAGAGGTGGAGTTGGTCTGGGTGAAAAAGGGAGAGAGTGCTTATGTTCTCTTTTGGATTTACTTACCCTTTTATAGGCCGTTGAAATTTGCATGGGTTCGGGTACATGACATTCTGCGATGAGGGAATGTCTGTGGGACACGTGGGGGTTACGCGAGCTTAGGCTGGTTGGTGGGTCCTGTCCCATCGGAGAGGGAAGGCCAGCGGTTGGTGAGCCAAGTCCCATCAGTCGGCGGAATCGGCTGGTAGGTGAGCCTGGTCCCATCAACAGCATAGTCAGGAGATGCCAGTATGAGCGGGTCAGACGGTTGGTGGTTTTGGCAGGCGCAGGGCCGATCTAAAGAGGTCGGAGCCGCCACAGCCTGCTTTGGAGAAGCCAGGGCCGCCGGGGCCGACCTGAAGAGGTCGGGACCACCACGACACATCTTGGAGAAACCGAGGCAGACGGGGTCGACTTGAAGAGGTTGGGGCCGCCACGGCACACCTTGGAGAAGCCGAGGCTGCTGGGCCGACCTGAAGAGGTCGGGGCCGCCACGGCACATCTTGGAGAAGCTGGGGCGAACGGAGCTAACTTGGGGAGGTCGGGGCCGCCACGGCACGTCTTGGAGAAGCTGGGGCGAACGGGGCCGACCCAGGGGAGGTCGGGGCCGCCGGCACGTCTTGAAGAAGCCAGGGCAGACGGGGCCAACCTGGGAAGGTTGGGGCCACCAAGGCACGTCTTGGAGAAGTAGAGGCCGCCGGGACCGACCTGAAGAGGTCGGGGCCACCACGACACATCTTGGAGAAGCTGGGGCGGACGGGGCCGACCTGAGGAGGTCGGGGTCGCCACGGCACGTCTTGGAGAAGCCGGGGCCACCGGGGTCGACCTGAAGAGGTTGGGGCCACCATGGCACATCTTGGAGAGGTCGGGGCCGCCACGGCACGTCTTGGAGAAGCCGGGGCGGACGGAACTGACCTGGGGAGGTCGGGGCCGCCACGGCACGTCTTGGAGAAGCCGGGGCCGTCGGGGCCGACTTGAAGAGGTCGGGGCCGCCACGGCACATCTTGGAGAAGCCGGGGCCGCCGGGGCCGACCTGAAGAGGTCGGAGCCGCCACGGCACATCTTGGAGAAGCCGGGGTGGACGGGGCTGACCTGGGGAGGTCGGAGCCGCCACGGCACGTCTTGGAGAAGCCGGGGCAAACGGGGCCGACCTGGGGAAGTTGAGGCCACCACGGCACGTCTTGGAGAAGCCGGGGCGGACGGGGCCGACCTGAGGAGGTCGGGGCCGCCACGGCACGTCTTGGAGAAGCCGGGGCCGACCTAGGAAAGTTGGGGCCGCCACGACATGTCTTGGAGAAGCCGGGGCGGACGGGGCCGACCTGGGGAGGTCGGGGCCGCCATGGCACGTCTTGAAGAAGCCGGGGCCATCGGGGCTGACCTGGGGAGGTCGGGGCCGCCACGGCACATCTTGGAGAAGTCGGGGCGGATGGGGCCGACCTAGGGAAGTCGGGGCCGCCACGGCACGTCTTGGAGAAGCCGGGGCGGACGGGGCCGCGCTTGTGCCATGTGGTTGATTTTGCCATGATTACCCTTGTGGCTTTATTGGCTACATCACTAGTCACATCAGATGCCTCCCCGCTCCTGAGCGCGAAGGGCCACGCGCCAGTCGCCCTTTGGGCGAAAGGAGCGCGAAAATTCAAAGGCTATGACAACTGACTTTAGGCGCTTTAAATGGCGGGCAAATCGGCGCGCCTTCCTGAAGCAACGTCGCCTCAAAGATCTTCCGTAATCATGCAGTAGGTGGGCGCTGACGTCGGTCCCGGGCGATTTGAGGGGGTGCTCCTCGGAGGATGGGAGAAAGGTAGGAGTCATCATTACTGCTCCGTTCTTCAAGCATTACTATTGGCCGGAGACTCCGCTCCTTGGTGGAATCGAGGCAGGGCGCCTCGATCGTGGAGAAAATGGCCGGCGCTTTGGGATGCGGTGTAATAGGCGAGGGCCACGTGGCCGATCCTGGGGCGGAGCAGTTCGAAATTGGGGTATAAAAGGCGCCTCCCGGGCCTAGGGGAGAGTTTTTATACTTCCATTGCTCTCCTGCCTTCTTCCCTCTCGAGCTTCCTTGCAACCCGAGACCTTCAGCCTTCGTCTTCTTAACAAATTCCCAGGTTAGTTTCCATTTTTCACCTTTAACCTTTGATCCGTGGACCGTAAAGCCATTAAAGAGGGTAAGAAACTAGTAGTAGACCCGTCCTCTTCCCCGGTGAGAGCAGTTCCCATTTCTTTCCGCCGCCCGGCGTCCCCTTCGGTAACTAGCCTTGACCCGGCGGGGCCGGGGGGATTGCATCCACCATAACTTCGAGGAGGTAGAGGCCATTAGGACTACGTATAAGGTCCCAGACTTCATCTGTTTGTCCGCACCAGGCCCCAAAGACAGAGTGAACTCCGTCCTCCCGGGACGGGTTGCTCTGTACAAAGAGTTTTTTAGGTGCGGGCTGCGGCTTCCTTTCCATCCCTTCTTCCTGAACCTTTTGAATAGGTATAGGTTAGTACCGGCGCAGTTGACTCCGAACTCGATTCGGATCTTCTGCGCCTTCGTCATCCTTTGTCATTTCCAGGGGTCTGCGGCCAGCCTGTCCTTATTCCGGGCTCTTTACAAACACCACCGTCAGGGTGAGGGGGCCTGGTGGGTGTTTACCGTCAGGCCGGATAGGGCTGTCCCATTGGGTCTTCCGTCCAAAATTAGAGGGTGGAAGTCCCGGTTTCTTATTGCCCATATAGAGGGAGTGAGGACTGAGTGGGGGGAACCGGATGTTAGCTCCAATGAAAATTCGGCCGTAAGTGATAAGGATGGGGAGCTCTTCTGCCATTTCTCTAACTCCTAGATCCCTTCTTACAAGGACCTCCTGTCCGAGGAGAACTTGTACGAGGCCGAGTTGGCTCTGGCAGTCGGTGAGCACAGAAAGCCTTCCTTCTTGCCCTCGGCCGGACGTGGCTTTTACCCATTTTGTAGAAATTTTTCCTTTTCTTCTTTTTCTTCTTTTCTTGCTTTTGCATACTAACCTTTATTTTTTATGCAGCCATAAAGTTTTATGTGAAGAAATTTGAGGCCCTCGCGCGCGAAAAGAAACGAGCGACCAACGAGTAGGTAAGGCTGGCCAAGAGGGCGCGAAGGGGAGCTCGCGCTAAACCGGCCGAGACACCTGAAGCCCCTCCAGTTCGGGCACCTGTGGAGGAGCCGGTTAAGGAGGCACCGACCGAAGGAGTAGTCCCCGGGCCAGCCGGGGTCGGGACGGAGGAGGGGGAGATCCCGGCTGCCACTGAGGTAGCCGTGGTAGTTTTGGATCTCGAAGAGGAAGTCCCTGCCGCCGCCGACTTGGCCGGGGCGGGGAAGGTGGCGATCGTTAGAAGCCCTCCGGCTCCCATTGAGCTGGAGATGAGGAGAGTGCCTCCCACGGCCGGAGAAGGGGAGGCTGCCACTGGGAGCCTCAGGGTCGGGGCGACGAGGTCCAGCGAGCATCAGGCTGAGAAGGGGAGTTCATCTCGGCAATCTGAGCACCAACCAGCACAGCGGCCACCGGTCGAGCCGCTGGGGGGGCCGCCAAGGCCGGCACCCAGGCTACTTACAATGGAAGACGCTAGGCGGGCCGCCGCCTTGCTATCGAGGGCGCGGACCTCGGCAACGGAGGAGGAGATAGGGCGGCAGTCCCATGCCGCCCTCCTTGACATGGTCATGGTCAATGTGCTTCAGGTAACCCTTCGAACATAATCTCCTTTTAGCATACTTTAGTTGATCTATGGCTGATGGGCTCCCTTGGCGCAATTGGCCCACAGGGCCTTGGCCCTCCGCGCGGCGGTAACTCATACAGGGGAGGCCCTTGCGCTCACTATTGGGCGGGCCAACAAGTACAAGGGGCAGGCCCGCGCACTGTCCGAAAAGCTGACTCGGCAGCAGGAGGAGGCCAAGGCCCGAGAGGAGGACCTTGGCGGCCGGTTGAAGGAAGCGGAGTGTCAAGCCGAAGTCGAGAGCGGCCGGGCTTCCACGGCCGTGACCCAGCTTTCCCTGGTCTCGTCTAGGCTGGACTCGGCCAGGGTCGAGATAGAGGGGCTATACCGCCAGCTCCAACATGCGGAAGGCCGGGCTGATGGAGAGAACTCGTGTGGCAATGGAGAGAGCTGCCGCAGCAATGGCAGCGGCGGTCAATGCCGAGCACGAGCGGGCCGGGGCAGAGGCTCATGCTCATGAAGCCAGAGCCCGCACCGAGGAGGTGGAGAATAAGGCCTGGGAAGCCGAGGTGCGTGCCAAGGAGGCTGAGGCCAACGCCGAAACATGGGTCGGAAGGTCGAGGCCGGGGCGGAGATGCAGATCCGGGAGATCAAGGCCAAGGCGGAGGCACAAATCCGGGAGGCTGAGGCCAGAGTGACCCAAGCTGTCACCGATTTTAAGGCCTCGGTGGAGTTCGAACAGGAGGTTTTGGAGGCCAGCTTCGACGCCTATACAAAGGGCTTCGAATTTTGCAAGGAGAAAGTGTCCGCGATCCCCAATATTAGCAGCTCCGACCTTGAAAAGATTCAGCCTTGGGGTCCTGGCGACGAGGAGGCGGCGGAGGAGGAAGAGGCCTAAGAGGAGCCTGGGCCGAATGGGCCTTAGGAAATTTTGTATTTTTCTTCTTCCCTTGTACCCTACTCTGGGTCGAATTTTGTAACCATTATAAAGCAATTAATGAAAAAAAAACCATTTTCTGAATGTTTTGTTCCCCCATTGTAAGGCATCACGCATGTTGAAAGTGCCGCGACATATCCTGGTACTCATATCTGGTGGCATCCAAATAGGTTCACAGGAGTTCGCACTGCTGAATAGACTTGTAGGTAGTTGAGGTAACTTAACACCGGCCGCAGTCATTTAGGCCTTTTAAGCTTTCTCTTGTTGTCTATCTCTGCGGCGGCCAAACGCACGGTAAACTTGCAAACTTCGAAGTCCGCTTGAATGGGCGCGGAGCTGTTGAACTTATGGGGGTACCTCGGTGATTAATTCCGAAGGCTGCACCGGCGGGCAAAGTCCACCGGGGGTGGTGTGAAACTGGACGATGCCTTTCTAGTCAAGGTGTCGACGGATTCCATCTTCCGACTATTGCGATGTGTCGAGATCGAGTTTGATGGGAAGAGCCGGAGCGAGGCCGCCTAGGGTGAGACCAGAGCGCAAGCTTGAGGCTGGTGCCGGGGTGGCAATTTGAGGCCGGTGCCGGGGTGAACGTCTAGCTCTTTTAGAGACTGCTGAGATAGAATCATGGCTGCCAGAAGCCTCCTGAGCCTCGGAGGGCGACCTGAAGGTTGAGAGTCGTTGTGTTCCTTTTGAACTGCCTCGGGGGTTTAAGAACCGCTGCAAGGGGCGACTCGACCGGTTACGGAACCTTAGGGACTTGAATGACTCGGGGGCACCGCCGTGCCGGGGCCAAGTGGTGTCCCATGGGCCGCAATGCTAATGAGATCCTTTTGAACCACCTCGGGGGTTTAAGAACCGCTACGAGGGGCAACTCGACCGGTTATGGAGCCTTAGAGACTTGAACGACTCGGGAGCACCGCCGTGCCGGGGCCAATTGGTATCCCATGGGCCGCGATACCGACGAGGTCCTTTTGAACTGCCTCGGGGGTTTAAGAACTGCTGCGAGGGACACTCGACCGGTTATAGAGCCTTAGGGACTTGAACGACTCGGGGGCACCGCCATGCCGGGGCCGAGTGGTGTCCCATGGGCCGCGATGCCAGCGAGGTCCTTTTGAACCGTCTCGGGGGTTTAAGAACCGCTGCGAGGGGTGACTCGACCGGTTACGGAGCCTTAGGGACTTGTTGACCCAATTGAGGATTTTGATGATTAACAAAACTATTTGAGTATAACATTTGAAGTTACTAATGATTTTGATTAAGTTTTTCAGATTATAAGTCTATTTGATAATCAAAATCAAGAGTCAAATCAAGTTCTGGTTCGAATCTAATGTCAAGGTAAGATTGCAGACATTAGAGTCGACACATGGAATCGCAGAGTCGACTCGAAAACGGCACAGACTTAGAGTCGACTCCGGGACTGTTAGAGCCGACTCTAACAGAAAAGACAGAACGATGGTTTTTCAGGCCACGACTTAGAGTCGACTCCCAGACTGTTAGACTGTGTCGACCCCAGAAAAGTCAGAGTCTCCAGAAGAATTTTGTGTCGACCCCAGAAAAGTCAGAGACGACTCCAGATCGAGCGGATTAAAGAATTTTGAGTTAGAGCCGACTCCAGAAAAGTTAGAGCCGACTCCAGAATGTCAGACACGGCTCCAGAACTGTCAGAACGACTCTAAACTTTATCTTTATCTATTTTAATCCCAACGGCTATTGTTATTTATGGATCTAATCCTTCTTACACTTGCTTCTAACGGATAGTTTCAAACTATTTATGGATTAATCGGGATCTATAAGAAGAGGGTTTATTGCATCCCAAAAGAAGGACAAGAAAGGAAAAAGAAAAGAATAGAGAAAATCTTTGAGATCTATCAGAAAAGAAAAGAGGGAAAACTTGTAAGGAAAGATCATACTGATTCCCCAAAAAGAAGAGAGAGAGATTCCAAGCCTTTGCTGTTCTATTTAGAAGAAATCTCAAGAGAAGAAAGAAGCCCTAGTTTTCTGATCTTCTGAGTCTCAAGAGCATCTTGAAAGGAAGATCCATTCAAAGGAAGAGAAGGAAGAAGCCACCAAGATCTGCGAATCAGGCTTTGATTCCTATCTCTTATTATTGTTTCATTATTGTATATTTGCTCATTGAAGGAGCTTTTATTTGTAAAAATAAATATTGTTTGCTGGGTCAATCTGGTGATTGATTCAGTTGAGGCTGTTAGCCTTGTGCAAGCATTAGCTTGTGGTTTAGGTTTTGTGCTGGTGAGCCTTGAAAACCAGCTGGGTTCGTTGTGCACCCGGGAAAACAACAAGTTTGAGTTGTGAGCTTGCAAAACAACTCTGCTGTAATCAGTTTGATTATAGTGTGGACCCAAGAGGTACTTGGGAGTGGACGTAGGTGTAGGTACACCGAACCACTATAAAATCTATTGTGTTTGCCGTGATTGTCTCTTTATCTTCAACTCTCTATTTATGTTGTTAGTTTTAATTTGTGTGAATCTAAGTTTTTATTTCCGCTGGGGGTTATTTTCAAAAGAGTTTAATTTTTGAAAAACCCAATTCACCCCCCCTCTTGGGTTGCTATCTGGACCAACAATTGGTATCAGAGCTAGTGCTCATTTGATTTGATCTAACGATCAAGAGTCAAAGATCCACATGGCAACTCAAGCTGGTTCATCTTTTTCCGAAGGCCAATCTACTAATAGACCACCCTTATTTAATGGTTCAAACTATGGTTATTGGAAGGCTAGAATGAAAATATTCATTCAAGCACTTGACTATGATCTATGGAGTATTATAGTCAATGGACCACACACACCCACTGCTAGAGTTAATGGCATGGAGATTCCTAAACCGAAAACGGAATGGGATGAACATGATAAAAATTGGCACAACTCAATGCCAAAGCAATGAATGTTTTATACTGCTCATTAGATGCAAATGAATTCAATCGCATATCTATTTGCATTTCTGCTAAGGAAATCTGGGATAGACTTGAGGTTACCCATGAGGGAACAAATCAAGTCAAGGAATCCAAGATTAACATGCTAGTTCATAAATATGAATTGTTTAAAATGGATGCATGTGAATCTATTGCTGATATGTTTACAAGATTTACTGATATAGTTAATGGTTTAAAAAGTCTTGGTAAATCTTATGATAATTCTGATCTTGTGAGAAAGGTCTTGCGTTCCTTGCCTAGGACTTGGGAAGCTAAAGTGACTGCAATACAAGAGGCAAAGGATCTAAGTACCCTACCCCTAGAAGAATTATGGGATCCTTGATGACTCATGAGCTTCAAATCAAGCAACATGTTGATGATGATGAGTCAAAGAAGAAGAGAGAACTATGGCTCTTAAGATTTCTGAATATATGGAAGAGCCTCATGAATCTGAAGATGAAAGTGATGATGAGGACATGGCACTCATCACAAGAAAATTTAAAAGATTCATGAAGAAGAAGAAGTTTGAAAAGAAAAAGCCCTTTGCAAGAAAAGATGAGGACAAGGGCAAAGAAAAGAAGTTATTTGCTTTGAATGCAAGAAGCCGGGTCACTTTAAATCTGAATGCCCTCAACTAAAGAAAGGCACCCGGAGGTTCAAAAAGAAGGCAATGATGGCCACATGGAGCGATTCGGAAAGCTCAAGTTCCGAAGAAGAAGAAAAGAGTGAAATGGCCAATCTATGCTTCATGGCGGACAATGATGAGGTAAGTCCGAGTTTTCTTGATGACTTCACTTTTGATGAATTGCATAGTGCTTTTTATGAATTAATGGATGATTTTGCAAACCTAAGTTCAAAGAACAAAGATTTGAAAACTCAAATGCAAAAACTATCATTAGAAAATGAAAAGCATGTTGTTGATAAAGAACTTTTGATAAAAGAAAAAGAAAGTTTGAAAAATGAAGTTGATAGACTTAAGCCTATAGTTGATAAATTTACTCTAAGCTCTATCAAACTTAATATGATTTTGGAAAATCAAAAGGCTATTTTTGATAAAGCTGGATTAGGATATAATCCACTTAAAAAGCAAAAATCTTTGAAGAATATTTTTGTACATGCTGAAAAATCATTAAACATTACTTGTTTTAAATGTGGAAACAAAGGACATAAATCATATATGTGTAAATCTTCACATAAAAAAAGATGATTTGGGTTCCCAAAGGAACAATATTTAATGCATCTAACCATGAAGGACCCAAGAAGGCTTGGGTACCTAAAATTAAGACATAATATTTTGCAGGAGTGTCTTGCAGCCATCAGACTGAAAAGAAAATGGTACCTGGACAGTGGTTGCTCAAGACACATGACGGGTGACAAAGATCAATTCATCACCCTTGAATCAAAAAGAGGTGGAGTAGTTACTTTTGGTGATAATGGTCAAGGCCATATCATGGGTATTGGTAAGATTCAAATTACTCCATCTACTCATATTGATAATGTTTTATATGTTGATGGACTTAAACATAATCTAATAAGTATTAGCCAACTGTGTGACAAAGGTTTCAAGGTTTCCTTTGAAGCTTCTGTTTGCACTGTTACTAATCCCATTGATAATAGCATTATTCTTGTTGGTAAACGCTATGGCAATGTGTACTTAATTGATTTGAGTAATTTATCTCCAAGTAATCATTGCTTAGTTGCTGATAATGCTAAGATGAATGAGATTGGTTGGCTATGGCATCGTAGATTAGGTCATGCAAGCACACACCTAATTTCTAAATTATTGAAAATGGATTTAGTTAAAGGTATTCCTAGCTTAAATTTTGAAAATAATCGAATATGTGATGCATGTCAATTTGGAAAACAAACAAGAACTTCTTTCAAATCTAAGAATGTTGTTTCAACTACTAGGCCACTAGAGCTACTACACATGGACCTTTTTGGACCTACTAGAACCACAAGTCTAGGAGGAAAGAAATATGGTCTAGTGATAGTAGATGATTACTCTAGATTCACTTGGGTAATGTTTTTGGCTCACAAAGATGAGACTTTCTCAATATTCATGAAATTTGTTAAGAAAGTCACTAATGAGAAAAACACTACCATAGTGTCTATTAGAAGTGATCATGGAACTGAATTTGAAAATCACTTATTTGAAAAATTCTGTTTTGAAAAAAGGCATACATCATAACTTCTCTGCACCTAGAACACCACAACAAAATGGAGTTGTAGAAAGGAAGAATAGGACTTTAGAAGACATGGCCCGTACCATGCTATGTGAAAGCCAACTTCCAAAATATTTTTGGGCGGAAGCTATAAACACAGCTTGTTACATTCTAAATAGAGCCCTAATTAGACCTATCCTTAAGAAAACTCCCTATGAACTTTGGATCAATAGGAAACCAAATTTAAGTTATTTTCATGCATTTGGTTGTAAATGTTTTATTCATAACAATGGTAAGGATAATCTTGGGAAGTTTGACGCAAAGTCTGATGAAGGTATCTTCCTAGGATATTCTACATCTAGCAAAGCATATAGAGTATTTAATAAGAAAAGCTTAGTTGTAGAAGAATCCATTCATATAGTGTTTGATGAGTCTTTAGCATCAAGTTCAGATAAAATTGATGATGAGGAAGATACATCTTTGATTGAAAGAGATATTGAAAAATTAAATGTATCTTCAGATCAAGAACCTGAAGTTAAGGATGATGACTCACCTAAGGATGATGGTATTGATACTGTTCAAAATGATCAAGATCTACCTAGAGATTGGAGATATGCTTATGGTCATCCTAAGGACCTAATCATAGGTGATCCATCTCAAGGTGTAAGGACTAGATCATCAATGAGAGATATCAATAATCATCTTGCATTTGTATCTCATATAGAACCTAAGACTATAGAGGAAGCCGAGAAAGATAGTTATTGGATGTTAGCAATGCAGGAAGAGTTAAACCAATTCACTAGAAATCAAGTCTGGACCCTAGTTGAAAGACCTAAAAATCACCCTATAATAGGATCTAAATGGGTATTTAGAAATAAATTAGATGAAAATGGCATAGTAATTAGAAACAAAGCTAGACTAGTTGCAAAAGGATATAATCAAGAAGAAGGTATAGATTTTGATGAAACTTTTGCACCTGTTGCTAGATTAGAAGCCATTAGGCTACTACTTGCATTTGCATGTCATATGAATTTCAACTTATTTCAAATGGATGTTAAAAGTGCATTTCTAAATGGTTTTATAAATGAGGAAGTTTATGTTGAACAACCTCCTGGTTTTGAAGATCATGAATTTCCAAACCACGTCTTCAAACTACACAAAGCACTTTATGGTTTAAAGCAAGCACCTAGAGCTTGGTATGATAGATTAAGTAAATTTTTAATTGAAAATGACTTTTCTAGAGGAAATGTTGATAAAACCTTGTTTTTAAAAGAAAAGGAAAGGATTTATTAATCGTTCAAATTTATGTTGATGACATTATATTTGGTGCTACTAACAATCTCCTTTGTCAAGAATTTGCTAAGCTAATGCAGGGAGAATTCGAGATGAGCATGATGGGAGAACTAAACTTCTTCCTTGGACTTCAAATCAAACAAGAGAAAGCGGGAATTTTCATTAACCAAACAAAGTATACAAAGGAAATACTCAAGAAATTTGGTATGGAATCTGCTAAACCTCTTGGTACGCCAATGAGTCCCTCATGCAAGCTGGACAAGGATGAAGTAGGTAAGAAAGTAGATCAGAAGCATTACAGAGGTATGATTGGATCACTTCTTTATCTAACTGCAAGTAGGCCAGATATCATGTTTTCTGTCTGCTTATGTGCAAGATATCAATCTAATCCTAAGGAATCACATTTACTTGCTGTTAAAAGAATCTTTAGATACTTAAATGGAACTAAAAATGTAGGATTATGGTATTCTAGAGACTCAACCTTAAAATTGATTGCTTATTCTGATTCTGACTATGCTGGTTGTAAATTAGATAGAAAGAGTACAAGTGGGGTATGCCAACTTTTAGGAAGTAACTTAATCTCTTGGTTTAGCAAGAAGCAAAATTCGGTTGCATTATCCACTGCTGAGGCAGAGTATGTTGCAGCTGGAAGTTGCTGTGCTCAAATCCTTTGGATTAAGCGACAACTTGAAGATTATGGTATCACACTTGATAAAATACCTATTAAATGTGATAATACTAGTGCTATCAATCTAACTAAAAATCCAATTCAACATTCAAGAACTAAACACATTGAAATTAGACATCACTTTATTAGAGAACATGTAACTAACAAAGATGTTTGTCTTGAATATGTTAATACTAATGATCAATTAGCTGATATTTTTACCAAACCTTTGAGTGAGGAGAGATTTTGCTATCTTAGAGGAGAATTAGGAGTTTGTGATCCTTTAGAATAATTTTCTGAAACTCTTAAGGACAACAACTATCTAGACTTCATTAATTTCTTGAAAATCCTCTATGTCCAATAAGGAAATTTATCTAGAAATTTGATTTATTGTTTCCCCAATTGTTAAGGAACACTTATCTAGAGTTTGATGATTAATTTGATCAGTTTCAGATCCTTGAAATTTGAATTTTTCTCTGAAACTATTGTGGAGTCGACACCTGCAGTTTGTGGAGTCGACACCTTCTTATTTTGATGTTCTGTCTGGGCAATTAGAGCCGACTCTGGCTTCTGTAGAGCCGACTCTAATTCGGGCGCTGACAGATTCTCTGGTTCGGAGCCGACACCTCGTTTTCGGGAGTCGACTCTAAGTGGAACTAGGTCAAAATAAAAAGGGCGGAGTCGACCCCAAACGATTTCTATCGTCTCCTAAACCTTTTCAAACTGTTCCAAACTGATTCCAAACCCTCCAAATCCTCAAAACCCTTGATTACTCATTCCAATCGAATCCAATGGCTCCCAAAAGGCGTGCTATCATTGGTGGTTCGACTGTTCCGACGAAGCGCCGTTCAAATCGAGGCAACCTTCGTCATCTTCTTCATCTGCCACTCAAGATGACTCTCCACCCTCACCATCTTCTCCTCGAGTCGACCAATTAGCTGGTAAGGCCATTACTACCGGAAGAAAAGTTGATTTCAACTTTTTTATTTCGGAGGGCTTTGCTATTGGGCGATTGTTGAAAGAAATGGGATGGGAGAAGGTCTGTTCTTTGGATATCCCTACCTACCCTGCCCTAGTAAGAGAGTTTTATAATGATTTATGTAGAGGAGAGGGAGGCTTAGTAGTGTTGTAAGAGGAACAAAGTAATCATCACAGCCGAATCCCTTGGTAATCTATTGGAAATGCCTACTGTTGGACTTGTTGAATATCATCATGAAGATAGAGGAGGTGCACTATCAAGGATGTTAGGGAGAGAAGTTTCTGAGTTTGAGGAAATCTTGGCAAATCAACTTAATTTGGAACTCAGATTACTTCACAATATCTGTGGAAGGATTCTTATTTCCTAAAATCGGAAGGTTTGAATATGTCTCGGAGCGAGACGTCTTATTGATGGACTGCATACTCACTGGTAGACCTTAAATCTTGCTGAATGATGATAGGCTATATGGCGGAGGCAGCTACTAAGAAGAGATCTACATTGCCATATGGTATGGTTTTAACATTGGTATTCAGAAGCCAAGGTGTACTTATAATGGACAATGAGCCACTAAGAAAATTAAGACATACAGATTACTATAGTGTCTCTACAATTCACCGAATGGGCTTTAGAAAAGAAAATGGAAACTGGATTAAAAGAGGACATGAGGCCAGAGCTGAAGAGGTTAGAGTTGAGGAAGTCAGAGGAGAAGACCATCTCCTGAACCATCTGCTGGACCTTCTTCTGCTGGACCATCTGCTGGACCCTCAGAAGCTGGACCTAGCTCTCAACTTCCACATCAGTCAGCATTGGCATCTGAAAGATTTTCTGAGGAGCAAATAGGTCAGCTCAGAGCTTTACTGGCTGAGTATGACAGTCAAAGAACAAATGATATGTGTAAATTAAGAGAGGAGTTCAATCAATTAAAGGATGAGATTAATTCAAGACTTGACATGATTTCTTTTTTCATTAGCAATTCCGTCGAATCCTTTAGCACTGATCTTCATAAATTTTTGAAAGGATGGAAGGCATTGCAGACGGTTCTGGAACTTATCTTCATGCTACCAGTCAACTAAAGAAAGATATCGACCTTGCCGTCTCTCAAATTGAAGCTTGTCTTGAAAGTTTTAAGAAGACCCAAAAAGATGATGTTATGGAAATGATTGGACATTTAAAGAAAATTGTGTATAAGCATATTTGATTTTGATATCCTATCCTAGGTTGTATCTTAGGATTTCTTGCTTTCTTGCTTTCTTAGCATGTATCTAGGATTTACATACTGTCATTTTAAACACATGTAATGAATCTTGCTTTGGAATACAATTACACTTTTATTTCAAATTTGTCTATGATTGATTGATGAATTCAATGAATGAGTTTCTATCTTTATGTTTATTCGAACCAACATCCTCGCTCTATAACATTCTTTATTGCTTTTAAACTCACCTTATTGTTGATAACAAAAAAGGGGAGAGATAAGTGTATATGCATAAAGAAAGAGAATATAAGAAAAGAAAAAGAAAAAAAGAAGAGAAATTTTGAGAAAAAAATTTTCAAAAATTCAATTAGGGGGAGTTATTCAATGCAGGGGGAGCTTAATAAATTTCTCCATATAAAAGTTAAATCATTTTGATTGATGTCAAGTTTTTTTTTTTATTCATTTTGAATATTGGCATCAAATTCTCTATTAGGAAGTCTCTAAGCTTTAACAATGTCTATAATTCTCAATTCAAATGAATTTTTAATGCATATACTCAAAGTTTTTGTCATCATCAAAAAGGGGGAGATTGTTGACCCAATTGAGGATTTTGATGATTAACAAAACTATTTGAGTATAACATTTGATGTTACTAATGATTTTGATTAAGTTTTTCAGATTATAAGTCTATTTGATGATCAAAATCAAGAGGAAATCAAGTTCTGGTTTGAATCTAATGTCAAGGTAAGACTGCAGACATTAGAGTCGACACATGGAATCGCAGAGCCGACTCCGAAAAACGGCACAGACTTAGAGTCGACTCCGGGACTGTGAGAGCCGACTCTATCAGAAAAACAGAACGATGGATTTTCAGGCCACGACTTAGAGTCGACTCCCAGACTGTTAGAGTCGACTCAGAGAGAAGAATTTTGTGTCGACCCCAGAAAAGTCAGAGACGACTCCAGATCGAGCGGATTAAATTATTTCGAGTTAGAGCCGACTCCAGAAAAGTTAGAGCCGACTCCAGAATGTCAGACACGGCTCCAGAACTGTCAGAACGACTCTAAACTTTATCTTTATCTATTTTAATCCCAACGGCTATTGTTATTTATGGATCTAATCCTTTTACACTTGCTTCTAACGGATAGTTTCAAACTATTTATGGATTAATCGGATCTATAAGAAGAGGGTTGATTGCATCCCAAAAGAAGAGACAAGAAAGAGCAAAAAGAAAAGAATAGAGAAAATCTTTGAGATCTATCAGAAAAGAAAAGAGGGAAAACCTGTAAGGAAAGATCATACTCATTCCCCAAAAAGAAGAGAAGAGATTCCAAGCCTTTGCTGTTCTATTTAGAAGAAATCTCAAGAGAAGGAAGAAGCCCTAGTTTTTCTGATCTTCTGAGTCTCAAGAGCATATTCAAAGGAAGATCCATTCAAAGGAAGAGAAGGAAGAAGCCACCAAGATCTTCGAATCAGGCTTTGGTTCCTAATCTCTTATTATTGTTTCATTATTGTATATTTGCTCATTGAAGGAGCAGTTTGCTTTGTAAAATCAAATACTGTTTGCTGGGTCAATCTGGTGATTGATTCAGTTGAGGCTGTTAGCCTTGTGCAAGCATTAGCTTGTGGTTTTAGGTTTTGTGCTGGTGAGCCTTGAAAACCAGCTGGGTTCGTTGTGCACCCGGGAAAACAACAAGTTCGAGTTGTGAGCTTGCAAAACAACTCTGCTGTAATCAGTTTGATTATAGTGTGGACCCAAGAGGTACTTGGGAGTGGACGTAGGTGTAGGTACACCGAACCACTATAAAATCTATTGTGTTTGCCGTGATTGTCTCTTTATCTTCAACTCTCTATTTATAGTTGCTTAGTTTTAAATGTGTGAATCTAAGTTTTTATTTCCGCTGGGGGTTATCTTTCAAAAGAGTTTAATTTTTGAAAAACCCAATTCACCCCCCTCTTGGGTTGCTATCTGGACCAACATGACTTGAACGACTCAGGGGGCATCGCCGTGCCGGGGCTGAGTGGTGTCCCATGGGCCGCGATGCCAGTGAGGTCCTTTTGAACCACCTCGGGGTTTAAGAACCGCTGCGAGGGGTGACTCGATCGGTTATGGAGCCTTAGGGACTTGAACGACTCGGGGGCACCGCCGTGCCGGGGTCAGAGTGGTGTCCCATGGGCCGCGATGCTGGTGAGGTTTAAGAATCGCTGCGAGGGGCGACTCGATCGGTTACAGAGCCTTAGGGACTTGAACGACTCGGAGGCACTGCCGTGCAGGGCTGAGTGGTGTCCCATGGGCCGCAATGTCGGCGAGGTCCTTTTGAACTGCCTTGGGGTTTAAGAACCACTGCGAGGGGTGACTCGACCGGTTACGGAGCCTTAGGGACTTGAACAACTCGGGGTGTTGAAAGATTATTGAAAAATTATATGCCCCAATCCTTTTGATTTTGATGATTACTAAAAGCCATTAGTTTATTTACATGTGCAATAAATTTATTTGAATAATCAATGAGAATGTTAAAGTTTGACATTAATCATTTTGAAAGTAACTTTAAGCTCAATGTTTAAACTTTCAAAAAGAAATTTTATAATTCATAGATTAATCAATGAGTTTTTGGAATGCTTCTTGAATTAATTCTTAATGTCAATTTTATTGAATTCAAGTCAAAACAATAATTTAAAATGAATCTGGAACGATTTTAAAGTGAATCAGAAAACTTTCTGATTTTTGATACGTTCCGGAGCCGACTCATGAGTTTCAGAGTCGACTCCCCTCAGAGAACAGAAATGTCTATCTGTCTCGAGTCGACCCACGTAATTTCACGAGTCGACCCCCGATTTTGTCGAGCCGACTCCATGACTGTGCGAGTCGACTCCGCTCAGACACCAGAGGTGTATTTTTCTGAGCACTTCGTGAGTTGACCCCCAACTATTCATGAGTCGACCCCCAACTTTCAGGAGTCGACACTTTACTTTTGGTGAGTCGACCCCCAAACTTTCTGAGCATTTCTATTTTTAGTATAACGAGCTCGAGCCGACTCGGGAAAAGCATGAGTCGACTCCAACAAATCTGAGCGAGATTTTTACGGATGCCAACTCAGCTCCAATGGTAAGTTTTTTGATTAACGGCTATTTTTCTTTGTCTCTAACGGCTATATTCTTGCAGAATCTATAAATAGAGAAGCTGTTTTCAAATCCAAGAGAGACATATAGAGAGATATTTATTTCAAAGAAAAAGAAGAGAAAAATTAGAAAAACAGAGCTTTAGTTGAAAAAATCCGTGATTCAAAATAGAGTGAAAGAAAGAGTGTGAAATCAAAGGAAGTTCCTTCTGTGTTCAAGCTCAAATCCAAGGAAGCTTCTGAAGAAAATCCAAGTGCTATTCAAGAGTATCTCAAGAGATTTCCACCGCTCAAAGAAAAGAGGAAAAGCCCAAATCAACTCCAACTCATCTTCCGTGAAGAATCCAAGCTGAGGCCGGGTTCTACACTTCAAAGGAGTTGAAGAAAAGAAGAAAAGCTCAAAGCCAACCAACTGCAAATCAGGCTTATCTAAACTCTATTCTTACAATTGTTTATCTGCTCATTAAGGAGCATTGTAACTAAACAAACAATATTTCTATTCTTTGTGTCTAGCTCAATCTGGGGGATTGAACTAGAGGAGGTAGTCTTACCTCAGTTCAAGCTTGGTTAAGCTTGGGTTAAGGGTTTTTGTGCTGGTGAGCCCTTGAAAACCAGCTGGGTTTGTTGTGTGCCCGGGAAAACAACAAGTTTGAGTTGTGAGCTTAAAAAACAACTCTGCTGTAATCTAGGGTGATTATGGTGTGGACCCAAGTGAATCTTGGGAGTGGACGTAGGTGTTGGATACACCGAACCACTATAAAATCCTTAGTGTTTGCCGTGATCTATTGTCTCTATCTCTATCTCTGTTTTATTCACTACAATTTATCTTTGCTTTGCATTTGTCTTCATTCATCTCAAGCTAATTAATTTAAAAGGCTAATTTTTTAAAGAACCCAATTCACCCCCCCCCCCCTCTTGGGTTGTCATCTGGGCCAACAATTGGTATCAGAGCTAGTGCTCATTAGATTTTGATCACACGATCAAGAGCTAAAGTTCCAAATGGCAACACAAGTTGGTTCTTTTGCTGAAGGTCATTCTACGAATAGACCTCCACTTTTTAATGGCTCAAATTATTCCTATTGGAAAGCTAGAATGAGGATATTCATTCAAGCTTCTGATTATGAGCTATGGGGTGTTATAATCAATGGACCTAGTACACCCACACATGTTATAGAAGGCACTATTGTTCCTAAGCCCGAAAGGGACTGGAATGATAATGATAGGAAAATGGCACAGCTCAATGCTAAGGCCATGAATGTTTTATATTGTTCTCTTGATGCTAATGAATTTAATCGTATCTCTACTTGTAATTCTGCTAAAGAGATATGGGATAGATTAGAGGTTACCCATGAGGGAACCAACCAAGTTAAAGAATCTAAGATTAATATACTTGTGCATAAATATGAATTATTTAGCATGGAACAATCTGAAACCATTGCATGCATGTACACAAGATTCACAGATATTGTAAATGGTTTGAAAAGTCTTGGTAAGACATATACTAACTCTGAACTTGTTCGAAAAATTCTTAGGTCATTACCAAGATCATGGGAAGCAAAAATGACTGCAATCCAAGAAGCTAAGGACCTCAACACTTTACCCTTAGAGGAGCTTCTAGGATCCCTTGTGACCCATGAGCTGACTATGAGGCAGCATGTTGAGGACTCAAAGAAAAAGAAAGTTATTGCCCTCAAAGCTGCAAAAGAAGAAGAGAGCAGCAGTGATGATGATGATGATAATGATGAGGAGACTGCTCTCTTAGAAAAGAAATTTAAGAGATTTATGAGGAGAAAGAAACCCTTCCACAAGAAAAAATTTGGAGCTAAGTGGGAAGGAGAAAAGGATAAAAATAAGGACAAGGACAAAGAAAAAGAAAAAGACCCCTTGACTTGCTATGAATGTAATAAATCGGGGCACTTTAGAAATGAATGTCCTAGATTGAAGAAAGCCTACAAAAAGAAAAAGAAGGCTTATATGGCGACATGGAGTGACAGCGAGGAATCTTCTTCCGAAGAAGAAGAGCAAAAGGAAGTCGCAAATGTATGCTTTATGGCGGACGATAATGACGAGGTATGTTCCGACAACCCTTGCGATGAATTTACTTTCGATGAACTTTTTGATGCCTTTAATGAACTTGTTGGGGACTTTAAAATTTTGAAAAAGAAATATAAGTTTTTGAAAAATGAAAACTTAGCCTTCATTCATGAAAAAGAAAATCTTAACAATGAAATTAAGAAACTTAAATCTGAAAATGAAATTTTAATGAATGAAAAGGAATCAATCTCAAATGAAAAAGATAAACTAAAGGATGAGGTTGAAAAACATAAAAACATAGTTGATAAGTTTACATTAAGTTCAATTAAATTAGACATGTTGTTAAATAGTCAAAAAGCTATTTTTGACAAAGCCGGATTAGGATATAACACTTTAAGGAAACAAAAATCACTTAAAAATATTTTTGTAAGTGCTGGCCAAAGTAATTTCACATGCTTTAAATGTAATCAAAAAGGGCATAAATCATATGAATGTAAAAATCTGAAACCTAATAAAAACTTAAATGTTAAAGGGAAGAAAATATGGGTTCCGAAAGGAACAATATTTGTTGGTACTAACCATGAAGGACCCAAGAAAGCTTGGGTACCTAAACATAAAGTCTGATTTCATTGCAGGAATGTCTTGTGGCCAAGAGATCAAAGAGAAAGTGGTATCTTGATAGTGGCTGCTCAAGACATATGATGGGTGACAAAAAGAATTCATCACCCTAGAAGAAAAGAAAGGAGGAGTTGTTACATTTGGCGACAATGGCAAAGCCAAATCTTGGGGTTTGGTAACATTCAAATAACTCCCTCCATGTTTATTGAGAATGTACTTTATGTTGATGGTTTAAAATACAACTTAATTAGTATAAGTCAATTATGTGATAAAGGTTTTAAAGTATCTTTTGAATCTTCTTTATGCACTGTAACTAATCCCATTGATAATAGCATTGTTTTTATTGGAAATAGAAATGGCAATGTATATATGATTGACTTAGATAATTTGTCTACCAATAACCATTGCTTAGTTGCTAATAATGCTAATAAATGAGACTAGTTGGTTGTGGCATCGAAGATTAGGTCACGCAAGCACACACCTAATTTCAAAACTAATTAGAATGGATTTAGTAAAAGGTTTACCTAAATTAGATTTTGAAAATAACAAAATATGTGATGCATGTCAGTTTGGAAAATAAACAAGAAGTTCTTTCAAATCTAAAAATATTGTTTCAACTTCTAGGCCACTAGAGCTACTTCACATGGACCTTTTTGGACCAACTAGAACCACAAGTCTAGGAGGAAAGAAATATGGTCTTGTGATAGTAGATGATTACTCTAGATTCACTTGGGTAATGTTTTTAGCTCACAAAGATGAGACTTTCTCGATATTCATGAAATTCTTCAAGAAAGTAACAAATGAGAAAAACACTACCATAGTGTCTCTAAGAAGTGATCATGGAACTGAATTTGAAAATCACTTATTTGAAAGTTTTTGCAATGAAAATGTATTATCATAATTTTTCTGCACCTAGGACCCCACAACAAAATGGAGTAGTTGAAAGAAAAAATAGGACTCTAGAAGACATGGCCCGTACCATGCTATGTGAAAGTAAACTCCTGAAATACTTTTGGGCGGAAGCTATTAACACAGCATGTTACATCCTAAATAGAGCCTTAATAAGACCTATTTTAAAGAAAACACCTTATGAATTATGGCATGATAGAAAACCCAATATAAAATATTTTCATGCATTTGGTTGTAAATGTTTTGTTCACAATAATGGTAAAAATAATTTAGGCAAATTTGATGCTAAATCTGATGAAGGAATATTCTTAGGATACTCAATAACTAGTAAAGCATATAGAGTATTTAACAAGAAAACTTTAGTTGTTGAAGAATCAATTCATGTAGTTTTTGATGAATCCTTAGCTATTCATTCTGAAAAATTTGATGATGAAGAGGATACAAACATAATTGAAAAAGATCTTGAAAAATTAAAAATTGATGTATCTTTAGATCAAGATCAAGATGCTAAAGATAATAATTCACCTAAGGATGATGATACTAACGCTAATCATAATGATGTAGATCTACCTAGGGATTGGAGATATGCTTATAGTCACCCTAAGGAATTGATTATAGGTGATCCATCTCAAGGAATAAGAACTAGATCATCCATGAGAAACATTAGTAATCATCTTGCATTTGTATCACAAATTGAACCTAAGACTATTGAAGAAGCTGAAAAAGATAATAATTGGATGTTAGCAATGCAAGAAGAATTAAATCAATTTACAAGAAATAATGTATGGACCTTAGTTGAAAGACCTAAAAATCATTCAGTTATAGGATCAAAATGGATATTCAGAAATAAACTAGATGAAAATGGCATAGTAATTAGAAACAAAGCTAGATTGGTTGCAAAAGGATATAATCAAGAAGAAGGTATTGATTTTGATGAAACCTTTGCATCGGTAGCTAGATTAGAAGCCATTAGGTTATTACTTGCATTTGCATGTCATATGAATTTTAACTTATTTCAAATGGATGTAAAAAGTGCATTTCTAAATGGATTTATAAATGAAGAAGTATATGTAGAACAACCGCCAGGTTTTGAAGATCACGAATTTTTAAATCACGTCTTTAAATTGCACAAAGCACTATATGGTTTGAAACAAGCACCTAGAGCTTGGTATGATAGATTAAGTAAATTCTTAATTGAAAATGATTTTATAAGAGGAAATGTTGATAAAACCTTGTTTTTGAAAAAAAAGGTAAAGATTTATTAGTAGTTCAAATATATGTTGATGACATCATTTTCGGTGCTACTAACAATATTCTATGTCAAGAGTTTGCTAAGTTGATGCAGGGAGAATTTGAAATGAGCATGATGGAAGAACTCAACTTCTTCCTTGGACTCCAAATCAAACAAAGCAAAGAGGGAATCTTCATCAACCAGACAAAATACACAATAGAAATCCTAAAGAAGTTTGGTATGGAATCAATTAAACCCCTCGGAACACCAATGAGTCCTTCATGCAAGCTGGATAAAGATGAAGAAGGTAAAAAGATTGATCAGAAATATTATCGAGGTATAATCGGATCCTTACTTTACTTAACCGCAAGTAGACCAGATATAATGTTTGCTGTTTGCTTATGTGCTAGATTTCAGTCTGAACCTAAAGAATCACATTTAATTGCTGTTAAAAGAATACTAAGATATGTAAGTGGAACAAAAAATGTAGGTTTATGGTATTCTAGAGACTCCACATTAAATTTGATTGCTTACACTGATTCTGATTATGCTGGATGTAAGTTAGATAGAAAAAGCACAAGTGGTGCATGCCAATTCTTAGGAAGTAACTTAATCTCCTGGTTTAGCAAAAAGCAAAATTCAGTTGCATTATCAACTACTGAAGCTAAATATGTAGCAGCTGGAAGTTGCTGTGCTCAAATCCTATGGATTAAGCGACAACTTGAAGACTATGGTATCACACTTGATAAAACACCTATAAGATGTGATAACACAAGTGCAATTAATCTAACTAAAAATCCAATTCAACATTCTAGAACTAAACACATAGAAATTAGATATCATTTTATAAGAGAACATGTTGCAAATAATGAAATTTGTCTTGACTATGTTAACACTGAAGAACAATTAGCAGACATATTTACAAAACCCTTAAGTGAAGAAAGATTCTGTTATCTTAGAGAAGAGTTAGGGATTTGTGATCCATTAGAATGAATTTAAAACCCCTAAGGAGATTTATCTAAGATTCTTTCAAATCCTTGATCTTTAAGAAAATCTTATCTAGAATTCACATCTAATTGATCAATACAAATCTAATGATTATTTTATCAATTTTCATGATCATATTCCGGACGCATTTCAGAAATTTCATGTTTTTGCTCTGAAATGGTCTCGGAGCCGACTTGGTGCGTATCGGAGTCGACTCCTGGTTTCTGCTGAAACTCTCGGGTCGACCCCTTCTCGGCGCGAGTCGACTCCACTTCGGAATGGTTTTCTGTGACTGTCCGGAGTCGACTCCTTGCTTTGTGCGAGCCGACTCGAAGTGGTCCCAGGTTGATTTATCTAGGGCAGAGTCGACTCGCCGTTCATTTCAAACTTTCCAATCTCTCAAAATACTCTCCAAAATATCTTCAGACCCTTCCAAATTTCAAAATCACTAATTAATACTTCCAATCGACCAATGGCACCCAAAACTCGAGGTTCCAATCTTGCTGCGGCCGGTGTGAAGAGAAAGAGGGCCGTGAGGAAGACGATGAGGCGTCCAGTTCGTGAACCTTCTCCAAGCACGGATTCCACTTCGTCTTCAACCCCCAATGCTTCTCCAGCCACTACTACTTCTCAGGTAGATAGATTAGCAGATAGAATCATCACCACGGGTAGGAAAGTGGATTTTGAACTTTTTGAAGCAGAGGGATTTTTATTAGGGAGACAATTGATAGAGATGGGATGGGAGAAGATCTGTTCACTGGATTGCCCTACGTATCCCGCTCTTGTGAAGGAGTTTTATAAGAACTTGTCTAGAGGAGATCATGGTCTCATAAGCACTGTGAGAGGTAATAGGATCTCTGTGACTGTAGAGCTTTTGTCTAGACTATTGGATCTACCCTTATCAGGGACTGCCACATTTTCTTCTGAAGACCGAAGCCCTGCTCTTGCTAGATTATTAAACCGAGATGTTGTAGGTTTTGAAGAAGTTTTTGCCAACCAATTATCATTAGAACTGAGATTGCTTCATAACATTTGCAGTAGGATACTTTTTCCCAAGATTGGAAGATTTGATTATGTATCTGAAAGGGACATCTTTGTGATGGATGCTATTGTTACGGGCAAACCAATAAACCTTCCCAGTATGATTCTTTGGTACATTGCTGACTGTGGAGGAAAAAGAAATCAAGCTTGCCCTATGGTATGATCCTCACCAAGATCTTCCAGAGTCAAGGAATTGTTATATCTAACAGTGAGCCAATGAGGAACCTGAGGCATACAGACTTTTATAGCTTGGCCACCATTCATCGGATGGGTTTTATTAAGAAAAATGGAAAATGAGAGAGGAAAGGATTAGAAGAGGGAGCTACGGATGTTGATGCACCAGGTCCTTCAGTTAGACACTATTCACCTGCACCTCCGAGCCCTCCTACTTCTGCCCCTGCTCCTGCCCCCGCTCCATCATTTGATCAAGCTTCATCCTCTTCTGCTGGCTTCTCAGATCTACAATTAATGCAACTCAAAGGATTACTTGATGATCAATCAGAAAAACTTAAATCAGAGTTTGAGAATAAGTTCATGAATCTAAAGGAGACTCTATACTCACTTGATGATCGGATCACTAAAATTGAGTCTACTCTCTGCACTTCTTCGGAATCTTTAAGTGGAGATCTCAAGAACATTTTTGAAGAGCTTAAAGATATTTGCGGAGATGGCGAAACCTACTCTAAAAGCAATGCGGAGCTACAAGATAAAATCTTAACTGCTTGCACCTTTGTAGATGAGAGACTAAAGGATTATGTGAAATTACAGACTGATGGAATGAAGAACATAGTTGATCATTTGACAAGGATTGTTAGAACTCATTTCTAATGTATTAGATTTTCAATCCTTACTATGTATTGAAGTTATTGCTATATTTTACATTTTGATATCAATGTATTAGACACTTTAATGTATTAGACTCTTTGATGAAATGAAATGTCTATTTTGATTACTCAATGTAATTCTTTCTATCAACGAATGAATGAATGTTTATGCTTCTCTACCTTTTTGTTGATAACAAAAAAGGGGGAGAGTTTTATAGTTTTATGATTGAATATGCATATGAGAAAATCAAATTAATCAATGAGATAATTAATTGAATGATTAAGTTTCATAGGGGGAGCTACCTCATTCAGGGGGAGCCTAAGCCTATTTATGAAATCGAAATAAATTCACAAATCACTCTTGCATAAACTCAATGTTTTTGTCATCATCAAAAAGGGGGAGATTGTTGGAAGATTATTGAAAAATTATATGCCCCAATCCTTTTGATTTTGATGATTACTAAAAGCCATGAGTTTATTTACATGTGCAATGAATTTATTTTGAACAATCAATGAGAATGTTAAAGTTTGACATTAATCATTTTGAAAGTAACTTTAAGCTCAATGTTTAAACTTTCAAAAAGAAATTTTATAATTCATAGATTAATCAATGAGTTTTTGGAATGCTTCTTGAATTAATTCTTAATGTCAATTTTATTGAATTCAAGTCAAAACAATGATTTAAAATGAATCTGGAACGATTTTAAAGTGAATCAGAAAACTTTCTGATTTTTGATACGTTCCGGAGCCGACTCATGAGTTTCAGAGTCGACTCCCCTCAGAGAATAGAAATGTCTATCTGTCTCGAGTCGACCCACGTAATTTCATGAGTTGACCCCCGATTTTATCGAGCCGACTCCATGACTGTGCGAGTCGACTCCGCTCAGACACCAGAGTGTGTTTTTCTGAGCACTTCGCGAGTTGACCCCCAACTATTCATGAGTCGACCCCCGACTTTCAGGAGTCGACACTTTACTTTTGGTGAGTCGACCCCCAAACTTTCTGAGCATTTCTATTTTTAGTATAACGAGCTCGAGCCGACTCGGGAAAAGCATGAGTCAACTCCAGCAAATCTAAGCGAGATTTTTACGGATGCCAACTCAGCTCCAACGGTAAGTTTTTTGATTAACGACTATTTTTCTTTGTCTCTAACGGCTATATTCTTGCAGAATCTATAAATAGAGAAGCTGTTTTCAAATCCAAGAGAGACATATAGAGAGATATTTATTTCAAAGAAAAAGAAGAGAAAAATTAGAAAAATAGAGCTTTAGTTGAAAAAATCCGTGATTCAAAATAGAGTGAAAGAAAGAGTGTGAAATCAAAGGAAGTTCCTTCTGTGTTCAAGCTCAAATCCAAGGAAGCTTCTGAAGAAAATCCAAGTGCTATTCAAGAGTATCTCAAGAGATTTCCACCGCTCAAAGAAAAGAGAAAAGCCCAAATCAACTCCAACTCATCTTTCGTGAAGAATCCAAGCTGAGGCCGGTTCTACACTTCAAAGGAGTTGAAGAAAAGAAGAAAAGCTCAAAGCCAACCAACTGCAAATCAGGCTTATCTAAACTCTATTCTTACAATTGTTTATCTGCTCATTAAGGAGCCTTGTAACTAAACAAACAATATTTCTATTCTTTGTGTCTAGCTCAATCTGGGGGATTGAACTAGAGGAGGTAGTCTTACCTCAGTTCAAGCTTGGTTAAGCTTGGGTTAAGGGTTTTTGTGCTGGTGAGCCCTTGAAAACCAGCTGGGTTCGTTGTGTGCCCGGGAAAATAACAAGTTTGAGTTGTGAGCTTGAAAAACAACTCTGCTGTAATCTAGGGTGATTATAGTGTGGACCCAAGTGAATCTTGGGAGTGGACGTAGGTGTTGGATACACCGAACCACTATAAAATCCTTAGTGTTTGCCGTGATCTATTGTCTCTATCTCTATCTCTGTTTTATTCACTACAATTTATCTTTGCTTTGCATTTGCCTTCATTCATCTCAAGCTAATTAATTTAAAAGGCTAATTTTTTAAAGAACCCAATTCACCCCCCCTCTTGGGTTGTCATCTGGGCCAACACGGGGGCACCGCCGTGCCGAGGCTGAGTGGTGTCCCATGGGCCGCGATGCCGGCGAGGTCCTTTCGAACTGCCTCGGGGGTTTAAGAACCGCTGCGAGGGGCGACTCGATCGGTTACGGAGCCTTAGGGACTTGAACGACTCGGGGGCACTGCCGTGCCAGGGCCGAGTGGTGTCCCATGGGCCACGATGCTTGCGAGATCCTTTTGCGAGATTTGGCCCTTGGATGCAGGGAGAAACGACTTCGGTGTTGAAGAAGGTCCTTTATTTCTCACATCATGAAGGGATACATTATTGATAATATCGACGGAGGTTGTATGCATTCCAGGTACGTGGAATAGGTCGGCCATCGAGTTCTTTAATTCGGTACGCTCCTTGATGGAGCACCTTGGTGACGCGATAAGGACCTTCCCAATTGGCAGACAGCTTGCCCCCTTCCGTTGGCTTGGCACCTCGGCCTTTCTCAGAACCAGATCTCCAGGGAGAAACACTTTGGGGCGGACTCGGACGTTATAATACTTGGCTATTCGCTGGCGGAAAGCGGTCATACGCAATCACGCCCGATCATGCATTTTGTCAATGAAGTCGAGGTTTGCCCTCAGCTGGGTGGAGTTATCTTCCTGGTCGTAGGATTCCACATGCGAGCTTGGCAATCCGATCTCCATGGGGATGACCGCCTCGGACCCAAAAGTTAGACTGAACGGGGTCTCGCCTGTCGAAGTTCTTGGGGTAGTGTGGTAGGCCCATAATATACTAGGGAGCTCTTCTACCCATCGACCTTTGGATCCGTCCAGCCGAGTTCTGAGTCCTCTAAGGATGGTGCGGTTCATGACCTCGGCCTTCCCATTGGTTTGGGGGTGGCCGACAGAGGTAAATCAGTGGCGGATGCCCAGCTTGTCACAGAAGGTCTTGAATGTGGCATTGTCAAACTGGCGACCATTGTCGGTGACGAGAGTGTGATGTAGGCCAAAGCAACATATCACCGACTTCTAGAAGAAGGCTTTGACCTTGCTCTCAGTGATTTTGGCCAGCGCCTCGACCTCAACCCACTTGGTGAAGTAGTCGATGGCGATAATTAGGAACTTCCACTGCCCCGGAGCCCAGGAGAATGGTCCAAGTATGTCCATCCCCCACTGGGCAAAGGGCCCTAGGGCCAAGAGTGGATTCAAAGGAACAGAGGGTTGGTGTTGGATGTGCGCATGATGCTGGCAGCCGTCACACTTCTGAACTAACCTAGCTGCATCCTCCCTTATAGTGAGCCAAAAGTACCCTTGCCGGAGGGCCTTCTGGGCTAAGGACATGCCCCCCAGGTGGTTCCCACAGATGCCTTCATGGATTTCTCTAAGGACATAATCGGCGTCGGAAGATCCCACGCACTTGAGCAGGGGGTAAGAAAATGATCTTATGTTAGATGTCCATTTACGAGGACGAATTTGGAGGCCCTCCGCTTAAGCAGTCTGGCTTCATTGCGATCATCGGGAAGGGTGCCGTCTGTGAGATAGCGGACGTAGGCATCCATCCATGTCGGCTCTTGGGTGAGCGGAAGGATTTTCTCGCTGTCTTCTATGCTGGGTCTTTCTAGGTGCTCGCCGAAGGCGTCCCTTATGATGCTGTTGGTGGAGGTAGCCAGGCAGGAAAGGGCGTCAGCCTTGGCATTCTCGCTCTGGGGAATATAGCTGATACTGAAGTAAGAGAGTAGAGAAACTAGGGATCGGACCTTGTCTAGGTACCGAGTCATGGCAGAATCACGTGCCTCGTACTCCCCATTGATCTGTCCAGAGACAAGTTGCAAGTCAGTGAAAGCTCTGAGGCACCTTATTCCAAATTCTTGAGCGAGCCTCAGTCCTGCCAGTAAGGCCTCGTACTCGGCTTGATTGTTGGTGGCTTCAAACAAAAATCGGAGGGCACATTCCACCATCTCACCGTCAGGGCCCGCAAGAATGAGGTCAGCGCCGCTTCCTTGGGAATTTGAGGCACCATCCATATGGAGGATCCACGACTCCCCATCGTCCTCTGGCTTGGCAACAGGTTGCTCTGCAGGAGCCTCCTCGATTGGCTCCTCAGCCCAAGTGCACTCAACCAGAAAGTCGGCCAGAACCTGGGACTTCAAGGCGGGTTGAGCTTGAACAAGAGATCGAACTCTCCCAGCTTGATGGCCCATTTGGCAAGTCAGCCTGAGGTGTCCAGCGAGCCAAGATGGCTCGGAGGGGTTGGTCAGTGAGCACCACAATGGGATGGGCTTGAAAGTACAGGCAGAGACATCGGGCGGAGACGATCAAGGCGAAGATGATTTTTTCTATCATGGAGTACCTGACCTCCGCATCGTGGAGTACCTTGCTTACGTAATATACAGGCTTCTGGGTCCCATCAGCATCGAGACACACCAAGACTGAGCTAACGGCTTCTGGAGAGGCGACGAGGTAGAGAAAAAGACTCTCCCCGTCCCTTGGCTTAGACAGGAGCGGTGGAGAAGACATAAATGCCTTCAGCTCGTTGAAGGCCTCCTGGCAGTCGCCCGTCCACTCGAAGTTGTTCACCTTCCGCAGGGCTTTAAAGAAGGGTAAGCATCGCTCGGCTGACTTGGAGAGAAACGGCTTAAAGCTGCCACCCTCCCGGTGAGTCACTGCACCTCCTTCTTACTAGACAGCGGCCTCATATCGAGGATAGCGCTGATCTTCTCAGGGTTCACATCAATCCCTCGCTGGGTCACCATGAAGCCTAAGAACTTGCCTGCTGTAATGCCGAAGGCACATTTCTTGGGATTCAGCTTGACCTGGAAGTGAAGGAGGTTATTGAAGGTTTCTTCTAGATCGAAGATGTGGTTGGAAGCAAGGGTGCTTTTCGTCAGTATGTCATCCACATAGACCTCCATGTTCCGGCCCAGCTGGTCTTGGAAGACTTTATTCATCAACCTTTGATAAGTCGTCCCGCATTTTTGAGGCCGAAGGGCATCACCTTATAACAATAAATGCCTTTCTCTGTCATGAAGGACGTGTGCTCCTCGTCACTCGGGTCCATCTTTATTTGATTATACCCAAAAGGCGTCCATGAAGCTAAGAAGTTCATGGCCAGAGGTGGAATCCACCAGCTGGTCTATCCGAGGTAGAGGGAAACTGTCCTTCGGACATGCCTTATTCAAGTCAGTGAAGTCGATGCAGATCCGCCAGCTTCCATTCACCTTTTGCAACATGACCACATTGGCCAGCCAGCTGGGATAGTGTGCCTCTCGGATATGGCCGGCGGTGAGCAGCTTGTTGACTTCTTCGTCAATGGCCTTCTGTCGTTCAGGAGCAAAGCTCATCTTCCTTTGGCGGACCGGACGGTACTTCGGATCGATGTTCAGCTTATGGGTGATCACCTTCGGAGGAATATCAGGCATGTTGGATGCCGACCAAGCGAACACATCCGAGCTGGCCCACAAAAAGGTCAAGAGGCGTCATGGTCTTCTGGACGGAGGAGTCTGCCGATGCGCACGGTCCTCATCAGGTCATCTCCTAGAGGAAAAGTTAAGAGCCTCTCGGCCGGTTCTCCCCCTTTACTGGACTCCCTAGGGTCGGGCGCCTCTGGGACCGACTCGGCTTCCAGAGGACTTGACGCTGCGTGATAACAAGGCAGGACTGAGCTAACCTCGCCTCTCATTTCTTCGATACCTTCACTACTAGGGAACTGCACCAACAAACGTCGGGTGGAGATGACCGCATCCAATAAATTTAAGCCTGGGCACTCGAGGATGGCATTGTATGCCAAGGATACTCGCACGACCAAGAACTTCATGATAACTGTGCTTTGGCATGGTGGTGTTCCGGCCGTCACTGGCAAGGATATTTCGCTCTCAACCCTTACTGAATCCCCTGTGAATCCGACTAAAGGGGTCGCTATGGGTCGAAGAGAGTCAATAGATAATCCCATCCTAACAAATGCGTCGTAGGTAAGGATGTCAGCTGAGTTTCCACTATCAACTAATATCCTTTTTACAGGATGTTTGGCAATCATCATGGAGACAACGACACCTTCATTGTTTACATTGTCAACATTTGCTGATCTCCCCCCCCCCCCAAAAAAAACTACATCACCCGGCGCCTTCTCCCCTCTCGGCCGTTTAGATGAAGAAGCCGCTCCCCAAGACACCATTCCAACTATCCGCTCCGTGGGGGTGTTATCGACAGTGGCCTGAGCGGGCGGTGGTCCCATGAGTGCCGGCAGCGGTTGTGGCGCCTTCTGGACATACTTTTTGAGGTAGCCCCATCGGATAAGCTCCTCATGGTGCGCTTCAGGTTGTAGCAACTGTCGGTGTCGTAGCCGTAGTCTCGGTGGAAGCGGCAATAGCGGCTCTTATCGCGGGGGTGTCCTTCTTTATGGGAGGAGGCCACTGGAGGTAAGGCTCACCCTCAATCTCCATAAGGATATGAGAGCGGGGAGCAAGAAGAGGCATGAGCTCACCCTCCCAAGGGGCGAGGCTTTGATGCTCACGGTCCGATTGTTGGGGCGGTTCAGGCCGCCGGGGATGAGAAGGTCCACTTGGCTCTGGGCGAGCAGGCTTGCGGCTGGAGCCCCTTGAGGATTCTCAGCGGGTGAGATCGGCCTCATCCGCGCAGATGTACTTCTGAGCCCAGAGAAGGAGGTCGGAGTAGGAGCTTGAGGGGCTTCTTGTCTAAAGAGAAGGTGAAGTGGGACGGAAGGAGCCCCCGCTTCAGTACCAACGTTGCCACTCCAGATGGTAGACTTCTAGGGCGGCGATCTTGAACCGGGCCACAAAGTCCTGCAGGGGCTCCCCCTCCTTCTGGCAGACGGAGAAGAGACTGTCCGTGACTCTTGGGATCCGCTGGCAGGCATCAAAATGTGCCAAAAAGGCCCTTTCCAGCTCTTGAAAAGAGTCGATGCTGTGAGGGGACAGGCGTGAGTGCCAAGCGCGAGCAGCTTTCCGTAGGGTGGCGAGGAAAGCTTTGCAGAAAAGGGCGTCCATAGCACCCTGGACTTGCATCATAGCTTTATAACTCTCGAGGTGGTCGAGAGGGTTTGTCGTACCATCGTACGGATCTATATGAGGGAAACGAAATTTGGAGGGGACGGGCTCCTCCAGTATCCGGTGGGTGTAAGGAGGATGGGTGTCATACTCCTCCGGCTGGCTGTTGATCTTCTTGGTGAGCTCGTCCAGTCATCGGTGATACTCGTCCAGGCGTTCCTCCGCCTGACGATTAATCGTCGGGGCCCTCCGAGACGGCTCGAAGGAAGAAGAAGGAGGAGGAGAAGGACGCGGAAGGTGAGACTTCCGCTTTGGTTCCTCCTGGCGGTGCGGCTCTGGTAAAAACTTGCTTGGGTCACAATCAGGGGACCATGGCCGCTTGGGAGGCTCACGACGAGGCTTCCTAGGGGAAACCTGACGACGACCGTCCTCTCGCTGAGGAGAACCTCCCTTGCCGATTGCTGACTGGCAGGGGAGCAGTCTGGTGCTGGGTGGCCACGGACTGCTGCTGCTAAAGTCCATGGACCATGGCGGTAAGAGTTTGGACTTACTGGGTAAGAGCCCCAGCTGTGGAGAGCCGTTAGCTGCTCCACAGCTAGGGCAACCGCCTCTGGTTGTGGGGAGGTAACGAGAGGATCGGCAGCAGGGAGGTTGGTCTCTTGCTGCCTAGCCGGGGGGAGATGCGCCCCAGGGTGACTGACTGAGGCATCCTGAGCCCGTGTCATCACCATTGTTGAGAGAGGGAGAGAAAAAAGAGGAGTACTGCAGGGTTCGGGTCTTCTTTTTCCTCTCCCCTTCCTGGCACGCCAATCTGATGACGCACGACCGCAGACGTGGAGCGCCGGAAGACTTGATCTGGCTGCTGACGAGATTCTTGGGCAGCCAAACGACCTGCAAGAAGTTCCAAGACCAGAGGGGTTCTTCGGTGGGGACTCTCCGACATCCAAGTCAGTGATCGAGGTCACAGCCAAAGAAGAGCTGAAAGAGCCCTTTTAGGTCCAGAGAACCCTTAGAGGTGGAGTTGCTCTGGGTGAAAAAGGGAGAGAGTGCTTATGTTAGCATACCTGAATCTCTTGTGGACTTACCCTTTTATAGGCCGTTGAAATTTACATGGGTTTGGGCGCATGACATTCCACGAGGAGGGAATGTCTGCGGGACACGTGGGGGTTACGTGAGCTTGGGCTGGTTGGTGGGTCCTATCCCATCGGAGAGGGAAGGCCAGCAGTTGGTGAGCTAAGTCCCATCAATCGACGGAATCGGCTGGTAGGTGGGCCTGGTCCCATCAACAGCATGGTCAAGAGATGCAAGTCTAAGCGGGTCAGACGGTTGGTGGTTTTGGCAGGCGCAGGGCCGACCTAAAGAGGTTGGGGCCGCCACGGCATGCTTTGGAGAAGCCAGGGCCGCCGGGGTCGGCCTGAAGAGGTTGGGGCTACCACAGCACATCTTAGAGAAGCCGGGGGGAAGGGACCGACCTGAAGAGGTCAGGGCTGCCATGACACACCTTGGAGAAGCCGGGGCCGCCGGGGCCGACCTGAAGAGGTCGGGGCCACCATGGCACATCTTGGAGAAGCCGGGGCGGATGGGGCCGACCTGGGGAGGTCGGGGCCACCATGGCACGTCTTGGAGAAGCCGGGGCGGATGGGGCCGACCTAGTGGAGGTCGGGGATGCCACGGCATGTCTTGGAGAAGTTGGACACGGCACATCTTGGAGAAGCCGAGGCCGTCGGGGCCGACCTGAAGAGGTCGAGGCTGCCACGGCACATCTTGGAGAAGCCGGAGCGAACGGGGCCGACCTGGGAAGGTCGGGGCCGCCACAACTCATCTTGGAGAAGCCAGGGCCGACCTGAAGAGGTCGGGGCCGCCATGGCACATCTTGGAGATGTTGGGGCAGACGGGGCCGACCTGGGAAGGTCGGGGCCACCACGGCACGTGTTGGAGAAGCTGGGGCGGACGGGGCCGACCTGAAGAGGTTGGGGCCGCCACGGCACATCTTGGAGAAGCCAGGGCGGACGGGGTCGACCTGGGGAGGTCGGGGCCACCACGGCACGTCTTGGAGAAGCCTGGGCGGACGGGGCCAACCTAGGGAGGTCGGGGCTGCCACGGCACGTCTTGGAGAAGCCGGGGCCACCGGGGCCGACCTGAAGAGGTCGGGGCCGCCACTGTACATCTTGGAGAAGCCGGGGCGGACGGGGCCGACCTGGGGAAGTCGGGACGCCACGGGACGTTTTGAAGAAGCCGGGGCTGACAGGGCCGTGCTTGTGCCACGTGGTTGATTTTGCCATGATTACCCCTGTGGCTTTATTGGCTACATCACTGGTCACATCACCACACATATATAAGGGATTAGCATCAAATCACCTTTGTAAATTTTTCGGTGTCGGAATATACAGTTCTCATGCACGTTGAATTTTACTATCAAAAATTAGCCTTTCATCGAGAAACATCACCAAAAGATACGCCCCTTAAAAAATTATCATGGAATTAGAAAGAAATTTTTAAAAAATTTTAAATTACATTCAAATTCTAGTTTCAGTAAGAAATCACTAAGATATTTACTAGGGATATATTTTTCTTGATAAATTCCTTAAAAATCCCTTTATAATATGTAAGGAATCAATGAGTGATTATTTAAATAATTTTTAGTAAGAAATTTGTAAGAAAAGTTTGGTCCTTTAGGCTGCGTTTGGATGTCAAAAAGTTATTCCGAGAATAGGAATACGAATTCCCTAGGAATAGCTTATTTCACTTGTTATTCCTGATTTCTGTTTGGATGAAAATATGGTATTCCATGTTATTCCAGTGCAATTAATGCAGTGTTATTCCAAATGGTGTTTGGATGACGTGGGAATAAGCAGCTATTCCACTTGGAACAGATGAAGTATTCTTATGAAATGCCAAAAATACCCTTGACCATTTGATGGAAAAAAATTGTTTTTCATTTTATTTTGTCCTACGTTGACTTTATGATATTTGTTTAGGATTTTATTAGTAAATATATTCGTAAAATATATCAACATATCAAACTTAATTAATGATTGCATTATAAATAGAGCTTTAAATAAACAAATTTGTTAAAAATTTTCATTATAACTTTTCCTACTTGATAATAATGAATATATTAATTAATAATTTCTAAAAATTCCTAACATACCCCAGGAATGAATGAGAAGGATAAAAAGTTTATCAATTAATTTAATTTTCCTTCAACTAAAAAATAAATAATTAATTTCGTTAAATTAATAAAGATTAATAAATTTAGTATATTAGTAAATTAACATGCATAAATTTTAATTAACGTTTAATAATGTTCAAAAATTATACTATTTATGAGTGTTCTACTTTACTTGATTTCTTGGGTACCAATCTTCTAGTTTCAAGAAAATATGTCTCACCCAAGATGATTGTTAAGCGATTTGGAACATCAAGGAGGCAACAAACATGACTCAAATATCAAGGCACCGACATCAAGGGGCATGATAAATAAATAAATAAATAAATTACTTGATTGGTATGCATGCTTAATACCAGATGATGCCATAGGGCCAATGAATTGGATTTCTTGGCTTCAGGCAAATCACCAAAGAGGTTCCTAAAGCAATTCTAACTTTGTTTTGATTTTATTTTATTTTTGGATGGAGAGGAACCGAACAAATGAGATCCTGATAATAAATTATGTTCTAGCAGTTGTCAACAAGTGCCATCCGCCATTTCTCAACAAAGCAGAAATGCTAAATCCACCGCATCATTCATGTGCTTCACTAAATCCTCAATGCTGCCAGAACGATCATACCATTTATCCTCCCACTTGCAGACCATACTGTAGATTCCCCAAAGAGTCGACACAATTTAATCTGTGAGATAAAACCATTCCAATTTTCATGAAATGAGAAGTGATGTGGTCTAAGCTCATCCAGACATTTGGGCCCCCCGCCCCCAACAAAATAAACAAAAAAGTTAACATACGGCTAAGGTTGAGAAGGCCGTGCTGTCCCACCAACTGAAATAAATCTCTCTACCTAAATTCGCAAGCATTTCTTAACCCATTGCCAAAAATTTCCCAGCTGACGTCCCTTCAGCTTCCTCAAACTCAAGTCGAAACGGGGATGAAAAACAGATTGGTCAAGGGCATCTCAAAGTTCAAAAAAATTACCAAATTATTGAAGATTTCCATTAACATACTCTCTCAAGTTGATCCTCAAAGACCTCAATTCTATACACAAATCACACAACAGAATCAAATCAGTGGTTCCCAAAAGCTAATCATCCAAATAGCAGTAGTAAGATGAACATTATTAGAGACATCAATTAAAGACGACACATTAAGTCCAGCAAATAGAGTAATTGGAAGGATAAGGCTGAAGGATATGCTATTACAATATTGCAGTTGTGTAAAAGAAATAAAAATCAAGCCCGGAAACTAATAGAAACAAACTGGACAAAACAAGCCATTGATGGCAAACGACATTTGAATAAGATGATTTTGACATATTATAATACAATGACAGCTGACATAAACACAGAATTAGCTGGGTATCTTTACATTACATTGCTATTTGTACACCGTCCAACATGATGAACTCAGAAGTGGTTCCATGTCTCCAAAGACTAATCTCTCAGCTCATCTTCCCACCATGTATGCATCCATGTGACCATCCACCCTGATGAACCCAAAAGTGTTCCATCTCTCCAAAGACTCGACTCAACTCATCTTCCCACCACATATGCGTCCATGTGCTGAAGCTTCATGGGTGCATACTCATACAAACACGTGTTGGTTCTTAAACACAAAAACCACAGAATTCTTAACATTCCATCTAGCTGCTGAGCTTGAGGCAACCAATAATCATTAAGAACTTGTTCTGGACTCAATGTTCCATTAAGGCAGCATCGGTTTCGAATAGTGGTCCCGCAAAAGAGGGAAAAATAACATAAATTCCATCAATAAGTTAGTTTGTAAAGAAGAGGGATGAGAAGCGATCAAATATGCAATGTTTTGGAGACATTTACTTGACCTCGTATCCAAATATACTCACCAGTAATAAAGCATGCAGTTCAAAAACCGAAATCCACAGCTGAACAAATCCTTGAATATGGATTCTGACAAATAGACAATAGAAACAAACTGAGAGGCTCAAAGGCCTAATGTCATGGCGTGAAACAAAGATCAATTACTGCCATGAGGAAACTGAAAAATCCATATCCACAATGCTAACAAAATAACATAAATCAAAGATGAATAATGCCCTGAAAATACCCCCAGACAATCCTGGATACAACAAAATGGAGCGCAGCACAAGACATCTATGACAGCATGAAACAAAGGTCAAACATTGAATCATAAATGGCCAAAAAACACAGCTTTAGCTTGCGAAAAGATTACCCACCAACCGACGTGATAAATTCCAGGATATGACCAAGTGCAGTACCAATGACAGGGTTCAACAAATCCATGAAATCCTCCCCCCCCCCCCCCCCCCATTTCGACAACTTAAACAAGGAAACATCCTCCCAAGCAAAAGGAACCAGCCTGATACATATTTTGAAAAATGCCAGGAACATACCCGAAAACCCAAATCTAGATTGCTCAGAAAATACCAAACAAGACAGATGAAAAATGCCATGAAAATACACACAGCAAATTCGGACGCTGAAATCAAAGGAAGCACCTCCCAAGACATATCTCACGCCCTGAATCAAATTTCACTAATTTAAAAGACGATGCCCAGAAAACTCATTTCACATATCGTAAGAACATAGCCACCAACAGATGTGCAGGAATGCCACGAAAGTACCCAAAAACACATCACTACAGTGCAAGCGAACAGTCAGTGTAAGGTTTCAACAAAACCATGAAAATCCCCCCAGACAATTCAATAACAGCAACACCCTGAAAATACCTCACAAGCTTAATGTCACGGCGTGCAACAGTGATTGGAAAATGCCATGAAGATACCGGAAAAGAGTGATCGATTATGCTAAGAAAGTACCAAAAAACAATGGAATAAGGCCCTTGAAAATACCCCATAATTCATTTCTAAAATCAAACAGAGCACCTCACAAGATATATCTGACGGCCTGATACGATGGTCAAAAATTGAAAGAAGATGCCCGAACAACCCGTTCAGAATTGCTAAGGAAATAGATAATAACAAATCAACTCCGAAATAGCATGAAAATAACTTGAACAGACAAATAAACACGAGAAACAATCAGACCACCTCAGAATCTTGATATCTCGGCCCAAATTAAGTTCCAAAATTTCACGAAAGTTCACAAAAAACACATTTGAAATATGCAAACGAACAACCAAAATACGCAGTTCAACAAATCGATAAAATACCCCCAGACCACTCGACACTATAATCAAACAGTTCATCACTTGTCATGTAATGCAGCATACTTCAAGACATTCCCCTCGGCATTTGTGTCATGTCGGACTGTGGTGCTTCACAACGGTTGCATTTTTTAAATGCCCTCAAGTCAAGAGTACCTCACAACCGACACTTCACATACGCAACCAGAAAGCAATGAAGTTATGTCAAAATTCTTATTTGATCTGTATGAAGCCCAGAACTCAGAACATTGGATTTACGTTTCGTCACGAGAAAACCAACTTCTGATGCATACGGAACACCCAAAAACACAGTTGAGAAATGAAATGAAAATACCCTCAGATTACTCAAGACTAGAATCGAAAAGACCACACGACAAACTATATGCTACGGCATGACAGAAATTCCATAAAAAGGCATCAATATGACAGAAATCAAAGTTCAAAAATGCCATGAAAACATTTCGACAATTGATGTATTCTAAATCCAATTTCATCATTGTTTGGGCAATTTAACGACATAATCCATTTTCGAAATATGGATTCTATCTTCAGTGGACTTAGGAAGGCAGTTTCAGCCTGTATTTCCTGACGGTCACATTTTTTCATGCATCCAATTCAGGAAATGTTATGTGTCTGCCAATCATCATGGCCCTCATCGTTGATAGAGCACCTGACTGTGAGGATTCACAATAGTTGCATTTGTAAATGCCGTCCAAGTCTTGAATTCACAGCCGACGCTTCGATATCAATTAGGTCAACCACATATTTGTATGAAGGTTTACCGGCACTGGATTCATTTGAAAAAAACCCATGTTAGTTTTCCAATTCAACGAAATATAATAAGAACTTCAATATAAGAGAATGTTACTTTAAACATGTTAAAGTCTGCCTACTATTATCTCAGCATAGCAAATTAAAGTACAATAGCAGTAGTGGCATAACATGTCATAGTAAGATAGTACTCTGCCCATCACAAATCATTGCAAAACATCAGTATTGGCAGTGAATTCGATAGTACATTATCGATGCATCAACGTAGCCTTCCCAAACAGAAACCCAAGAGGAAGACTACAAGGAAGGATACAAAAGCAATATAATTGTTTTGATAGGAGCACCCACAGTCCTGGCCATCTCTTCATCCATTCTTCCTTGTACGTATTCCATTTCATTGTATTTTCCGATATTGATGGTCGGAAGGTTTACGGTAATTGTGAAATGCATCAAATGCCTCTTGTCTACATTTAAACTTCTTGTACAAGGCATGCTTGAACCCACTAACCTCACGCTGACACTCAGCCTATGAATCATAAACCCCTCGTCTACGGCCCATGAAAACTAAGTAAGTCTCAGGAGCAAGCAGCCTGATTTCCTGCATAACGGGGATTCAATGTGAAACTCGAATGAATCAATGAATTGCACAAATTATAAAGTGAATCATGGTCGACATAGTAATTGTAAATTTATCTACGAGCATGCAACGACCGTAAACAAACGAAGCATCGTAAACTTACTTCGCGTGTTATGAGCATCCCAAAGCCTCTCAGCTATGGAATTGCATAGTTGATCGCCTCTTCGTGATTCGTCGTCCACTATAATGAGGTAAGGATCAACATCGTCATCATTATCAGCTGGCAACGGTTCAGAAGACATGTTGAAGTATTTGTCATTGCCTTGGCTGCGTTGAATGAAGTTGTATATTATGCAGCAAGCCATAATAATATGCTTCTGAACCTTAAAGGGAAATGGAATGGCACTTCTTAAAATCTTAAATTGCTTTTTAAGTATTCCAAAGGCCTTCTCAACGCAATTTCTTAGTTGAGCATGTCGATGGTTGTATAAGTCTCGACAGTTGTTGTATTGGCGAGCCCTTGGATTGTTGAAGGTACTAAGGTGGTACCTATTACCCCGATAAGGGGCAAGGAACTTATCTGTATTGCCATATCCTGAGTCGACAAATAGAATTTCTCTGTACAGGACAACAATGCCTTGACGTATTCCCACAGCTAAAAAAAGGTTAAAATTAAGTCATTCAAGTATGTTGTTATATGCATATACCTTCAGGTACAACGAGTCCTCAGACTCGACACACCAATAGGACTCTCATGTCAGCTGCAGATCCCTCCCAACCAGTACATATGAAAAGGAAGGAGTGATCAAAGGAGACTGCAACCATGACATTTTGAGAAATGGTCCCCTTTCGATTATGAAATCGTGGTTGTTTGCATTTCCTGATCGTTGTAGATATATGTATGTCATCGATTGCTCCAACAGCATTCTGTAATGAAAGCAAATGTATCAAGGACCTGGTAATTAGAAGATTGAAAAATAATTCTGGTGTAATGTAGTCATGTCCAAACCTACCATGAAGTGAGGATGGAAAAGTTTGTTGCCATGGATCCGTGGGTGAACGGCCGTCTCCTGTTGAGGTTGAACGATAAATTCATGCTTAAGCAAACAAATTGCTTTCAGTATGTTGTTGAAGTGTCGGGATATTGTCTCCCTGAGTGCTGGAACGTTTCAGCCAACACTCTATTAGTAGCACCATGCCCTATGCCGTAAAGGAAGATTGCTAGTTGCTCCTATATCGATACGTTACGTGTGCTACTCACCAACCCTCGCGAGACAAGCAAGTCTTGCAGCTTGAAGAACATATTATTTGTCATCCTAAAGTGATCATAACCTCTGTTTGGATGTCCACTCAAAATATCAGCCACGATTTCGTGACCGAGAATGGACGAGTGTGGCATGGGACCTTTGAATTACCATTAACATTGGGTATAGAAAGGAACCCATTACTTATCAACACAGTTAGGACGTCTTGCCAGTAGTTGTCCTCATCTATTAAATACGCCATGACATCATGAAATAGGTCCATCTAATCGAAAATGAGTAGTTAATGATACAACCATATGCATAAGTAATTGTTGATTGCAAAAATTGACAGCAGAGTACAGTAAAAAACGATGCTACTTAATAACATAAGACGAAACGTCTACACCAAAATGACATATATATAAGCAACTTAGCCAGAACATATCATTCTATAACTAACATGATGCAAGAAAATATATGTCACGTCCAACGATCGTAGGAAAAGTCGATGTCATGCGTCGTAGATGCAGGTGTGGTACAAACGGATTCTTGTGCACTGACAGCAAGAATCGGTCGACCCTGGGAAATGCTGCTATCACTGCTTGGCCTGAATGATGGCTGCATGAATGAATTTGTCCACCTCGAGTGGAAGCATGCGTAGGGGGAGGCACAAAAATAGAAGGGCCATCATGATGGACACCATGCATTTGAGGCATAAAGAACGTAGGCGCAGCTGCAAAACTTCCAGAAGGTCCTCCCGCTGAAGGTGGTAAACGGTAGAACTCTGTCATTTGTCTTTTAAGCCACGCTTCAAGTAGTGCGCCTTCATAATGCATAAGGAACCACCTATTAATCTCGATTTTTAAACTGTCCCCCACAGCAAGAATACATTCGGAGTAATCCCTGGGAGACTCTCTAACTTCCGCATGCATTCATCGATTGAGTAGACAGTAGGACGAGCAAGCTGCTCTCTCCTAAGGATCTCGTTAGCAATTTCCAACCTCTTTTTACCTTGTTCCACCAATTCGAGGAAGGCATCACCAGCTTCTGATGTGCACTTAATTTTACGTGCTGTAGGAGTTACGGTTGATGACCTTTTCCTCTTTCCACTACTAGTAGACAATCCTGGATCTAAGGAACAATCCATGGGTGGGGTCGAGGCATATGTGCTCGGGCTGTTTGGGGAGACATCATCAATTAAGTGTTCGAAATGACTGGATGATGTGAAAGAGAGTCCTGACCTTTACGTGATTGGGGCCAGAAGTCCATGTCCTCAAGGTTCATCCGTTCGACCTCGTCCGAGGTATCATTATCGGATACTCCCGCTGGAATAGCAGATGTATCCCCCCATCTACCAGTGGCAGTATTCTTTGAAAATAGAATGTCTATATCATTGTATACAGCGAAGGACTTACCCTTTATTCGAGCGTAGTCCTTGTTAACCTGTGAGCAAATTTGATGAAGTAGTTATTTAAGTATACCGAAATAGCAGCCGAATTAACATTTGTTAACATCGAATCTATCACTTACCGAGATGATCTCCTCCCACATATGTTCGTCATCGCATGTGGGTAGTTTAAGTGCAGGATCCCATCCCCAGCCTGAACGGTTAGCTAGGTTATAATACAAATTGAAGGTCTTCTTCGGAACCTTCAAACGATTCTTCAGGTTTGTAAATGTGAACGACAGATTGGTCCTTTCATTGAACAATTTGTAATTTTCTTCCATGTCTCTTGTGAGAAAGTACCGTTGTGACAGTTTCGTCGTCATTCTCTTGCCTCATAAGGGTCACAAAATTGAGTCAAGAGAATCGGTCCAATTGGGTGCCCTAGTTCGGCCCGATCGTTCTCTGGACTGTGACGGCTCACCGTTTTTGTTGGATTGAGGCATTTTATCTACAGGTGGAGAACCGTTGATATTTTGTTACATTGGATCATATTGTTTAAACTTTGTCATGTGGCACAATGATATAGTACGAACTATATGCAGTAAATGAAGAAGTTGCAGTACATGAGTAATGTCGAAACTATGGTAGCTGGAGAACAATGCAAGACGTATAAGCTAATGAATTCTATCAATACAGGAATACAAAAATAGATAATCGCCAGAAAAATAATTGAATTTCAGCCATCTCAAAAATAAATTATCGTTAGACGAAGACATCATTGATTCTATTGGGATAAGGCGTGACACGTGATGCTATCGAATGTGATAGAGATTTGGATCGATTAGAGTCATGCAGTGAATGTCTATGATTTAAGTGACCTCAAAATCACGGCAGTTAAATAGCAATGTCGTCATTGTTTATTTATTCGATTAGCTTAATATGAAGTTAGGTAATAATGATCATTAATTTCATTCGTTCAATCATTGATACAATTAGGATATGCTTGCTAAAACATGGAATCAGTGTTCACTGTCGATAGTGCGGCTAAAAGATTTTGCTTACCTCATCGTAAGATGGTCCAACTGTATCAATACTACTTGTCATGCAGTGTGACATAAGAAATGAGAAATTACCATTATTTATAAGTTAATATGCACAACTATTAACCATAGAGTACAAAAATAACTATTCCTCATTAAAACATCAACATTCATTAGTAAAAGGAGAACATATTGTCCAAGCCCTCATATGTCGAGATACGACAGATCTATCTTAGGCAGATATAAGAAATGCCCGAAGCCTTGAACATGACTTATTGAAGATTAAGGTACTTAAAAGAAGCCTCAAACAGAATATCCAACAATAATCGCTATATAATGGTTATCAAAAACAAATGGCATGCAGGTTTAAGCATCCGTCCAACATTAAAGCCTTAATAGAATGCCTTTTTAAAAGAAATTAGAGGCTGTAGGCACATCCAGTGCCTTGAGGTTAAACAAAGGTCAAACCGCTTTACTGGATTTCCTGCATTTAGTCCTCTCCCAGCTTTTGAATGTCTGGAAGTGTAGCAAGAGATCTGGGTTCAGAAGGTTCAAGTGAAATACCATGATAAGGTTGGAATGAAATCCAGATTACCCCAAACCGTAATCGGTTCACTCCAACAGCAACAGCGCTCAAACCCTAGTTAAAAAAAAGGAAAAAGAAGGGAGACCGTACCTGATCCCAGTTCTCGAGGCCCTTCTCAGGAAGAGGAGAAGATTAACGGACGAGGATGAGGAGCCAGATAACTAGTTTCAGGGAAGAGGATGAAGAGCGAACCGAGAACTTGGCTAGATCCAGGTGATCGTCATCGTCCAGGCGTAGAGAAGACTTGGGAGACCTATATCGGAGCATCCGCACAGAGATGGCTAGAGGGGAGAAGCAAGGATCGGAAGTCGGCGGCCGTTGAAGAAGAAGGAAAACTCTAGTCGCGAGAGCAGAAGAGGAAGACCGACCCCAATCCAAAGCCAGATTCAACAATTTTTAACATCCAACGAATGCCCCTGGAATAGCTACAGTGCTGAATACCTTATTCCAGGGGTCCAGGCGGAATAAGAAACTGAGATACGAGGCGCTGACCGGAATTAGAATTTGACTGGGCCCCACTGATGATTTAACCAGCGTTTGGGGGAATAAGCTGGAATAAGGCCCTATTCCAGGCCTTATTCCAGCATCCAAACGCAGCTTTAAAGATTTACTAAAGAATAAATCCATTGGTGCTGGTAAGATTTTTTTTTTAAAAATGATATCAAAAAGAAATTTTTTCTTAAAATTTTTTTAGTGATTTTAAAATCTTATAGCTAGCATATGTCATTCTTTTACTGGCATAAAAATAAAAGTCATAAGTAAAATTAATATTATGTATTAATTTTTAATATTATTAATTAAATTAAAAAATTTCATTCCTTTTTCTTTCTAACTCGTTCAAATCTTATTAAAACTATGAGTTTACATCTTTTGTTGCTAACTATTAGACGGTAAGAAACTAGTCTTTGAACCTTTTGATCGAGATAATTTTTTTTTTTAAAAAAATTTATTAAAAAATTTTGTTTCTTGTTGAAAGATTAATTTTTTAGTGTTGATATGTTTCGTAATATAATATCAGAGAAATCTAAGATAAAAAATAAAAAATAAAAAGAGAGGAGAGAGAGGCGCCAATTAAGTCTCCACAGCCAGAGACTGAACCAGAGTGGAAAACAAGTGGGAGAGAGAAATTAAAAATCCAGAAATCAATGCATCTCGAGAGCTTAATTAGGTTTGTTCAGCGATATTAAAGGATTTTTGCGTGTTCTATTCTTCTGGTGTACGTCCTTCCCTTTCTAAAAATTTAATATAACCCCAGCTGGTTTTGTACTTGGGTGAAGCGGCAGTGATTCGTACGGGAACACACGTACGCTAGTTTATAAATTGTTAGATATTTGCTAGATTTTGTTGCATGCCTGCTTGTTTGCAAAAAGATTATCTTTTAATAATTAAGAAAGAAGAACAAAGGTTGTTGCATGGAGCCTATCGAACACGACGACGTGTTGACATGCACGTCAAAATCTCTCGGAGAAAGAAATCTAACGGAAGGCGTGGCATCCATCCAATCCAATAATATATAATGCGGAATATGTGAATGCGATACGTACGAGCCAGCAAATCCACTCGAGTCCGCCAAAGATCATAAAGAGTGATGTGAAGGCCAGTAATTAAGTAAGCATATATTCATCCATTGAATTTATATATATATAAAATTAACCAATCGACTGGATTCGCTTAGCTGGCATTATTTTTAGATTAGATGGATCCAAAGTAAGGTAGAGGTAAGTCCTCCGGGATCTACCGTACTAAATCCGACGCCCCCAAGGCCAAGGGATCAGAAAAGTTAGACGGTAGCTTGGCGGCAACGTTGCAGCGCACGCCCGAGGGCGAGGTGGGGCGCTCGACAAGATCTCCAGGTGATCTCGCTGTCTCCACCTCCTCCATCTCGATCCCTGCGGCCGAACGCCGATTCGCATCCATTCAACTTTGATCCGTTCAAAGACTTGAATACATATTCGATATTACATTTGAATATAAATAAATTTAGATTCAATTATTTTTTTAAAAAAATTAAATTTATATAATCTATAAATTTAAAAAATAAAAAATAAAAAGAAATAAAATAATTTTAAAATTTGTTCATCTTTTTTAGATTCCCATGAATTTAAAGCCATCATCCTTTTTTTTAATTTTTATCTTTAAAATTAAAAAATATCTGAATATAAGAATAAAAGAGATGATTGAATATAACTTAGATTTTGAAACTATTTTTTTTTTTTGTATATCTTTGAAATTTGTAAACTATGTGAAATCAAGGAGGGAAAGAATATCATATTTAAGCTTAGCTGCATTCCAACGTAGCCAAGGTCTAATGAAGTAATTTTGGAATTCATATGAATTCAAGGATAGAAGAAAGATGATTAGATTTTGAATTTGGCATGTGCACGTCAACGAGTTTGCCGTAGATTTTGCTAATACATGGGATATAGTTTTTATGAGGTCTTAACTTTTTTATTTGTAAAAATAAACTAAAATTTACTATTGATCATCGATAGCTCATTTTAATTCTAAAACTAAGTTGTTAGAGCTTAATCCCTTATATTTTAAATGCATTGTGTTGCTGCCAAGTCACTTGTGATGAGCGCCAGATGTGCTGAAATCTTCGGGGGCCTCCGAGTATTCTTGAACCTGCAAGAAGTCCCGGGCCGATGGTTCCGACGGGAACCCTCCGACACTCAAGTTAGTGAGCTTGTCGAACAGGAATGTGTTATGTGAGAATATTTCAAAGAGAAGAAGAAGAAGATCCCCGGCCCTGAGCTTGGGTCTTCCTTTTATACCTATCTGGGGGATTTCTTTTGTCTCGTTCCATTGAAACCGTCGAATCTGCTTCGTTAGGATGAGTTCCGTGAACAGCGGGCAGGTGAGTCGTTACCGATTAGGTGCCACATATATCGGCAACTGCAGGGTGTGTTGGTAATTGCCCATGATCTCGGTAAAACAGATGAGCAAGATATGCGACAGTTAGTGCCTCAGATCCTTGGGTCCGATATTCGAGACCAGCTCCGTTATACTAGGAAAATGTGCAATATTGAGGCCGAAGCCATAGGCTGAGGCCGAAGCTAAGAAGCGAGGATGAGGCCGAAGCTAGAGGCCGAGGCCAAAGCTAGGGGCCGAAGCGAGGATGAGGCCGAATCTAGAGGCTGAGGTTGAAGCCAGGGGCCGAAGCGAGGGTGCCGACGCCAGAAACGAGCTATCAACTCATTCAGCTCCGGGAATCATGCAAGGTGTTATGCTGCCGCCCAGAGGATGTGATCAGCCACATCAGATGTCCCTCCACCCCTAAGATGGGTGGGCATATAGTTGCCAGCGAAAGGGGTGTTAATATCCTCCGGGTGGCTGATCTCCGTGCCATCATTGCATCTGTTCAGGCTGTTGGAATTGGGTAAGATTTTCCTCGAGCCGGGAGTTGTAAAAAGGTAGGCGTCATCATTGCGGTGAGGTCACCGCTACCTCATTATTGGCGGTGCTTTTCGTGTTTCTCGCACCGAGTGGTTGTCGGAGCAGCTTCCAATAGAAAGCGAGCACATGGCCAAACCGGACATCGGCGGGATGATTTGAAATGGGGGTATATAAGGGGAAATCGTTCCTATCCTATGGTTTTCACCTTTTCTTGCGTTACAATCTATTACCTTGAATCTGCAAGCTCCCGTCCATCTCCTATTTCCGTTTATCTCCTGAGATCTCTTCTTCAACCCCAGTTCAAGTTCTTCAGGTTAGTCCTCATGGCTTCTTCACCTTCTTGTTCTCTTTCCGACTTTGGGGATTGTTCACCTGCTCTTCACAGCTCCTTCACAACCTTCCCCTTCCCCGGAGCTTAGCTGGTCCTCTTCATCCTCCAACCGCACTTCGTTGGAACGCGGCGAGCGACCGGACGACCTGCGGCTGGGATTCGTCCGGCCACCGGACGGGCCCTACCCTGGCGCCGTCTGGCCGTCGCCGGTCCGTCCATTGCTGCCAAGGAGTCCCTCGAATGGACCACCTCCACCATGTCGGCCCAAGACATCATGAACCTTAGAACCAAGTATAGTTTTCCTCCTCACATTCGTCTATCCTGCCCTACTCCTGACGACAGGGTAACTTCTTCCCGTTCCGGGAGGGTTGCCTTGCACGGAGCTTTCTTTAAGGCGGGGCTTCGGTTATCCATCCACCCTTTCATCCTCAACCTCTTAGATAGATACTCTTTGGTACCCGCCCAGTTAGTCCCAAATTCTATCTGAACCATCATCGGCTTCATGGTACTTTATCACCTTCAGGGTATAGAGGCTAGCATCTCTTTGTTCTGTAGCTTCTACACTCTTCGCAAGCAAGCGGGGTGGTGGTCCTTTACCCCTAGACCCACTAGGATCCTTAAACTATATCTTCCCACATCCATCAAAGGTTAGAAAGATAGGTTCTTTTTTGCCGACGTTGAGGGGTTGAGCGGAATCTAGGGAACACCTAATATCGATGCCAATAGAGACTCTTCTGTACTCCCGAGGGATCGAATGGCATTCGGACAGCTTTCGACTGCCAACATCCCTCGGTGCAACCAACTTTTAATCGAAGAGAACCTCCGTCTTGCCGGCCTTGTTCCGTCTAGTGGTGAGTGACTGATTACTCACCTTGCTTTTTCTGCCCTTCTCCTCTCTTCCCTTTTCTCTTTTTTTTTTTACACCTTTCCTCTTCCTTGGTACAGGAATTGTACCATCACTTCGTGAGATAAGACAAGTTGCCATAAAGAAAAGAAAGATCAAAGCAGATGGGGCCCCTGCCGCAAGGAGGGCCGTCACCAAGACCGTCAGGAGGGCCAAGGCCAGAGAGGCCTTTGGAAGGGGCGAGACTGAGGGAGAGGCAAAGGTCATAGAGGCCTCTAATGGGAGCGAGGTGGAAAGAGCCGAAGCCGGTAGAGCCCTAGGAAGCGAGGCGGTAAGGGCCGAGGTTGGAGAGGTATCAGGGCAGAATGAGGCAAGGGAAAGAGATCTACCTCATTCGCCTTTACCAGTGCCGCATCCGTCTCCTATTGATGTAATCGATACGTCTCTGAAGAAGGGGACTAAAGAGCCGTCACCACGCCCCATGGTCACCGAAGCGGAACCGGCCAACTCAGCTACAAGGCCAACTCCGGGAGCCGCCTTATCTCCTGAAGGGGTAGCGGTCGAGGCGTCTCCACCAGTAAAGGCACCAGAGGAGGCAGAGTTGGGGGCTGAGTCCTCGCCTGTAGCCATGAGGCCGACGGAAGGGGATGGCATCAATTCTTCATTTCAATCAATTCTGACGCGTCATAGCCGTTGGGCCGAGCGGACATTGGCCCAGGCTTCGGTGCCTGAGCTGCAAGGGTTCTTTCGACACCAAGGGAGATCTACTTTCTTCCGGGAGGCATCCATGGCGCATCTTTGGGTAAGTATTGTCCCATTGTCAAAACTTTTGTGACTATTTTTTTATCTAACTTAAGCAATCCGATCAGGCATTGAATTCTATGACCGCTATGAGGGGCCTTGGTCCCAGGCCGAGGCCGCTCTCGGTCAATCAGTGGAGGAAATTGGAGAGATTCGGGCTAGAGCGGAGAGGGTCGAGGCAGTCCTGGAGGAGGCCCGGGCGGAGACGGCCCGGGCGCAAAAAGCTGAAGCCAAAGCCGAGGCTGCCCGACTTCGTATCCTGGCCCGGGCTAAGAAGGCGCTCGAAGTGGCTCAGCGCCAGACGGCCAATGAGCTTGACAATGCTCAGGTGGCAGAAGAAAAGCAAAGGGTGGCAAAAGAGAGTCAGAAAGCCGCTGAAGCGAAAATTTACTTGCTATAGCACCGGCTGCACTCTACCACCATTGAGATCAAAGTGGCCGAGGAGAGGGCCGAGAATGCCGAGGAATCGCTCGCCAACGAGACGCCAAGGCGGTACATCTGAAGGCGGCGGTGACCGAGGCCGAGAGGAAGGTTGACGAGGCCGAGAAGAAGGCCACCAAGGCTGAGGAGAAGGCCGCCGAGGCCGAGAAGAAAGTCATCGAGGTCGTAGAGGATTTTAGGAAGTCCAAAGCCTTTAGTAGGGAGCTAGCCGAGACAACTGCATTTGCCTACGATGCGGCTTCCAAGACTGTAAGGAGAAAATACACAGACTCTACGGCCTCGAAGGAATTGAAGAGCTGGAGCCGAACGAAGTTCCCGAAGATGACGACCTAGCTCCGGCTCAACCTTAATTTCTTTTGTTTCCTTTATATTGTATTAAGCCCGATTTGATCAGCAGTTTTGTAACTTTCCTTAGCAATAAAAATTTCTTGCTCAATTCTCATTTTGATTTGCATCGTAACCAATTATCAATGATTGGATGTGAATAAGCCGTAGTGGCCACTATCAAGGCCGTAGGCAGTCATAGCTAATAACCGCACTCGTGTGACCTGGTGGTCTTGATAAATGGCCTCGTGCCGCAGGTTACCGACACCGGAGGGTAGCACCAACACGAAGTCGATTAAGGGGCTATCGACAAGATGTTGGGTGGTGCCAAGGCACGGCTAGGCCAACACAGACGAGGGGTTGGGCCTTTTGAAAAGTTAAACTTCCAATACCGACGCGGAGTCGGTTTTCGTGTGCCGATACGGAGTCGAGTTAAGAGGCCGACGTGGAATCGAGCTAAGGTGTCGACGCGGAGTAGAGCTACGGTGTCGACGCGATGTCGAGCTAAGGTGCCGATGCAGAGTCGAGCTAAGGTGCCGACGCGGAGTCAAGCTAAGGTGTGCCGACACGGAGCCGGGCTTGGAGGCTTAGAGTGCTGAGGGGAGACTCGGGCTTGGAGTGCCGACGCGGAGACTCGGGCTTGGAATGCCGATGCGGAGCTGGGCTTGGAGGCTTAAAGTGCCGAGGGGAGACTCAGGCTTGGAGTGCCGACGCGGAGCCGGGCTTGGAAGCTTAGAGTGCCGAGGGGAGACTCGGGCTTAGAGTGGTGAGGGGAGACTCGGGCTTGGAATGCCGACGCGGAGCCAGGCTTGGAGGCTTAGAGTGCCGAGGGGAGACTCGGGCTTGGAATGCCGATGTGGAGCCGGGCTTGGAGGCTTAGAGTGCCGAGGGGAGACTCGGGCTTGGAGTGCCGACGCGGAGCCGGGCTTGGAGGGAGAAGCAGGATCACTCAAAAACATGTCACTGAGAATATTTTGAATGGTATTTCGGTAGGCTAGCTCAAGCTAAGAAAATTAACAAACTACTGATAATACCGTCGTAGGTTGTTTGCGTTCCATGTGCGGGGGAAAGGCTTTCCGTCTAGCCCCTCAACTTTGTATGCTCCATGATGAAGCACCTCTGTGACTCGATAGGGTCCTTCCCATGTTGGTGCCAGCTTGCCTCCCTTCGTCGGCTTTGATATTTTGGCTCGTCGAAGGACTAGGTCTCCGGGATGAAACGTCATAGGTCGTACTCGGGCATTGTAGTATCTGGCCGCCCGCTGATGGAAGGCTGCCATCCGGAGCCACGCTCAGTCCCGTAGCTCTTCTACTAGGTCGAGGTTGGCCTGCTGCTGATTTGGATTATCCCCCTCGCTGTACAACTCCATGCGAGGGCTCGGGACACCTATCTCCACGGGAATGACAGCTTCGGACCTGAAGACCAGGCTGAAAGGAGTCTCTCCGGTGGGGGTCCACGGCGTTGTGTGGTAGGCCCACAGCACACTGGGGAGTTCTTCCACCCATCGCCCTTTGCAGTCATCTAGCCAGGCCCTCAGTCCTTGAAGGATAATGCGGTTAGTCACCTTGGCCGCACCGTTGGTCTGGGGATACCCCACTGAGGTGAACCGCTGATGAATGCCTAGCCCGATGCAGTACTCCCGGAAGGCCGTGTTGTTGAACTACCGGCCATTGTCAGCGACGAGAGTATGCGGCAGCCTGAACCGGCATATTATATATTTCCAAAAGAAGGATCTCACCTTGCCCTCGGTAATCTTGGCGAGTGCCTCGGCCTCGATCCACTTGGTGAAATGGTCGACGGCTACCGGTAGGAATTTGCGCTGACCGAAAGCTGGAGCGAATGGTCCCAGGATGTCCATACCCCACTGGGCGAAGGGCCAAGGTGCAACCAGGGGGGTCAGCTGAGATGTCAGTTGGCGTTGGACGTTGGCATGGCGTTAGCAACTGTCACACCTCTTGACGAGCTCGGACGCATCCTCCCTCATTGTTAGCCAGTAGTATCCTTGTCGCAAGGCTATGTACGCCAGAGCTCTGCCCCCCAGATGACTTCCGCATACGCCTTCATGTATTTCCCGCAGGATGTAGTCTGCTTACGTGGGGCCGACACATTTAAGGACCGGGTACGAGAATGATCTTCGGTAGAGCTTTCCGTCCATTATCAAAAACTTCGGGGCCCGCCTCTTGAGCAGCCTAGCCTCAATCGAGTCCTCAGGAAGGGCGCTGTCAGTTAGGTACCGGATATAAGCGTCCATCCATGAAGGTTCTTGCTCGACCGAAAGGATCTCCTCCGTGGCTTCGATGCTTGGGACTTCCAGATCTCCACATAGGTTCTTCCCAACGTCCCGTCGACTGAGGTACCAAGTCGGGACAGGGCGTCAGCTCTGGCGTTCTCCCCCCGAGGAATATAACTGACGCTGAAGTAGGCTAAGAGAGAGGCTTGTGACTGCGCCATACTCAAGTAACAGGACATAGTAGGATTCCGCGCCTCGTATTCTCCAGTGATTTGGCCAGTGACTAGTTGGGAGTCAGTGAATGCTCTAAGGCACTTCACCCCGAGCTCCCGAGCTAATCTTATTCCCGACAGTAGGGCCTCATACTCCGCCTGGTTATTGGTGGCTGGAAAGAGAAAGCGGAGAGCGCACTCGGTTACAACTCCGTTCGGGTTGGCCAGGATGAGGCCCGCTCCACTCCCTTGAGAATTTGACTCTCCGTCCACATGAAGGATCCACTCATCCTCTCCAGTCCTAGGAGTTGTGGGGTTTGCATGGGAGTCTTCTGGTTGCTCCTCGCCCCATGTGCATTCGACCAAGAAATCTGCCAGGACCTAAGATTTCATAGCCGATCGGGGACGGAAAGATAGGTCGAATTCTCCCAGCTTAAGCGCCCACTTGCCAGTCGGCCCGAAGTGTCTGGACGAGTGAGAATCGCCTTGAGTGGTTGGTCCGTGACTACCATGATCGGATGAGCTTGAAAATAGGGCTGGAGGCGCTGGGCAGATACGATCAATGCGAAGATAATATTTTCAATTCTCGAATACCTGGTCTCCGCATCGTGAAGCACCTTACTGGTGTAATACATCGACTTTTGTGTTCCGTTGGTGTCCATGCAAACCAGCACGAAACTAACAGCATCCAGTAGATTCAAGCCGGGTCTCCCCAAAATTGCATTATAAGCCAGTGGGACCCGAACCACGAGGAAGTTCATGAGAACTGTGCTCTAACGCGGTGAGGTCCCGGTGGTAATGGGGAAGGTGACCTCACCCTCCATCCTAACGGAGTCTCCAGTGAAACCCATCAAGGGAGTGGTGATAGGTAGAAGAGAACTTGTATGCAAATTCATTCTAACAAAAGCGTCATAACTCAAGACATTCACTGAACTTCCACTATCAACCAGAATCCGCTTTACATGGTGTTTAGCGATCGTCATGGAGACGACGATGCTATCATCATTTTTATTCACTACTCCTTCTAGATCCCTTTTAGAAAAAGGGATTACAGAGTCTTCTTCCTCCTCTCGCTGTCTTTTTGCACTGCTGCCTGCCCCCCCAGGAGATCATGGCCATGGTCTTTTCTGTCGGGGCGTTGTCTATGCTAATTTGCGGCATTGGAAGTACCGATGGACCCGCGGCAGTAGGGTTCCCCCTCCGACGAACTTGCTTAGATGACCTTGTTGAACAAGTTCCTCGATAGCTTTCTTCAAGAGGCGACAGTCTTCAGTGCCGTAGCCATAGTCTCTGTGATATCGGCAATAAAGCTCCTTGCTGCGGGAATCCCAGACTTCATGGGGGGCGGACGTCGAAAGTACGGCTCCACCTCAATTTCCAATAGGATGTGAGATATCGGAGCAAGGAGAGGAGTGAACTTCTCCTTGGGAACAAGCGTCTGAGGCCGGTTGTTTGAGTGACGAGGAGGCTCAGACTTCTTGGGTCGTCCTACAGCAGGCTCCGTGGGCGTCGGTTTCTTGCTAGAACCTTTGTCAGCCTCCTTTCTGGAAGAGTCTGCTTCATCAGCGCGAATGTACTTCTGTGCCCGGCTTAGTAGCTTGGCATAGGAGCCAGGAGGCTTCTTATCCAGGGAATACACAAATCTAGAAGGACGAAGCCCTCGCTTCAGGGCTAGGGTGGCTACTGAATCCTCCAAGTTATAAACTTCGAGCGCAGCCTCCTTGAACCGAGTGACAAAGTCTTTCAGGGTTTCGCCACTCCTTTGTTGGATAGCAAACAAGCTATCAACCACTCGAGGAATCTTTCAGCATGCATCAAAGTGGGCCAGGAAAGATCGCTCGAGCTGTTTGAAAGAATTGATGCTGCACGGTGGTAAACGTGAGTACTATGCACGCGCCACCTTCCGCAGTGTGGCCAGAAAGGCCACACATAAGAGAGTGTTCGTCGCTCCTTGGACTTACATGAGAACCTTGTAGCTCTCCAAGTGGTCCAGTGAATCCGTCGTGCCGTCGTACGGGTCCAACTGGGGAAGACGGAACTGAGGTGGGACCGGCTCCTCCATGATGCGGCGAGAAAGCGGGGGATGGTGGTCGTAGTCCGTCCCGTGAGGGCTAGCGATCCGGCGGCTAAGCTCCTCCAATCGCTGGTGATATTCATCAAGCCGCCGTTCGGCCCAACGGGCGGCCTTCCTGCCGGTGTCCTCCTTAGAGGAGTCCGAAGACGAGGAAGGGGAAGACTGCCGGTGCAGGGAGTGCACATATCTTAATTCCTTCTCACCATACCGCCGGTGGGAGCGATCAGAATGGCGGGAGAGAGATCGCCGCCGCTTTGAGGCTTCCCGACGGGGAGGTTCAGGGAGCGAGTGATGGGAGGCCTCAGGAGGAGTCCTGCCCTGATGAGGCTGACTGGCTCCATGACCCTCCTTATGAGGCGGAGGGGGTTGAGGTGGCAAAGGCATGACGGCGAAGCAGTGTTCTTGTAGTCCTCACACCACCGTCATCAGATCTTGTACCTAGCTAGTCAGGACGTCAAGCCGATCGGACTGGCCAGCCTGTGGTGGTGCAAGAGGCGAAACATGGGCATTGGCCTCTGATTGTTCAGCCCGCATGAGGTGTTCCACAGCATGGCTGGTGGAAGCTTCCTGAGCTCGCGTCGTCACCATCCTCTTCCTCGCAGAAGTCGAGGGGTTACAGATGCGTGAAGGTAAACGTCTGTCTGCCGCACCCCTTCCTGGCACGCCAATCTGTTGTTGCCAAGTCACTTGTGATGAGCGCCGGGTGTGCTGAAATCTTCGGGGGCCTCGGAGTATCCTTGAACCTGCAAGAAGTCCCGGGCCGGTGGTTTCGGCGGGGACCCTCCGATGCTCAAGTTAGTGAGCTTGTCGAACAGGAATGTGTTATGTGAGTATATTTCAGAGAGAAGAAGAAGAAGATCGCCGGCCCTGAGCTCGGGGTCTTTCTTTTATACCTGTATGGGGGGTTCCTTTTGTCTCGTTCCGTTAAAACCGTCGAATCTGCTTCGTTAGGATGAGTTCCGTGAACAGCGGGAAGGTGAGTCGTTGCCGATTGGGTGCTGCGTATATCGGCAACTGCAGGGTATGTTAGTAATTGCCCGTGATCTTGGTAAAACAGATGAGCAAGATATGCGACGGTTAGTGCCTCATATCCCTAGGTCCGATATTCGAGACTAGCTCCATTATACTAGGAAAATGTGCAATATTAAGGCCGAAGCCAAGGGCCGAAGCAAGGATGAGGCCGAAGCTAGAGGCCGAAGCCGAAGCTAGGATGAGGTCGAAGCTAGAGGCCGAGGCCGAATCCAGGGGCCGAAGCGAGGATGAGGCCGAAGCTAGAGGCCGAGGTAGAAGCCAGGGGCCGAAGCGAGGGTACCGACGCCAGAAACGAGCTATCAACTCATTCGGCTCCGGGCAAGGTGTTATACTGCCGCCCAGAGGATGTGATCAGCCACATCATATTGTATTCCCAACATCTTTTAATAAAATGCAAGTTAAAATTGATGAAATAATTAATATATAATTGTATTGGTTAATTTTCTGCCTGCGTTAACATCTCATTGATAAGCCAATTATTTTATTAATCTTAATGGTACGTTATGAAACGTTAAAAATATAACATTTTTATAACATAATGGATTAAACTAAAGCACCTCACGGTTTAAAGAGCAAAGATAAATTTTGAATGAAGGTTTGAAAATTAAAATATATTTTATTAAAAGTAATAGCAGTAAAGAATGTATAAGGGATGGCACTGGCCCGAGCCAATGCACTTCCAAATTCGAAGCCAGCAGTAAATAGTAACTCTTTGTACAATTACGAAATGGGCCCGATAAAGAGTACTAAAAAATCACCATTAATTACCAAATTACCTTTCGATTGGGTTTATTGGGAATATATGTTATCTTTATAACAACTATAATTGTCATTATTATTGCAGGTAAGAAATTTATATTTAATTTTTTTTTAACGAGGGGCCTTTGAAATTAGCGATTGTTATAACATTATATGATCAGCTTTTATTTTAAAACTTATCTTTCGTGGAGTTTAATGATTATTGAAATAACCATTACTGTTCATTTGATAAAGAATGATGAAAAATGATATAGAATAAAGTTATTGTCTCATCAAACACTTGTTTTAAATAAAAAATAAATTTAGAAATCAGTTTTTTACTGAGCTGAACAGTTAAAAATATCCACACGCGTTGCAAAGTAATCAGTCAAATAAAATAATCATCAGCAAATGAAAGATTGCTGGAAAAAAAGAATAAAAAGATTAAAAGGCATGCAGTGAGAAGCTAATTACTTTACCAATCAATCTCTTGATTTATGGCATTTGATCTATTTTTTAAAAAATATAGTATTTAAATTTAACATATTTATTAAATCATCAGAATAATTTATCTTTAGATTTTAAAGTTAAAAGTAAAAAATAATTTTATATTTTAAGATAATAAATTTTATTCATCCTAAATGATGCGATCATTTATCCGTATAAATTAAAAAAAAAAGCATGTATTATTTATTATTTTAAAGCAAATATAGCTGTTATAACGTGATGTAGCCGTTTAAAAGCTTGGCCTCATCAAGCAGCAGGAAGCGCGAGATAGGGGGAGAGAGAGAGGAATTTGTCTTCTCTGGCGTCCTCTCTGGTGTTTGTTTCGGCAATAACAACAGCTCAGCTTCTTCAGAGGGTAATGCGACGAATATATATGCGCACACGGCCACCCACGGCCATTGTTCAGTGGAACAAAGGAAGGAACAAAGAAATAAAGCTGTTAGAGACGCAGAAAGAAAACAGGGGGAACGAGAGGAAGAGGAGGAGGAGGAGAAGAGATGGTGGAAGAAGAAAACGGAGTAGACCCAAGGCTACAGGCCATCTATGCGGCCATTCGGGTGGTTCCACACTTCCCAAAGCCAGGTATCTTCTTTCTTCTTTGCTCTTTCTCTCTCGCGCATTTCGATTTGGCTTGGTTTTTGGTTTTCTTCGAGACTCTTCATTCTCTGTACTTTTATTTATTTATTTATTTTATTTTTCGGGGGATTTGGGGGTCGCGGTGGGGGAGAACAGGGATCATGTTTAACGACATCACCACGCTGCTGCTCTGCCCGAAAGTCTTCAAAGACGTCATCGAGATCTTCGTCGACCGCTACCGGGACATAGGCATTTCCGCCGTCGCCGGTATAACGGCCTCTCCCAGTCCTTCATGCTCTGTTTTAGCCTTTCTTTAGAATGATCAAGTTGAGATTTTTATTGGGTTTCATTGCTTGGCTTTGGCTTTGATATGAGTAATTGTCTGTTGAAGAGAGAAAAAAATAAAAAAAAAACAAATCTTGGCGTTTATTTTTTGAGCAATTTATTGTCTTCCTAAAGTTGGAGCACCATCTTTGGAATAATTTTGCCTGGTTGTTGGGATGGAGGTCTGGAATCTTAGTTCACAGGCAAGAACGGATTAATCTGGAAGTAGATCCACAGACTTGGATATGACTTGTCAGAAGTTCCGGGGGTTATCGAGAGCTTGCAAGTTCTGCATGCGATTTGGATGATATGGCTGTGCCATTCTCGATCTTTGCTAATTTGTTTTCTGGAGATGAATTGTTATTGGAGTGGTATAAAGTTGGGGCAAGCTGATAGTGGTGTAAGATTGCATGATGTTACTTAATGTAGTGATCATGTGCTATTTCTGTTTGGAAGATCCTCTGATCAACAAAACGGTTGATGAATTCCTTAACGAAACATTTCTTTGATTTCATGGATTTTTAAATAGTAATGAAATCACAAAGGATTACCAGATTAGGGTTGAAAAAGATTGTGAAGGGCTTGGATACTTTTTAGTTGAGGTTTATGAAAAGCAGCGTCTGAGATAAACATCAACAATGGGTCCCTCGTGGAGTTCTTGAAGTCTGAGTATTCGCAGACTATCATCTGTTGTGATGATCAGCGAGAACTTCATCACCTTGATTGGGAAAGAATGAGGGGGCTGAAATTGAATGGCTGTCAACTCTGAGTCATTACCTGACTGAAATGCAGTTATTTTATAATATGAACCGTGCTAGCTATTCTCTATTCTCTTTAAGCATTTGAGATGGAAATTAAGATGGTCATGTAGGAACTGTCTTTCTCAATAGTTTCTTAGTGATATGAAAACTATGGATGCTAGATTTAGTTTTGAGTCTGGGTTTTACCTGAAAATTGGAGTTGGTAAAGGCATATGACTCTTCATGCAAAAGCGCAATGTGTATATTTTCATTTGTTACTTGTTCGTGTGTAATTATTGGTGGCTGTTGTGAAAACTCTACAGGCTTCAAATGAGGATAGTCTGGCTCTATGGCAGCATTTGTTCATGTGCAATTTTTAGCCTTGACCATAGAATATTTGAAATTAAGACAACCTAGTACAAGGAGACTCTATCTTCTTTGTCTTTTACCCTGATTATGAACTTTGAGGGCTTGTGTCAACTAGGTCTTCTAGCTACATTTACAATGTTTCAATGGATTTTTTTATTTTTTATTTTATTTTTAAAAAGGTGAGCTCGGTTGCTAAGGGTTGAGTGTTGGCGCAATGCTATGGCTTTTCCTTTGTGGCCTAAGTGCCATGCAGTTAAAACACAGAAATAGCTTCTTTGCATGTAAGGATAAGGCTGCGCACATTTGACTCTCTCTTGACCCTGTAGTGGTGGGAGCCTTGTATAATATAATGCCCTTTTTCTTCCCCATAAGATTGGTTGTTGCTTAGAAGTTTCTTCTGCCTTTTTTTTTTTGGGTGTTGACAGGTCCAAATGAACTCAGCAAGAACTTATATTGGATATGTGTACGGGGGAACATGGTGCAATGCGGTACAGGGTCACCAATATCTTGATTTATTTCCTTTACTTGCTACTATCTCTACAAGCATGAGATTGCCATTTTGAATCTTGTGGCAGAAATTTTTTGCTGAAGGGCTTGTATATTGAAAGGGTATCCATCACTTTTTTTCCCGCAGATTCAGGCCCTTGTTGGGGTGCAATGAAGGGTTTTCTGGATTTACATAGGTGGTGCCTCGTGGGAATTGGCCTTTGTAATCATTGTAATATGCGCTATATCTTTGTAGGGATGGAGTGTAACACTGCTTGACTGTCCTTACCAGGTCTTATGCTTTTCTGGATAATTTTACAGCAACCATTCTTCGCTAATGGAAATTTTCTTTCATCCAAATGTTTGTTACTTTTGCCACTATATGTTACAGTTTGCATATATAATCTATCACTTGATATGATTTGACTGAATCAAGTTCCTTTTCCCTTTCTTACATGATTTGTTCAAAGATGAATTATTAAAAGTGCTTTACATGAGTGAAAATTTCAGTTTGAATCTTGATCCTTATTTATATGATGATTGTTAGTGCAATAGTTATTATAAGCTACTTACTCAAATGTCACACTTACAATAGGAATTGAAGCTAGGGGCTTCATATTTGGCCCCCCAGTTGCCTTAGCTATTGGTGCAAAGTTTATACCATTGCGTAAACCTAAGAAGTTGCCTGGTACTCTTCATCCCTATCTGATTTCTCTATATTGCTGTTTGTTAAAATAAGAGTCTATAGTATTTCTTGCCAATGTAGTTCATAAGATTGTGAAGCCTATTTGTTTATTATATTGCTTGCAATCACCTAGTCAGTTTTAGCTCTCTATCATAGATAATTAAGCTATATCATGGACAACAACTTATTTCATATGAATGGGATTGAGCATTTTGAAGCACCTCACAAACAATTTTCGTTAGAATATTCATTTAAAGTAACTTATTTCAGCCATTTTTACCTTGCAGTAATTTTTTTATTGCTATTTTAAAATGACTTTCTGCCATGGCATGCTATACTAGTGCGTACCAACCCATACTGAGAATCGAGATTCAGTACAAGATGCATACTTAGTCTCGATATCTTGAAACAACTTGCATAATGGACGTATTGACACTGTATCAATGTGATATCAGTACGAGGTTTGGTACTGAAACAATGGATCTCATAATTTCTGCACTAGTACTCTACCATATTCTGGTAAATTTGTAGTATACAAACTTAAGGCCTACTACTCTAGGATATACCCTAAATTTTGTGAGGCACTTAAATAATAGGAATGCAACTGTGTAAATCTGTGGTTTCAAATCTTGACAGGGCATCCTGTGAAATGCTGGGAGGGATGAATTGCTGTTCCAAACGTGTGATAGTATTGTCCAGTCATCATCCCAATAGCCTAATTGGCACATCTTGGGATATCCCTCTTCCCAAATGTCGAGATAAGCTGGGATGGTGTCATGTCTTATTCTATGAAAAAATTGAGACAGCTTTGTCCTTCATGATTTAAATCCTTATGTAAATTTGTATACAGATAAACAAATTGTAGGTGGTAGCAAGCTTTTAGTCTTATAAACCTTTTAGCACAAATCTGTTCAAAGCATATCTATTATAGAAAATAATGCCTGCATCAGGCAATATTCTAAATGGAAATAAAGATGTATAATTTAGTGCAATGCAGTCCAAGCTTAATATGGCTGTGTAAAATGTGTATCAAACCTTTCTCAGTCTCTTCTTTGTATTTATTTACTTTTTGGGCTTATTTCTACAATCAGATCGGATAGTGGCTTGTGTGATGTGACGCACCAGGTTGTAAACATTGGCATGATAAAACGGTGTTTAATGAATGTTAAGATTGTGTGCTACTCTTTTTACAAGGTTATATTTTGCATAAGAAAGAAATATATGACAAGGATCTGGCCATGCATATAATGTAACTATAAGCAAGGCGTCAATTAAAAGCGAAAAACTAAATTATGGATATCATATCATGAATGTGATGATAACTAATAGAGGCGGACAACTATGTGCTTTATCCACCAATGAAATAGACTTTGGGTTTTGCGGTAGAGGGCTGTAAATGTAGAGATGATAATTAACATTTTTAAAGAATGTGAAACTACTTCATGACTTTTCATGTTGCTGCCAGAATGATAATATATGTGCAACTATTTTTCCCCACTTTTGCTTGAAGTGAGAGATAATGTTAGCCAAAACTAGTAGTGGCTTGTTGCTTGCAGATCTTTGTTGCGCAGCTTTCGCCGAGATCAGACACGTGAGAAAAGATAGAAGAGAAGAAGAATAGATGGATATAGAAGAAAAAGAGAATGCCTTTATTTTTTTGAGGTTTCGTTCAATCTTCAGTTACATTCAGATAGAGCCTTAAATAACCATCCATCTTGGATGATAAGACTTATCCGCACCAGCCTGTAACCAACTCCTAACAAACTCCCTAAAATATGGATGTCTATCCAGAAACCTAAGCCCAATCCTCTTGGACCTAGATCCATAACTTACGATTAGGTTATTAAACATTCTCTCAAAAAACTGCCTTCTAAGCCATGCAAGAAAGCACTCAAACCCGAGCCCATGTACACCCATGACTCATACGCTCTCTATTCTTGGGTCACAAGCCGACCCAAATGACTTAGGAACCTAAGAACTTATGTAGCCTAAGCTCTCAAACTTGTGTGACACTCCTGAACTTTGGATGTGCCACACCTGAGCTTACAATCTCCACCTTGGTGCATCAAAGTTACAGTAAGCTTCACCTGGTCTATCAATTCTATCAGTGCTCCACATCTGAAGAAGCTATCCCGAGGTAGTACCTTAGTGAGTGCATCCGCTGCATTATCTTTGGTAAACACTTTCACAAGCTCCAACTCACCATCCTCCACAAGCTCCCTGATCCTGTGGTATCTGATATCAATATGTTTGGTCCTAGCATGATAGACTGGATTCTGGACCAAACATAAAGCACTCTGGCTATCAGAAAATACCCTGATCATCCCCTGTGCTATCCCCATCTCAGTGCAAGACCTTTCAGCCACATAGCCTCCTTTGCAGCCTCTGAAATACCAATATACTCTGACTCTGTAGTAGACAAAGCCGTCACTGGCTGCAGACTTGACCTCATGATATTGGACCACCATTCAACATAAAGACATACCCTGTCGTTGACCTTCTGGTGTCCAAATCATCTCAATAGTTAGCATCAACAAAATCTGCTACCCGATCCTGAGCCTCCATGGTCAGTCTAGTGCCATCCTCCATGCCATTATACCCATAGCATATACCAACACTGACTGTGCCAATAAGATATTTTAAGATCCCTTTCAGAGCTCTCCAATGTGCTCTACCAAGACTAGCCATAAATCTGCTAACTTAGCTAACAGCATATGCAAGGTCGGGCCTACAACACACCATAGCATACATGAGGCTGCCAACTCCTGAAGCATAAGGTACTCTAGACATCTCCTCAGCCTCTATCTCAGAACTCGGTGACATAGTCTTGGAGAGCTTAATGTGACCGGCCAATGGTAATGCAGCTGGTTTTCCACTATCCATACTGTACCTCTCCAAGATCCTCCTGATATAAGTTTCCTGAGATAAATGAAGCAACCTCCTGTGTCTGTTCCTGAAAATTTTTATCCCTAAAATCCATCTAGCATGACCTAAATCCTTCATTTCAAACTCAGCTGACAATGCTGCCTTTAGATCCTCCACAACAGCTTTACTTTTGCATGTAATTAACATATCATCCACATACAAAAGCAAGTATAATATGGAATTATCTTCTAAAATTCGAAAATAAACACAGGGATCATACTCACATCTAGACATGCCGATGCTCCTCACAAAGGTATCAAACCGCAGATACCACTGACACGGTGACTGCTTCAAACCATATAAGGATCTCTGCAAACGACATACCTTTCTTTCTGATCTCGGTTCTATGAACCCCTCTGGTTGCTCCATATAAATCTCCTCCTTCAAATCCCCATGAAGAAAGGCCGTCCTGACATCCATTTGCTTCAGTTCCAAATTCTGCACTGCTACAATGCTCAGCAATATCCTGATAGATGTGTGTCATACCACTGGAGAGAATACCTCATTGTAGTCAATGCCTTCTTTCTGAAAAAATCATTTGGCCACTAACCTGGCCTTATACCTGATCTTCTCCTTCTCTGTGGTTCCTTCTTTGCACTGAAATACCCATTTACAACCAATGGGCTTCTTTCCACTTGACAGTGACACCAACCGCCAAGTCTGATTCTTTTGCAGGGACTGCATCTCTTCCGTCATTGTCTGGACCCACCTGTTTCTATCCTGGCTTGTCATTGCCTCCTGGTAGGTAACCAGTCCTTCACTGGCAGCCACTAATGCATATGATATGGTCTCGCCAAACCTATATCGCTCCGGTTGCCGAATGACCCTTTTTGGCTTATGTAGTGCAATGCCAATGCCTATCCCAGGATGTGACTCCTTCCTCTGCTCATCTCTGCCGTGAGCATGCATCTGGCTGGTCCTCGCATGTGAAGACATATCTAGAGTATGCTCCACTTGATTCTCATGTCCTCTTGGCAATTCTACAAAAGGTAAAATATCATAAGAGGTTAATTGCTCAGCTGCGCCCTGCTAAGCCTCCGGCTGAACCTCTATCACTTCCTGCTTCTTGAGGACTGAGCTCTCATCAAAAACCACATCCCTGCTGATCGTAGCCTTCTGCTCCAAGGGATCCCATAGCCTGTATCCCTTGACTCCTCGCGGATATCCAATGAATACCATTTTTTGGGCTTTGGCATCCAACTTGGTTCGCTGACTGGCATCCACATGTACAAATGCTATACATCCAAAAACTCTGATATGGCTAAGCTCCACCTGTCTACCAGACCATACATCCTCTGATAACCTTCCATCAAGCTTGACATGAGGAGACCTGTTCACCAAATAGGTTGCTATGTCAACTGTCCATCCAAAACATTTTAGGTAATCCTACTTGCAATCTCATGCATCTAGCTTTCTCCATGAGAGTTCGGTTCATTCTCTTAGCCACTCCATTTTGCTAAGGAGTTCTAACCACTAAAAATTGCCTTTTGATGCCTTCATCTATGCAAAATTTCAGAAACTCCTTACTTGTGAATTCTCTACCGTTATCAGACCGCACCACCTTTACATATCTCCCTGTCTCCTTCTCCACCTCAGCCTATCATGCTTGAAATTTGGAGAAGACGTCTGACTTTTTCTTCAAGAAATATACCCAGACCTTTCTTGAAAAATCATCAATCAGAGTCATGAAATATCTAGCCCCATTCCTGCCCAAAACTGGAGCTGGACCCCAAACATCACTGTGTACTAGCTCCAAGGGACCTGTATTGTGCGCTGAACTGGTAGAAAATTTTACCTTGTGTTGCTTGTCCATCTGATATGGTTTACAGACCTCTGCAACACCCTCATCCAAAGCTGAAATCCTCCTGTCCTTCATCAGCACCCTCATGCCCCGCTCTCCCATGTGACCAAGACGGTAGTGCCACATGCGGTACATATCCTGCTGACTGTGCACTGTTGCTACTGTCTCAGACCCTCCACACATCACAGACCCAACCAGTTGATATAAATTATTTTCCAGCCTCTTCCCCCTCATCATAACCATGACACCTTTCATGACGTTAAGTACACCATTTCCGGAACAACAACTGAAACCAAATCCATTCCTCTCCAGATACCCCAAGGACACTAGGTTCTTCTTCAAGTTAGGAACATGCTTCACATGAGTAAGAGTTCTCACAACCCCATCAAACATTCTGATCCTAACTGTGCCAACTCCTGCCATCCTACAAAAATGGTTATCCCCTAATGTCACATTCCCCACATCGATTTTAGTATAATTTGCAAACCAGGATCGATGCGGTGTATAATGATGTGAGCAGGCTGAATCAAGTAACCAACTGTCTGCTGTACTTTTGTGTGCATCTGAAACCACCAAGACATCCTCCTCGACCCCTACATCTTCAACAGTACTGACAGATTCCTTCTCTTTCTTCTCTTCTTGAGGTTTCTTCCAAAGAGGATAATTCCTCTTTATGTGTCCAACCCCATTACACTTGTAACACCTGAACTTGCCTTTGCTTTTCTTTAACTTGGACCTGGATCGGCCCCTATGCTTGCTGACCTCCTTGCTCTGCCGGTTCTCTCTCCTACCGTAAGGCCCTTCTGAGGTACACCTTTCCCTGTTATCTTTCCCCACTGCTCATTGGATCTCAACACAGACACAATATCTTCATAAAGCAGTGTTTCTTTTCCATAAAGCAGTGTAGTAACAAGAGGATCATAAGACATAGGCAATGAACATAACAATAGAAGAGATTTATCTTCTTCCTCCATCTTAACACCAAGAGTCATCAAATCATTGCATATCCTATCATACTTCTGAATATGAAGAATAATATCCCCGTCTTCCTGCATCCGAAGACTATATAAGGAATGCAACTTGGCCCAAAGACCCTTCGGTTTCTTCTCATCTAGGACACTGTACAAAACTGAATCAGCAAGACACCCTCTAATCGCTGCACATGCCCTCTTCTCAAGAGACAACCAATCCCCTTCTGACATCTCCTCAGGCTTTGATTCCAAAGCAACATCAAGAAAATTCTACACTAGTAAATCCTCAACCCTCACCTTCCACATGGAAAAACTCCCTTTTTCATTAAATTTTTCAAACTCAACTTTGCTTCCACTACTCATGGTTGATCAGGCCACAAACAGTAATCACAGAAATGAATTAAGAAAAATACCTAGAGGTGAAATCCTGGTTGAAATCCTCTCCTGCAGCCCTTCCAAGAAGTTTCGCTTCCTTTGGATAAGATGCTTGTTGCCCTTCCAAGAAGTTCCGCTTCCCTTGGATAAGATGCTTGTTGCAATCAAACAAATTGCTGCATAGGTTAGTTGCCTCGTGCTTCCTTTCTTTGGTTGCTGGTTCAAAAGCCCACCGTCCCCTTCAAGAAGTTGACTCTACGTTGACCAAAACCTGGAAGCTTTACCAAAAAAAAAAAACTCCACGCGAAATTAATGTGAAATTAATGTGAGGGAAGGAAGTCTTCACAGCCCCCTTTATTTCAAGAATTTATTTTTTCTTTAATATCGGAACGCTTTAATGCTGGAATGCCTCCTCCCTCTTTCCGTTTCACGGATGTTTTCCTGGGATTTCCCTTTTTCCGTGAGATCTTCTTCCGTGGTCCGTGAAGGTAGTCTTTACACACCGTGCGCTTTATTCACGAGTCTTCTTGGGAGCAGAAGACTCTTCACACAAGCATCCGTCCTGGGAGGCACCCAATCGGCTCCACCTTCACGAAACCGCTTTGTTTTTTTTTTTTTGATCTCGTACGGAATTCGTCGGGACTTGTTGACCGTCTTCTTTCAATGCTGAAACATATCTTCACGTGAAGTCTTCTCCTCCACACGCCTGGACGTGAAACCGTGAAGCCGATCTCTCCACAAACTCGAACTCCAACCCTCGAAAGTCCACGAGGGTTCCAATGGGTCTGATTTCTCTTCCTCTTCCCAAGCACCTCTCTGAAGCTCTGATACCACTTGTTGCGCAGCTTCCGCCGGGATCAGACGCGTGAGGAAAGATAGAGGAGAAGAAGAATAAATGGATATAGAAGAAAAAGAGAATGCCTTTATTTTTCTGTGGTTTCGTTCAATCTCCGGTTACATTCAGATAGAGCCTTAAATAACCATCCATGTTAAATGATAAGACTTATCCGCACAAGCCTGTAACCAACTCCCTAACAAACTCTCTAAAATATGGAAGTCTATCCAGAAACCTGAGCCCAATCCTTCTGAGCCCAATCCTCCTGGATCCAGATCCATAACCTACGATTAGGTTATTAAACATTCTCTCAAAAAACTGCCTTCTAAGCCATGCAAGAAAGCACTCAAACCCGAGCCCATGTACACCCATGACTCACATGCTCTCTATTCTTGGGTTAGAAGCCGACCCAAATGACTTAGGAGGAAGCTGAGAACTTATGTAGCCTAAGCTCTCAAACTTGTGTGACTCTCCTAAACTTTGGATGTGCCATACCTGAGCTTACAATCTTGAGATCTAAGTCCTCTTGTGTAAGACTGCAATTAGGGTGTTCTTATGATTGGCATATTTATGCTTTGTTGAGTCCACCTTTGATTGCTCATGGGCTTTTTGTTAATTCTCACTGCATTAGGTGCAACACCTTAGGTAGAGGAGTCCAGTACTAGGTACTCCCTGTAACCATAATAGTGATCCCTCATGCCTCCAATATTCTAGATATAAATTTGATCATAGTTTATGATAATACAATCAGTGAATGAAATTTCACAATTCATACCCCCAACTAGTTGCTTGGTGGTTATATTTATGGTTATAGTTACTGAAAGTCTTATCCTCAAGTAGACCGCTCCATGCCAGAATCAAATTAATGCAATCTTGTCTGGTCCATTTGTAAGAAGTGACATTGGTCTTAAAATGTTTATGGGTTCTGACTAGTCAGATTGAATCCGAGTTACAATTCAATTTGTCAACAGGCAAACTCAGATGAAATTTAGGCTTCTGTGTATCCTTATTAAGGAGAAACATTGAGCTGCTTGAGGGGTGATCAAGATTCTTATCATCATTTAGCCTCAGTTTCCTTTGCTCAGTGCTAACTGTCTGGCTTCTAGTTCTCTTTCCTAGAGTATTTATCCTTTTTATCATTATCTCTCTCGATTGCTCTATTGGCATATTATCTTGACTCTACCGTTCTGGATGTCCTTGTTCCCTTGAGGGGTGAAGAGTCTTTATTCCCACTTTCCTAAAATAAGATGAAGCAAAAATAACAATATACTCATAAATTGTCTGTCTATGAGAAGCAATACCAATAAATATTTTGCCATTTCATTTCATCATGATGCATTATATGAACCTGTGAAGCACTTAACTTCCTTAGTTTTAATAAAATTCTCATGTAGATACATTTTTTGTTATGGTGGGCTGCATGTCTATGCACGCATGTATATGTATGTTTGAACATGTGCACTTCAACCGTTTTGCTAGTTCTAACTATTCACAAGGATATACAGGCGAAGTTATCTCAGAAGCTTATGTGCTTGAATATGGTACCGACTGTCTGGAAATGCATGTTGGAGCTGTTCATCCAGGGGAGCGTGTATTGGTTATTGATGACTTGGTTGCCACTGGTGGGACACTTTGTGCAGCAATACGGCTTTTAGGTAGGTTTATGAAAGCCTTTGTACGAGAATAAGGCATATTTGCATGAATGCAATTTGTCAAACGGTTTCCACTAGTCCTGCAAAGGATTCTCTGACATCAGAATGTCTTAGCAACTTCTTCTGTCAGTTTGCTTTAGATATAAAATTACTTTCTTGCCTTCTTTATTGTTTTTTATTTCTGGTACAGCTTCTTTGTCATGTTCATTGCCTATCATTATGATATATCAAGCTTTGTTGTTGTGTTTTTTTTTTTCAAAAAAAAAAAAAGGTATAACTATGCTGATTTGGTCAACTAGTTGTATGCGCAAATTGCATGCTAAAATTATTGCAGAATGTGTAGTTTTAATGATTATTGATCTTGATATACTCTTAACATGATAAGCTTTATAATTCCTTATGCACAATGGTCAACAATATTTGGCATGCCATTTTAATTAACTTCAATCTTTCTTTGTATATAAGTTGGTGGATGTCTGATTGCTAACTTGTGGGGAGAAAGTTTTTCCATGTGAGAATTTGTGATAATCAGTGAACTGGTGCTGGTATAAGCATGTGGTTGAAATCAAATGTGAGTCAAGCACAACAATGATGGCCTGAATCTACCATGAAGTGTTGTCACACTGATATTTCATAGTATAATGATCCTGGTTATCAACTTTTACGTATTTTCAAAAATCATCAAAAAATCAAATTTATAAACAATTTGAGTGGAACAATGATAGCTGAGGAACCTAGCTCCAAACCCTGAAGTGCTATGATATATGGGAATGGCTTTCATGCCATTATGATTTTGGAGTCCTTGATTGCCCCCTCTGACCAGAGGTTCTGCATTCGAATCCTGGGTTGGTGGTGCATCCCCATGTATTGGGACCTGTGTAATTATAGTGCATGCGAACCTCCCTTCCTCTCCAAGACTCATGTCCCTCCATTTTTATGTGGTCAGTCTGGTCTAGCTAACAATTTTGTGGCATCATAGTGGTCAGTGGGTATAAAGTATTAGGTAGTACTGACATCCAACAAAATGATAATCGCTAAGATGTTCAGCCTCATTATTAGGTATAACATGTCAGTTGCATTGTCGAAAATTATAATTTACGTATATTGTACATATATAATTGCCAGGGCAATTATAATTTACCTAAGTATTTGGATTGTTGAAAATTCCATGAAGCTAGATATCTAAAAGTTAGATTTTTCTGCGGTAAAAGCAGTCCATGCGCAACGGGCTATAGAACAGGGTGGACCCATCCCCCAAAGAACTGTAACTCCACAAACCTTGGTGAAAATGGTATTTGGACCCATGTCTTTGATGTGACCCCCAAGAGACTTCACCAGCTTGGTAAGTGGCAACTTCAAGATTAGATCTGTTAAGCATAAGCTTCATTTGCATTTTTCTGGAAATTTTTTATCTGTTTATTTGAAAATTTTACATAAGCTTCTTGGTTTACAATATTACATGGTACATGTGGCTGTTGGTTAAGTACTTCCTCACAGACCTTCTGGTTTATTCTGATTGTCCTATTCATCTGCTTGTAATGTTGTGCATGTCTAGAACGTGCTGGAGCTGAAGTGGTCGAATGTGCATGTGTTGTTGGGTTACCTATATTTAAGGTATTATATTTTTCTTGTATCCAAACTAGTTTCTCAACTTGTCATCTTATCTTATAAATGCTCTTAATTGTTCATTCTGTTTCTGGCTTTGTCCTGTTCTCAATTTTATTTATTATATTGTTTGTGAAATTTTCTTGGAAAGCTTGGGAGAAAACTAGGTAGTTCCTAAAAATGTGAGCTAAACATATACAGTTGCATTAGCATTACCAGTCAAATTATTTTTGATGAACTTCTTTGATCAAGAAAAACTGCAGTGCGATATTCCCTTGTTCTGGTGACACATAAATATTAAACATCAAAACTATCTTAGGAGCTAACTGCTTTTGGAGATTTTTCTCTTGTTTTTATCATATTTTTACAAAACAAATGTTTATTCACAAGCTGCTTCTGTCATTCATTTTTGCTTGTAGTTCCAAATACGACAGAGGTGATAAGTATCGTATATTGAGCAAATATGTTGTTTCCAAAGTGGCCTATATGAATCCCAAATGATTGCCACTCAGACACAATATCATGATATATTTCATCAATTTTCTCAAGATTGGCGGTAAAATGCTTGGAAATTTATGTTTCGAAAATCTTGTCACAGAGTGGATGCCATCTAAGGGTCATTTGGTTCGTGATAATGTACCTTGGTCGTCTGAGATTGCCATGCAAATTATCATATTTGGCAATTAGATACGGTAATTTGAACAGTAATATTTGATTCCTGATAATTTAAGATTGTCACAAATCATGCTAATTCGATTCCCATTTGAAAGGTAGGTATTGAGATTATCAAAGTCTAATAATCTTAATAATCTTAAAGTATGCACTTGACTTCCATATAAATATTTAATAATAATTAATCTGATTATATATTTAATTTGCACTAAATAATATTTAAATATTTAATATAAATATATAATATAATATTTTATATTTTAAATGCTATCATATATTCATATAATAATATGTAAATATTAAATTTTAAATTATTAATATTTATGACCTTCTTGCATATTAAATTATTATATAGTATATTACTAAATATTTAATATTAATATATATTATATATAGGATATTTAATAATATTATAGTATGTATTATATAATACAAATTAATATATATTACATATATTTATAATATTTCTAAAATCAATGCACAAAGAAACTTGATTTTAATCAAAACATTTCATATTTTAATAAAAGAGGAGAGGGCCACTTAAAAGATAAAAAAATATTTATAATAAAATTCAAATAAAATTTAAAAACATAGCAAACTGATTACTGTATTTTGTTATGTTATTATAAAATAAATACAGTAATCTTTCATTTTTGAGAATCTGATTACCAAGTATAAGATTACTAGGAATATAAGATTTTTAGTAATATTATATTATTATAAACTAAATGCACCTACAGTAATAGTATGACTTATACAGATGATGGTAAATAGGGAAAAATTACATAAGTAGATGAGGTAAAGCTTCTTGGTTAACACTGAAATGCAAACTGAAGTTTACATAAAGTCTATTAGAAGAATTGATTAACCAGCTTTTGAATTGATGCATCAAGAATTGATCTAACCAGCTTTTGAATCAATGCATCAAGATTTGATTGCCTAAGTTGCCTAATATATTTTTATTTTACTCTATTCTAGTTCATCTGCATTAAATGGAATGTGCGGTTTAGTTTTGATAAACACTCTCCTTCATATAACTGTAATTCATTTTGCTTTTTCCCTTTCTTTAATATAGAACTTTAAATGAAACCTTTTACTTTGAAGCAATTGATGGTTGCCTCTGAATATCAATGTTCATGTATTGGGATATTCTCTTTGCGGTTTACTTGTATATGTAAAGTACTTCCCCCCTCTCTCTTCCATAAGCCCAATACTCGACTTCTTTTTTCAATTATATGCTTGTATAGCATTTAAATATTTTCACAACTGGTGGAATCTGATGCAATAAATTGTCTAATAGGTTGAACATATTGTTTGTTGATCTTTGGGTTGTGTTTTGTGGTCCTTATAATTAATTAATTACAGTTGCTCAGGTTGGTGAGGATTCATTTTTCCTAAATCATCTCTTAGTCGAAACGGTTCAATAGCAAGCTGTATTTTTGAGTGGTTTTTTTATGATTGTTCTGTGTTTTATAGGGTCGGTGCAGATTGAACGGAAAACCCGTTTATATACTTGTAGAGTGCCGTCATTAGACTTCATGATCAGGTCTGCTCATCATATATCATTGAGTTGCAGTTCAATACAAAAATAGATTGCTGCATGCTTGTGAGCATAATGCAGAATTTTTTTTAATTTATTTGTTGTAATTTTAACTAATATAGATCTTATGTTACATCAAAACATGGGCAAATCCTGCATGCTTATAATCTGGTTGTTTTTATGTTGTTTTACAGGTAAACTCAGGCATTCTGTGGGGGAGAAGTCTGCAAACCAATGTAGCAACGAAATCTTCAGTCATTGCTGAGGCTAGCAGCTGTAGCAGAAAAGTAGTTTCTTAGGATCCTGTGAGAACACTGCTGTTCCATAGACAACAAATCAGACTATCTTTCTCTTCACGGTTTTAGTTTCAGGAAAATGGGTTCGCATGCACTCTCCACGCATGATCTTTCAATTTGAGCAAATGTCCCTGCTAAAATTTGAGAAGAAATTCCCAGTACTGAACTCTATTTGTTGACCACGGTGTTCATGACTTCATGACTCTCTTTCTTATCAAGATGCCATTTTATTTTAAATGTTGAATTTTCTTAGCCGTACTAGTAGACCTGTCTTATGAACTTCAGTGGTTGATGGTTCCAGCATTCGATCAACAATATAGTTGATGATGGATGTATTAATGATTGCATGTTTGGTTGATAGCCTGAGTTGACTCTATGTTTGACTCTAAATGAAGGAAATTGGAAGGCAGGATCATCGCAAAGATGTAAGACAAGAAAATACGATAAAGGACTGAGCTTAAACCGTGGATATATCTGAGATGAGTTTCAATTATTTTATCAGTTATAGAGTTCTTTATATATAGAATTACTTGAGATGAGTTTGAGGAATGGTCGAAGCCATACCCTGTCGAAAAAAGGATGCTATCCAAACGCATCCTAAGTAGTTATAAAAACCTTTGGCTTTTCCAGCGATTCCTTATAGTTGGAAATACATTCAGTTTCTTTGAATGCTGAATCAATACGTGGGATCTCAAGCACTTGATTGCTAGAAGGAAATATCAAAAGGCATCATAATGATTAAAATAAATCATAAATAATTTAACATGATTAAAAGAAATAATATAACGTAGATATCCAGACCCCATAAAAAACTCAACTAATAAATAGAGCCCTAAAGATTGATAAATTATGAAGTTACAAACGCTGTCTTACCATCTAATAAGAGATATATATATATATATATATATATATATATATATATATATATATATAGGGTAATCTAAATTTAGAAATCAAAGCTTTGACTTTTCACATGGACATATATCAATATACCATATGTTCAATACCTTGAAAACACCTACATCATTTGATATAAATGAGAGAAAAGATTAAGAAATAACCAAACAAACTTTATATATATATATAAAGTATTAAATTTTATGTTTTATTTTTGAAAATAGAAAATAAAAAATAAAAAAATGATATCAAATAAGTTTAAATGTTATATTATCTCTAATATTCTTCAAACCTCTGACCATACAATAAACAGATCTTTTGATGGGCAATATCCTTGGAAAAAGATGGCCTGTCTTTAGCCACTAATGAGTGTTTTATATTGGAAGTTTTGATCCAAATACCTGGTCTCCCTACCTATCTGCAGTCCAAAAGTTGGGCAACTCTCAGTGGGAAACACCAATGTGCAACCGAATAAAGCATAGACCACCACCTTTTGATTATTGGTGCTGTGAAGGAGGTTCCCTATTGTATAATTATTCTTGTTTCCGGCAAGCATGAAAGTTCAATGGTCCCAATCATAGAACTTTATTTCTGTCCATAAGTTGATATTGAAAGTCCTGAGCATCAAAGCAGCACATGCGTCAATTATTATACACTCCACCAGAGAGGCAAATTGCAGAGCAGCGCATAAGAACCACTAAAAGAGATTGCTCAAAGCAAACATTCTCATACAAATTTTTAAATAAATTAATCAGCATTTAAAATTTTAACATTTAAAATATGGTAAGTTATTTTGGTATTTAAAAATAAAAGATTAACAAAAGTAGAAGTATTAATCATTACAATAACAATGATAATAACAATAACATTTTAATCTCAAATTAATTGAGATTGATTGCAAAAAATCTTTTTTTTTAAATTTAATTCTATTTTGAAACTAAATGTGTTAATCATTGATTCATCAAAAAATTATTCTTAAAAATAAAAAATTATCGTAGCAATTTAACCTCTCCAACTCCAAATAACTACGAAGAGTGAATTAGATAGTGTGTGACTGCAAATTTTATATAGATTGTATGGAGAGGAAACCGAATGCATCTAATTCAGCTGGGAAAGGGTTGCTCATTCACTTACATTAGTTATTTATATGCATATACAATAATTGAAAAGTAAATCTAATTGTGGGCCTTATTTTTCTTTTAACAATCACTATCAAAATTATTTAACGATAGAGTAAATCCTTCCAAATCAAATTGTTAGATGTGTTCCAAGAACATGCTGTATACTTCTTGTCATATTGCATCATTTTTGGTTTATATATATATATTGTTAATTAATTTTTTAGAATACTGATTTAAAATGGTTGGGAAAACACAATAGAATGTGAACATGATGTGTGATAGTTCTACCACCTGTTGATAAGATCGAACATTGGATCGAGCTGCTGCCGAAATTTCTCCATCAACACTCTCACATCATGAGCACTGCTGATCCCCCTATTTAACAACCATGATTAACTATAATAATGGTTAGTACTTGCAAATTATAATGTGTGAGGGAGGGAGAGAGAGAGAGAGAGAGAGAGAGAGAAAATAACGCACGGAAATCCCCAAACTCTTGCACTGAAATGGAGGAAGATAGAGAGAACCCCTCCATAAGGACAGGGATGGAGATGGAAAGCAACTACCAAAAGTGTTGGCCAAACGCCATAAAAAAGAGGGAGGGGGTAAAGGAAAGCGTCTTTTTCGCATAGACTTACTGCTGCGATGATGGTGGTGTCGACGAGGACGACGTCTCTATCCCCCACATTCTCACCTCTCTTCTTCTCTCTCTTCCTTTGTTTTTGTTTGCCAGAGTAGTTCTCTCACTGCCATGCTCCCACTTGTGCTTTTCGCCATGGAAGGACTTGGATTGAAGCTCTCCTCCTACTCCTCTTTCTATGGCTTTGACCACAAGTAGCGTCGGTCGAGGAGGAGAAGGGATGGAGAAGAGTTGCGGGTGCTGGGCGGCGGTTGCTCGTGGGATCAGAGGAGCCTGCAGGTCTTCTAAGGCCGACAGAGACTCGCCCAATGCCCTCCCAAAGGCTAGTCTAGTCTATGATGCAGGTCCCAAAATCCCTTCTTTTTGCTTTCTTTTGCTCTGTTTCAATCTGAAAGCATAGAATTCGTACCTGTTCTTGCTTATCTGATCAATTCCGTGACCAATTTTTGCCGCAAGAAAGGCCATAGTTTATTTGGGTTATCCTGTTTTCTTTAAATCTAGTAAAAGTTGGATCTTTTCTTTTCTTTTTTTTTTAAAAAAATTCATTAAAGAACAAGCGAAGAGAGATGACAGAAGTCCTTCAGTTCAAAACTCAATGAGTTTATGAACACCAAGTACTAAAAGAGAAGGAAAACAAGGGCCGAATCAGATCAACCTGAAAGAAGCTCTAGAAAAGGTAGTATCTTTAACCAGCTTCTGATCTGAGAGGGAACTCTCTTGGTCTTGCAATCAGCCCAGAGCGACTTCATTCATCCAGCCATCCTCAGACCTCCAGAGCATCTTGAAGAGGAAACAATGGATCCTAGCAAATGGATAGCATGAAATAGATGGGGCACGGATTCATTCCTCTGGCTGTACTCTGGCCTTTAGAATATCTTTTAAGTAAGGCTGTTAGCGAAATTTCTGGCAACAATTCTAGCTGATGAGAACTTCAGTAACTTTTTCAGAAGTTCTCCTATGTGAGATGTTTATGATTAATATCCAGGTACATGAACTCCTTTATCTTCTCCAGAACAGGGCACCTCTAAGATTGTTGTGCAGATTGGCACCTAATTCCACCGAAGTGGATAAGAGATGTCAGAGATAAGTCGTAGGACTAGGAGATACTCGCTCTTTAAGTAACAACCAATATCCAATAGACCTGACAAACTTGCCTGTCAAATTCCATGCATTATCCTCACCCTTTATAAGATGCTCCCTAATTCACACTTTTGATGTATCTACTGCTTATCATTTTGATCAATAAATGAGTAAAAGGGTGCAATAGATGCGCACACAAAGTATTATATAAGATATGCAATTTCTGAAGACATGGAACTGTTCTGTGGATTGCGGACTTTTCTGATTCATCGTAATAAATATTCTCATAGCAGTTGGCAACTATCAAGTCCTAGGTTCGTTTGTCATCATATAAGCATGCTTAACATGTGGAAAAGGCCAAATATCAGCACCACAGATACACTCAGTTAATCATATGTACTTCATGTGCATTCAACTCAGCTGCTTCATGAAATTTGCTATAAAGTTCTAGACGAGACATTATATTTTCAGTTGTATGTGATGAAGGGTAGAGAATGTTTAATTAATCATAACTTGTACAACCACACTAGTGCATTATTGTTCGATAGAGTTGTCTTCCAGCCCATCATTCTTTATGGACCTTTAACAAAATTTAGGTGAAACAGTGTTAAAATTCATTCAACTGACAGATACTTGTAGCATAATGTAACATGCCCATTTACAGTTGTTACGGCACTAATTCATTGGAAACAGAAAATACTTCATGTATGTCAAACTGGCATCCTTCCCTGTCAAAATTCTAAGGATTAATTTTGTAGTATATAACTGAAAACAATAAGATGCTGGGAACTGTACTTTCTTGTTTTTTTAGACGTTAGTAGCATCTACCAAGTTGTTGAACTTGCAGATCCAATTTCATACTGTATCTCTTGCAACATGGCAAACTGAAATAAATAATGTTAGACTTATAATTTAAATTGTGGTGTTCTGACCTAGGATTTAATGCATTTGTTTCCTTTAAATGCAGTAACTGAGACAAGATATCTAAATGCTAGCAACCGTGAACTTGCTGCTCGTCATGAATCTAATTTTTCTGAGGAAACTGCTGCTAATCCAACTTCTGAAAACAAAGCGTCTTGTCAGTTACTTCAGTTTACTTTTCAGGAGCTGAAGTCTGCTACTGGTAACTTCAGACCTGATAGTATTCTTGGAGAAGGTGGGTTTGGCTATGTTTTCAAGGGATGGATAGAGGAGAATGGCACTGCTCCTGCAAAACCAGGTACTGGTATTACTGTTGCAGTCAAGGGTCTGAAGCCCGATGCTCTTCAAGGCCATAGGGAATGGGTGGTAGGTGTCTTGACTATCAAAATATTTTTGACTTTATAAAGATAACCGACTGAAAATATATCGTTTTGCTGCAGGCCGAAGTTGACTTCCTTGGGCAATTGCATCACCCTAATCTTGTTAAGCTTATAGGGTACTGCATTGAAGATGACCAAAGGTTGCTTGTCTATGAATTTATGGCTCGTGGAAGTCTTGAAAACCATCTTTTCCGAAGTAAGTACATAATGATACCTAGATTTGCTTTATAATGATTTGTCACCATCAAGCCTTTCCAGCTATGTGGGCAAGACTTTACTAGTCCTCTGATTATACCTATCAAGTAGTACATCAGTCGTGACTACAGATCCTTTTTAAATCGTTCCTGTAACTTGTGCCCATGTTATGTTGGTCTTAATTTCCTTCTGTCTCAAATAATGTAATTTAATTTTTCTGGTTCTTAAGTAGAAGAAGCTGTCAATGTGGCAAACCCCTTTGACTCATGTGTACATGGATGGAAGTGGAACGCAAGTACTTGTTTATAACCTAAGGTACCTGGTAATCTATTTAATGGGGCTGTTAATGGACTGGTATTGTGGTGCCAACTCCACAATGAAATTCTGAACCTCCTCTCATCCCTTTTTTTTCTTTTTCTTTTGTATTGCTTATCTATTATTTGTATCGGAACAACTATGAACATGCTTTTAAGATCAAGTGATTTCTTACCTTGTAGACCAGACTTCATGATGCTAAGTCTTCTATGGTTTAACTACTATTTTTCAAGACCTGGTAACGGAATTCTCTACTCTATTCCCCTCTTGATAATTTAGAACTCCAAACTTAACATTGTATTGGTTGAATGACAAACTATTGCAGTTGCTGAATTTACATGACTTCTATGATTATGGTGGAAGGGTATTTTCTTCCCATATTTCTCAAACTAGGTTTCATTTTTGTTTCTCAAATATATTTCAACTGCAGACTTGCTATGATTCTTAGGCCCTGTTTGGTAGAGCTTTTGGATGGTCCAAAAGTGCCTTTGGAGGGATAAAAGTATTTTTTAGTGCTTTTATGATATTTTGTAAAAATTCAAAAAGTATTTTTAGGGGAATGCTGTTAAATGCTCTATTTGGTACAACTCAACTTTGGAGCTTTACTGAAAAGCTATATTGTAATATTATAATAATACTAAACAGTTGAAAGTACCCTACAATATCTTTTTATTATATTTATTATAAAAGCACTTTCTTGGTTTAGTTACCAAATAGATATTAAAATCTCATAATATTTTAACAATATAGTTACCAAACAATAAATAACTTCTTTCAAAAGTTCTACTGCCAAAAGTTCTACTTCTAAAAGCTTGACTCCTGGCACCTCCACCAAGGGAGCCTTAGTTTCGTTCTAAGTCATTGATATTTTATGTTGGACCTACATATATCTATGTCTATTCATTTTATCTGCAGTTATTACTGAGGTATTATGTCTTGGTAGTGGGTCCATACTGATACCTGCAGCATGGCACCACAATGATACATGGTAAAGGTGTTAAGTTGGCACAGCACACATGCCATGTGTCAATATGGTACTATATTGATTAGCTGTAATGTACTGGTTCCCTACTGGTAGTGTACAGTAACACCTAGTACAGACTGATGTAATCCAGTATTTAAAACCTAACATTAAACAAAAGGCTTCAAATTATTATTAATGTTATTATTTTAAATTTTGAACTTTGACCATGTTCATGTTTTCTTTACATAAATCTATACTTGGGTTTCTTTTTTTTTGGTAGAAAACAAAATATCAGTTTAATGTTTTTACTGATGCATTGGTTGTTGAAGGGGCTCTTCCCCTACCCTGGTCCAGCAGGATAAAGATCACACTTGGTGCTGCTAAAGGACTGGCCTTCCTCCATGGAGGCACTGAACCAGTTATCTATAGGGACTTTAAGGCATCTAACATTCTTCTAGATTCGGTACCTGCTTCCTATGCAACTTCTGAATTTCCAAGTATCTAAAAGCTTCTGCATGTAAATGTTTAGACCTTTCCTTGTAGGAGTACAATGCAAAGCTTTCAGATTTTGGACTGGCAAAAGCTGGGCCTCAAGGAGATAAGACTCACGTTTCTACTAGAGTTGTTGGTACATATGGCTATGCCGCTCCAGAGTATGTGATGACAGGTATGCATTCAAAAGTTAGTGCCTCCAGGGAAATGACACAGAACCTACATGCAGAATCATAGAGATTTTCGTATAAATCTTTTGTCATCAATTGGCATTATTGTCTGAGACATTTAGGTCACAAGTTGCTGACAAACTACCCAGACAAGCGATTTAATTTTAGATTATCTTCACAAAATTCATGTTTCCCTAGGCTGCTCAAAGAGGCATTATTTAATAATGCCTAGAAAGGATAATACAAGAAGATAGGCTACTGGTTTCTGTGGCTCGATCCTATCATAGATTTACTATTGATGATGTTTTATAATTGTAATGCAAAATTCATCCCCATGAAGGAAGGGATATTGAGACTGAGCGGAAGGATATATTAAGAGAGTGGAAGATGACTCTGAGGGAAGAAGTATACTGGAGTTTGCAGTGGCTCTCTCTTATTTATTATCCTCCTATTTGCGCAAGTCATATTTAAAGAAGGGAATGGAAAGAACAGATTTAACACTTCTAAGTTGGCAAACATTTTTGTGTACAGTTTTTTTTCCACCCTTAGCTAAACTGTCCACCAACATATGAAGTACATGAATGTATTCTACCTCAGGTCTTGCGAAAAAATGGTAAGCTTGTGTGTTAGAGTGGAGAACAGGTAGTTTAGCTGCCCCTTTTGACATGCAATAAAGGAAAATCATTCACTTTCACTGTAAATGACTGCATGAGGGCCACTTATGACAAGCAGTTTCCTACCATTGTCTTTTCTGACCACTGTTTCCATACCTGGGTTATCTTAGTGAGCATTCACACCAAATACTCATTTAGCTGTCTGATGTAGGAGATGGGAAGGAAACCACTGAGGAATCGGCTTGTCCACCCTAGAGGGGTGACAGCAAATGATATGTCCACTTGCTTGTATTTGGTTAAAAATCATTCAAGGACTCACCTGAAACATCATTGATATTGCATGCTTGTATTTGTCAGTTTTAATAGATGGGAGCCCATGTAACTGTGATGTCTTCAACTTATTCTGCATGACACTGCGTGTTTCAATATCTCCTACTTGACTGATTTTTAGATGCTGAAACACCTAAGGAGATATCTTATGTGACACTTTGACCCCGAGCCTCTGACATATATAATTGATATCGAATATGACTGTCAGATCTTTGCAGTCAGAAAGCTTTGATAATCAAGTAATATTCATTCATGATTATCTTGGATATCTGCTTGTCATGTAATATTGAGTGCTTATTGTTGGCGTTCTTTCTTTATTTGTCATTTGTTACAAGAAAACTGATTAGAAAAAAATCACCATATCAAAATGCTGAGCAGGGCACTTGACATCTAAGAGTGATGTCTACAGTTTCGGTGTTGTGTTGCTTGAAATTTTAACTGGTCGAAGATCCATGGACAAGAAGCGACCTCATGGGGAACAAAATCTTGTGGCATGGGCTAGACCATGTTTAGGGGATAGGCGAAGGCTTTACCAACTAGTAGATCCTCGCCTGGAACTCAACTATTCAATGAAAGGAGTGCAGAAGGTTGCTCAGATAGCCTACCACTGCCTCAGCAGGGATCCCAAAACACGCCCTTCAATGGATGAGATTGTGAAGTATCTCATACCACTGCAAAATCTAAATGACCTGGCTTCCTTGTCATTTCGCTCTCGTTCATCTCAACGAGGTCAGTAAACCTAGGACCAAGATGATAAAAATCTGTTTTTTCTGTGCATAAATGAAGAGGGCTAATTTTTCTGTCCTTTAATGTAGGTAAGCTGCAACACCGATGATGGTTTGAATATGCTTCTTGGATTGCAGCTTGTCAGATTTTCCACCAAATAAAGTGGATGAGAACTGAGCATTCAGACAAGCTGCACCTCAGATACTGAAAGACTAAACTTATCACCCTGTTAGAAGGTACCAGGAATGTTTTCTAAAGATTGTTTCATCAAAGGAGCCATGTTGTGTGTATGATCAAAGGAAATGGCATATCATAACCCTCAAGTTGCACATATTGGAAGGGAAAAAGTAAGGATGTCCACAAACAAGTTGCTGGCCTAGAAAGCCAAGAAAGGGCCACTTTCTGTGTTGCAAGCTTGTGCTAGTGGTCATATTCCTATGCCTGTTGTTTACTTGGATGCCTGAGTTTGATAAAGTGAAATTTATAGAAAGCTCTTCTGCTTGGTTGATTTCTGATTAAATCAATTCTATGACATGGATTTGGATCTGCCTTAAAATTTTTTGTTGGATGCTCACGATTCTTGATCAAAGTTCTCAATTTGATCCATGATTTAGCAAGGGCCTTGGTCTACATTTGAGGAACAAGTTACTACGCTCACGCGTGTTGTTGAGAAACTAACGATTCGGCAATCCATCTTGGAACTCATTTCGGCCATAAACTGCTGCTTAACACTCGTCCATCATGACCCTGGGCACGCTAATCTGTTTAGCTGCCTGAGATTATGTGGATTCAAATTTGGATGGTGTATTTATAAATATTTATGCTTTGATAATTTTAATCCAAGTTTCTTTCTCTTTTTTAAATAATAATGATAACAAGAAGAAGAAGAAGATAAATAACAGATAAAAAAACTGTTGTCAGTCTAAGCCACCACTCTTAACTCCGCCTGAGCTATAAAGGAGTTCTCTTCTGTAGGCTATTCAGAAACCCAGCAGCTGGTCTCTTTGCATGGTGAAGTCCTTCAGCACTGAACTGTCGACAAACCACATGCTCCACCATGTAGTTTGAATAGCAATTGTATCATCCTCCACCACCACAGCAATATCTACCAGAGATAATCACAAAAGTGAAAAAAAAAAAACAGATTATTATATTCAGAGCTGAAATTACTCACATGTGCTAGATTAAGATAGTTTGAGTGCAATAACTTACGATAGTGATTTTACGTGCTAGGAGATTGTGCTAGATCCTCACAATAGGCTCTACTATTGGTGTTGACAATGATTTAGATCAGATCTTATGCACCATGTTATTGCATTTTTCTTGTATCTCCATGCAAGGCAGTGAACTTCTTCTCCAACACCATCGTTCATTTAGAACGTGTTTGGTACGTGATATAGATTGAGGTGGGTTTGGATTGACGTAACATAAATTGAGGTAGGATTGCTAATCTCAACCCAATTTCATCGGCTTCTTAATTGCAAGCCTCCTCTAGATTTGCTAATCCATACTTTTTAGAAATAGAAAATCAAAATTTTTATGGAGCCCATGGCAAATTCCATCCTTTTTCTTTCTCCCAAATGTTGGATCGGATTGTGAATCCAATCCAACCCAATGATCCAAATGCGGCTTTAGTGCATGGCCCTAGCATGGCATGCAGTGTGGATTGTACCAGGAGGATGTGTTGTTAGGGTCAGGAGATGATAAGTTCTTATCCACGACTTGTTGCCCTGCTTCCATTCCTATAAAATCAAAATCAAAGGCAAAACTTACAACCAAAGAGAGACATTCACATAAACAGTTTGCACCTATATAAATGATAAGAAAATGAGTTAAACATGTCATTTATGAACAAATAATGGAGATTACTTGAAACATGCACTCAGAACAGGCCTGATCATTTTGCTGAGCTGCAGCTTCAAAACTTGGCAGAGAAAAATGCTTCCTCTATAACTTGTACAACATCCCCTGTAACATTATAACAATCACCCTGATCTCCAGTATGATTCAAAAGGGTGGCTGATCATTACATTATTGGAAATGAGACAGATGGATTAAAAACAACAACAACAAAGTCTTAAACTTAAACTAGTTGGAGTCGGAGTCGGTTGAATGAATCTTTTTTTTTTCAATTCCACTTAGTTTTGAGCTATGTTTTTGGTAAGAAATAAAATCTGTAACCTAGTAATTTAATATTTTCATGTTCTTAGTTCAATAAAATTTGGGTGCTCTCCATAGTGCTAATGTCTGCTGCATCAGAGTGCTCAAATATTGACATGAGTATACATATAGCAGGCGTTGCACATTATATATACTTCAGCAAGTGGATCTGAAGAGTGGATCATCCTCTTTCTACTTTGGAGCATAGCACGCATTCGACCAGCCCCAAGTCATGTGGAGATGCGGAAGCGAGATGATATCCCTGCTGAAATTCTGCAGCAGAATTTTGGATCTTGATCTTGGTAATCTTTCCGGATTGATTAGCAACTAGGATTTTCTTTGGTTTATTGCGCCCCAAGATTGTAAGAGAGGGTCGTGGCCTCTCTTCTTCCTCACGTGAACCTTCAGATCTGATCCAGAAAATCAAGAGACGCTGCCCAAGAAGAAGGTGCTGCTAGGGTTTCCTCCTCCTCCTTCTTTAGAGAGGCGGTTCCAAGAAGATGGCTAGGACAGAGATGGCAGTAATAAAACCTAGAAATCTAGGGCATCTATGTGTGAGAAAGAGAGGAAAACATGTATAAGAGAGGAAAGAAGAGAGATAGCTCGTTCTTGGGAGAAAAGAGTTCCTTTCATTCATCTATAATCATCATCGTTACATGATTATATCAACCCCGTCCCATGACGGCCATCAAAATAAAACAGCACCGCATATGAACCGGTGCCTTATTATATGGATAATAAACCTTAAAAAAACTCTCTTGGACCAGCCCACACCTTGTGCCCAAACCCAGCCCAATTATAGACTAGCCCCCCTCAAGACCAACAACCTGGGCCTTAAACATGTGGAGCCTATAAACCTCCACCCTAGGATTTAAGCTTTGGAGTACCACACCAGGCTCTACAATCTTCACCTTAGTGCTTCAAAGCTGCTGAAAAATTTGCTCATTCCCTCAGACCCATCAGTGTCACACATGAGAGAAAGCTATCCCGTGAAGAGTCTTCGTAAGTGCATCTGCCTGGTTCTTCTTTGTATGAACTTTTACCAGCTTCACTTCACCTTTTTCCACCAATTCTCTCTGATGATACCTCACATCTATATGCTTTATGCGTGCATGATAGATTGGGTTCTGAGCCAACTGCAGGGCACTCTGACTATCACTGTATAGCAATACTGTACCCTGCTTCACCCCTATTTTCATGATGAGTCTCTTCTACCAAAGAGCCTCCTTGGCAGCTTCTGTAATCCCTATATACTCAACTTCTGTTGTAGACAAAGCTGTAATAGGTGAAGGATTGATCTCCAAGAAATTAATCCATCATACATGCTGAACACATACCCTGTGGTAGACCTTCTTGTATCCAGATCACCTGCAAAATTTGCATCCACAAACCCTTCCAATGAACCTAATGATTTACTTGGAATATTAGATTTCTCCTTAGGTCTTTCTTGCTGCCCAAAAATTAGACCAAGTCCATGAGTTCTTTGAAGGTACTCAAAATCCACTTGAGTGCCTTCTAGTGCTCCTCCCTGGGTTCGCCATAAATCTGCTCACCTGGCTCACTGCATATGCTATGTCAGGTCTGCAACACACCATAGCATACATAATGCTGCCCATGACACTGGCATATGAAACTCTCTCCATGTACTCTTTCTCCTCATCTGTCTGGGGGTTCTGTAACTTAGAAAGAGACATGTGACTAGCCAAAGGTGTTCCAACTGGTTTGGCCTTATCCATCCCAAACCTCTCCAATACCTTCTGAATATATCCATCCAATGACAAGTGTAGAATTCCCTTGGTCCTATCTCTGTAAATTTCATCCCAAGTATCTTCCTAGCTGACCCCAAATCCTTCATTTCAAATTCTGTTGATAATGCATATTTCAGTCCATTCACTGCTTCAACACTCCTACTGGCAATGAGCATATCATCTACATACAGAAGGAGATACAGTGCATCATCCTCATCCACATTTTTCACATAGACACAAGTATCATGTTCACATCTAGAAAATCCAAGGTCCAAAATAAAAGTGTCAAACCTTTTGTACCACTGACGGGGTGACTACTTCAAACCATAGAGCGATTTCTTTAGTAGACACACTTTTTTTTCAATCTAGATTCCTTGAAACCCTCTAGTTGCTTCATGTATATCCTCTCCTCTAGACTCCATGTAAGAAAGCCGTCTTCACGTCCATCTGCTGCAACTCCATACCATGTTGTGCTACAAGTGATAACAACACATGAATTGAAGCATGACGTACCACTGGAGAGAATACCTCTGTGTAGTCCACTCCCTCTCTTTGTGAGAACCCCTTAGCAACAAGCCTTGCTTTGTATCTGACTCCACCTTGCTCTGAAGGTGCCTCCTTCTTTGTGAACACCCATTTTGAACCAATGGCCCGAGCATCTCTAGGTAGATCCACTAGCTGCCATGTCTTGTTCTTTTCCAGGGACTCATCTCCTCCATCATGGCCTGCATCATGAGTCTCTTTCTGAACTTTCATGGCTTCTTGGAAGGTCTCTGGATCTTCATTTGCAGTGATTAGAGCATAGAAATCATGTCATCAATGTGATACCGAGCAGGTTTGATGATGGTACGCTTTGCCTTGTGTAGTGCCATACCCCTTTGATCATTTCTCAAAGCTGAAGTATGTACTCCACCTGCACCTCCTTCTGGATTGATGGCTCTCCTGGCTGATCCTTTATATGTATTGGAACATTCATACCAAACTCCACCTCAAAAGAAGCACGTTTTAAGTAGAAGTAGAAGGTACATCACCTGTCAGCCAATGCTGTCCACTGCTGTCCTGTTCAGCCTTTTCAGCTCCATCTGTAATCTCTGACCTCTTCAAGATGCTCTTCTCATCAAAAATAATGTCTCTATGATGATACACTTCTGTGAATCTGAACTCCATAGCAAATAGCCTTTAACTCCATGTGGATACCCAATGAAGATAAGCCTTTGTGATTTTGGGTTCAGCTTGCTCCTTTCAGTTGCCTCCACATGTGCATAGGCTGGGCAACCAAAAATCCTTAGGTGTCCAAGCTCCACCTTCTTCCCACTCCAGATCTCCTCTGGAATGCCTCCATCAAGTTTTCTATTAGGGACCTGTTAACAAGAAAACAGAGAACATAATTGCATCACCCCAAAAGACCTTGGATAGTGATGCCTGCAGCCTCAAACTCCTAGCCTTCTCTATCAATGTACGATTCATCCTCTCTGCCACACCATTCTGCTGGGGAGTCATCCTCACTGTGTAATGGCATTGGATCCCATTTTTCTCACAGTAGCTTCTGAATTCATTGCTTGTATACTCCCCTCCATTGTCAGATCTCAAACACTTCACTGGTTTTCCTGTCTCCTTTTCAACACCAACTCTTCAAGCTTTAAACCGGGTAAATACCTCTGATTTTTCTCTTATCAGATATACCCATACCTTCCTGGAGTAGTCATCAATGAAGGTCAAAAAATACTTAGCCCCACCTCTGGCTAACATAGGGCCGGTCCCCATACATCTGAGTGAACTAGTTCTAGAATACTTTCACTCTGCTTGGAACTGCTGGCAAATCTCACCTATGTTGTTTGCCATAAATACAGGGCTCACAGATGTCATTGTCCTCCTTCTTAAGTGCTGGAATCAGACCTCTTTTGCTGAGTTCTATAAGCCCTTTATCACTCATGTGTCCCATTCGATAGTGCCACAGTTTATAGACCAACTGTTCCTCCTGTACCGCTGCTAGCACCTCTGCACCATGTATGGCCACTGAGCCTTCCATCTGATAGAGATTATTTTTCAACCTTTTCCCTTTCATCACCACTAATGCACCCTTGGTTATCCTCAAACATCCACTCCCCTGCTGGCTTCCAAAAGCATACCCATGCTTCTCCAGGTAGCCCAATGAAATTAGATTCTTCTTCAACTCCGGGACATGTTTGACATTGGTCAAAGTCCTTATAACCCCATCATACATCCTCACCCTTATGCTTCCAACTCCAGCAACCTTACAAGGATAATTATCACCAAGGCATACACTCCCTCCATCAGATTCTTCATAAGTTGCAAACCACTCCCTATGCGAAGTATAATGGTGAGAACAGGCTGAGTCAAGTGTCCAACAACTATCACACTTCTTGGTCCCATCTGAAACTACCAGTACATCATCTTCACTGTCTTCAGATGAATTTGCACCACCATTGCTGGCTGAACCTCCTTGGAAATGCCCTTCCCCTTATCATTCTTCAAAAGTGGGCAATTTCTCTTCAGGTGACCAATCTGATGACACTTGTAACACTTCCATGCTTTCTGCTTGCCCCGAGACTTAGATCTGCCTTTGGACTTGCCTCTAACCTTTTCCCAGGGTCTTCCTTGCCTCTCATTCACAGCAAGTACCTCTGTGTTAGAGTTTCCCATGCGGATCTTTTCTCTTTGCTGGTTTGATCTCAGCACCCCCACAACCTCTTCATAATTTAGGGTCTCCTTCCCATACACCAAGGTTGTAATCAGACCATCATAGGAACTGGGTAGCGAACACAACAAGATAGGGTCTTGTTTCTTCATCAATCTTCACATCAAGGCTCATCACCTCTGAGCACACCTGATTGAATTTCTGAATATGGCCACAAGATCTCCTCCCTCAGGCATTCTCAAGCTGTACAACTGTTTCTTCAACCACAACTTGTTTGTCATGCTCTTTCCCATGTAAGTGTTCTCTAAAGTTTCCAGAGCCCCCTTGCCGTGGTCTGCGTACAAATCTCCGGCAAGACTTGATCAGCCAAGCACATCCTGATTGTGCTAAATGCAATCTCCTCTAACTCCTCCCAATCCTCACGACTTACATTATCCGGTCTTTGTTTCACCAAGACCTTATAAATCCTTTGTTGTACCAATAAATCCTTCACCCTTTGCTGCCATAGGGTGAAGTTTCCCTTGCCATCATACTTTTTAAAATCGAATTTAAAGCTACTAGATGCCATATCCAACCAAGAAATAATGCACACAATAAAAAAAAAAATTAAACTTGCTGCAGAAATTTCTGGTTTGATATCTTACCAAGAAACGCCCAAGATTCAATCTTTTCTCCACCAAATCACGAGGCTCTGATACCAAATGAAGAGTGGATCGTCCTCTTTCTACCCTTGGAGCATAGCACGCATTCGACCAGCCCCAAGTCGTGTGGAGATGCGGAAGCGAGATGATATCCCTGCTGAAATTCTGCAGCAAAATTTTGGATTTTGATCTTGGTAATCTTCCGGATTGATTAGCAACTAGGATTTTCTTTGGTTTCTTGCGCCCCAAGATTGTAAGAGAGGGTCGTGGCCTCTCTTCTTCCTCACGTGAACCTTCAGATCTGATCCAGAAAATCAAGAGAGGGTTTCCTTCTCCTTTGAGAGAGGCGGTTCCAAGAAGATGGCTGGGGCAGAGATGGCAGCAATAAAACTCTAGAAATCTAGGGCATCTATGTGTGAGAAAGAGAGAAAAACGTGTATAAGAGAGGAAAGAAGAGAGATAGCTCGTTCTTGGGAGAAAAGAGTTTCTTTCATTCATCTATAATCATCATCGTTATATGATTATATCAACCCGTCCCATGACGGCCACCAAAATAAAACCAGCACCACATATGAACCGGTGCCTTATTATATGGATAATAAACCCTAAAAAACTTCTTGGACCAGCCCACACCTTGGGCTCAAACCCAGCCAATGATAGACTAGCCCCCTCAAGACCCAATAACCTGGGCCTTAAACATGTGGAGCCTATAAACCTCACCCTAGGATTTAAGCTTTGAGTACCATACCATGCTCTACAGGATCACAAGCAGGGAGTTCAAACGTCAGACGTAACAATTTATGGTAAGGAAGAGGTCCAGAGAATCTCTGAATGGCCTTGAGCCTGAGATGAGCTTGGTCCCCCCTAAAAGAGTACCTGATCTAAGTTGGCTTCAGACCTGGTACTGTTAGGCCAGTTTCTGGGCAGGCTTTTCAAGAGATCCAGAGTTGCAAAAACCTCTTACCTACAACTCTGTGATTGTCTTGGAGTCTTATTAACAAGCATTACACTAAGGTAGTGTTTGATAGCCCAAAAGCTATCCCTGGATAAATGTACGGGATGGCATTTATCAGGGGATAGCTGAGGGAATAAGCATTTTTTAAAATTACAAGTCTGCCATCAAGGGATAACTTTAGTTGTTCCTGGGTTTCCTAGGGAATAAATTCAGAGGGGATAAATTCAGGGATAACCATCCATGGTTAAAATTTTTTAGACCTATCTCTTCTAGCTATAGCATTTGGGAATAAGGGAATATCCCCTGGATATCCTTCCTTATTCCCTATATCAAACACTGCCTAAGAGATAGAGGATAACACTGAAACATATAGAAAATGGTCGGCGTGGCTTGCTTAATTCTAACTGTAATATATATTTTCATGTGATATATACATTTGCTTCCCATTAATAATATCACCTTGGATACATTAATTAAAAGTGGATTTTCTTGCAAATGACAATAAACTTTTAACTCATAAAACTCCTACACGAAAAGGTGATGTTTGCCTCTCTAATAACCAACTTAATTGCAAATGACAATAATAGTACATGTATGCATTTAAATACATGCATATATGCATGTTTGTATGTATGCAAGCATGTGCTGTATTATGGGACTGCACATTGCATGCTACTCTTTTTGTTGATTGTACTGCGGTCCGGTCTCTTTAACTTCCAGCTTGCAATAGAACTACCAGAAGACAACAAAGAATAGAGTTGGTCCTTGCCACTTAAAATAACAAGCTAGTACAAACCCAGGGAATTGAAGAATTAATTTGATACTTTCCAGAGAAGGAGAGGACGCCTAAATGAGAGCATTCAGTTGGGCAGCACTTGGTTATTACTTTGTTAGAACTTCCACCACCTTTTCAAGCCATCTCTCTCTAGATCTCTCTGCATGATTATTACCTCATGCTTGCGCTTGTGTTATCGTCATCTTAGATTTGATGGATAATTTCTCTCCAGATTGTTCCATAGTCATTGTATGTCATGATCTTGAGCAATAAATTATTTGAACATGTTATTTGAGCAGCCTTCTGAAGCCATTTGTCAAGACGCGCCACCATTAATTAGATCGATGATGCGATGCAGCACTTGGTGTTGATAGCTGCAAAGTGGAATGCCTTCTTTTTAACGGCAAATACATTGTCAATTCTTTTCACCATCAATATCAAATAAACGTATCAAGACTAATTACAGTGGGAATGTGCTGCAATAAGTTGGTGGCCATGTTTGTCGCAAGACTCGCTTTTTGAATGGTAAGTAATTTGGTTTTGTATTCTTTATCATCTCTTTCTAAGTCAATATTGTAACCCATAAAGATATAAAATGCAATGGTTTAGTTGGTGATAATGTGGAGAGTCAAATTGAGAGACCTGAAATCGATTTGGTATAGAGTTGACCCTTACCTGAAGTTGGAACCCAATGAGCTGACAATGGATCACAATCTTGACCCAACTTATTGTTAGTTCAAAATATTGATCTGTAGGTTGGTCTTGACCTAATTAAACCTGATGAGACCAAATTTGAGTCACAAAAGTTTGCTGAAAAACTTAGGTCTAACCTTAAAACATATACCTGCTCACATTCATGCTAAAATGATGAGAGTACATCTGACCCAAGCCCACTTGAATCGTTGTAGAGCTATGTTGAATCTTTGAAGAAAAATGAGCCATGAAGAGTGATGTGGTTCAAAATTTGACAGCATATCATTTGACTAATAGTTGCTGGTCATTGCATCAATATGAAAGTCATGGTTCAAAATTAGGGAATGTGAAATGATAATGGTGGTAGTTGTGAGATGCAAAAGATGATGTGGAATTTTTTTTAAAAAAAAGGTTGTGGGTTATTTATCACAACATGCATGTGTCATGCTTTGGTAACCATTGTCATCCACAAAAAAATGTTGTTAAATGTGGATCTTTGCAACATTTTCTTTCCCTCACTTTAAGTAGAGCAGCTTTAATTGATCAAACGTGAAGTTAGCACTCATATCATTGCCTATCCTCTATGGAGGGTGTTCTACTTATAAGTCAATTGAGAATTTATGGTTGAAGTTTGGCCAATATCCACCTTGCAAAGTTCTATATATGATAGAAACCCACCTCATAAATTTTATCTTTTGAGACAACCAAAATCTTGAAAGTTGAAACCATGGACTTGGTGAGTGGAGGGTTGCCTGATTATGACTTTGTCATCCACTAGTTTTGGACAGCTTATAATCAACAAGTCCACTGAGCAAGTGGCATCACAGCATTGGTCATCAGCAAATCGGACGAGTTTGCCAACTCCTAAATATTTCAGCCCACTTACTAATTGTGGTTCGTGTTTTTAGCCGTTTCTGCATGGCCACCGGTTGACTGGGTCCAAAGTAAACCACAACATTTTGTTGGCCAAAAGATCGTTAATTTTTCTCTACCGTTGAATGGAAGTGGCAAGCATTACCTAATATTATAACGTATTTAGTTGGATTCGCTCGTCCAGTTGCGTTTTCTCATGAAGGGAAATGCATTGGATCTCTAGTATTTGTTGAGATTGCCTGCTATTTTGAGATTCTGCAAGTATATATATGGTGCAATGTTTGGTGGGAGGCAACACCCGGAGATGCTCAACGAATGGAAGGTGACATGATGAAAGAAAGCAGCGGAGAGAGTTGGATGGTTAATTACGTGACTTGCCTCAAGCTAATTGATAGGGATTACTTTCCCAGGCCAATAGGGTGGGCTGAGGCTAGCCCGGAGGTCATCGGCTGGGTTATGAGCTATATCTAAACTAATTGGGTTAGAGTTAGGCCTAAAGTTAGAGGCAAAAAATTTAAATTGAGCTTAGGTCTTAGGGAAAAGTATTTCTGCATCGGTGCAGAAACGTGCACCGCGTGCGACTTGCGAGAGCATGCATGGCCCATTGGGCTGCAGCGCGCACCGCATGCGCTTGCATGCATAATGGATATGGCACATGCGCTCGGAGGCGAGCAACCAATGGTTGCGCATAGTGTACGCTTTCTGCATCGAACCCGATGCAGAAAGACTTTTCCTAGGTCTTAGTTCGGTTTGGATCGGTCTGGTCTAAAGTTTGAGCCCAAAAGGTTCAAAATATTGGCCTTTAATAAGGTCTCAATCTGATCCGAATTTGATTCTAAAATATTTAATACGGTTGAACTTTTAAATTTTATACTAAATTTTTTCAATGATATGAATATACCTTTTTATCTTATAAAAAATTTATATAATTAGATATATTATTTTAAATATTACTTGCTTTTATATAAATAATTAAATTAAAAACTTTATCAACTTAATTTTTAACTTAAATAGATTATTGTGAGTTGGATCAATTGAGTTTTAGATTAGGCTTCAGTCTAGGCTTGAGTTGACCTCAAACTTGATTTTAGAAAAAAAAAAAACATATCTAAAGTCAGTTTGAAGTGTTAAAAAAAATTGAATTAAACTTGGAGCAGGACATGGTCCAACGTGACCCACGGGACTCTTTTGATTGATCAGATGTTGGCTTACCATGGTGGCCTTGTCATATCCATTTCCACTCCTCCAAGACGATTGGAACTTGGGATTGATGTAGAGAGAGTGGAATGGCCAAAGCATGAGATAAGATAGAGCAAATAAGGAGTGCTATAAGCCCAAAAAAGAGCTAAACAATAATATAACAATGCATGCGCATCGTACCCAGTGATGACGCCCGATCACCCTTTGAGCGTGAAAAAGATTGATCCGTTGGTGATGAGATTCTTGTCTAGCCGGACAACCTGCAAGAAGTCCCAAGACTGAAGGGGTGCTCCGGTGAAACCCTTCGATGCCCAAGTCAGCAACCAGGGTCACAGCTGATGAAGAGCCTGAGAAGGCTCTTTAGAGCAGAGAGAGCTCCGAGAGATGAAGTTTCTCTGGGTGATAAGAGTAAGCGATTGCTTGTGTTTGCATTCCTGAGTCTCTAGTGGACTTACCCTTTTATAGGTGGTTGAAGCTTGCATAGGGTTTAGCCACGTAGAATCCCGTGAGGGAGAGACGTCAGCAGAACACGTAGGAGTTACGTACGTTTGGGCTGATTGGTAGGTCCTGTCCCATCGGAGAGGGGGAGTCGTCCAGTTGTCGGGCCAGGTCCCATTGGAGAGGGGGAGTCGTCGGTTATCGGGCCAGGTCCCATACGTCTGCGGAATACGTAGGAGTTACTACGTTTGGGTTAATTGATAGGTCATGTCCCATCGGAGAGGGGGAGTCGTCCAGTTGTCGGGCCAGGTCCCATTGAAGAGAGGGAGTCGTCCGGTTGTCGGGCCAGGTCCCATACGTCTGCGGAACACGTAGGAGTTACGTACGTTTGGGTTAATTGGTAGGTCATGTCCCATCGGAAGGGGGAGTCGTTCGGTTGTCGGGGCAGGTCCCATCAGTCGGCGGCGTCGGGTCGACTTGAAGAGGTTGGGGTCGCCTCGGCATGACTAGAGACGCCGGGGCCGAGGGATCGACCTGAAGAGGCCGGGGCCGAGGAGGAAAGCTGAGGACGGGGCCGAGGCGGGAGCTCGAGGCCGGGGCCGAGGAGGAAAGCTTCAGGCCGGGGCCGAAGCGGAAGCTCGAGGCCAGGGAAGAGGAGGAAAGCTTAGGCTGGGGCCGAGGAGGGAAGCTGAGGCCGGGGCTAAGGCGAGGCTGGCTCCAGGCGGAGGACAGAGAAAAGGTGGCGGACGGGGGAAGGCAGAGTTGCCAAGTCCGAATGCTGTTATTGTGGCCCATGGGGGCCCACTGGCCCCATCAGATGCCCCCCACACTCCTTGAGCTTGTGTGCCGAGCATCAGCTAAGCGAAAGGAGTGTAGAGCTCTTTATCTTTGCTCTTGTCCTTTCATGCTTGCTTAAGTTCTGATTCCTTCCTAGTGGAGAGATCTTTTTCCTTTTGCCCTGCTGGCTAGCTGAGGGTAGCCAGCAATCATCTCCTAATGCAGAGTCTGGAAGTGGATATCCGTTTGTGAGTTGGAGAGTTGGCCTCTTCTAACTATGAGTTGACTTGGGGTTTCCAAGATAAAGCGCTGAGGCTAAGATAAAATTGCCGAAACGGAAATAGAGCCACGGGGGCTGAAAAAAATTGCTTCGAGTGTTTGTGTGCTGGTCCGGGAGGTGACTCGAGTGGGTACGAGCTGTTAGGGATTTGAACCAACTCGGGGGCGTATCCTAGCCGGGCCGAGTGGTATTCGTTATCCGTGATGCCGCCGAGCTCCTTTGAAACCGTCTTAGGGGTTTCGCGGCCGGCCCGAGGGGTGACTCGAGGTCACTGGAACCATAGGTCTTGAACCGCTGGGGGTTTCGTGGCCGGCCCGGGGGTGACCTTATAATTGTAGGACCGTAGAGAGCCTTTTGATTAGTTGGTTTTGTTGGTTTTTTCTGTAATGCATTCAGGCACTAATGAAGAGAAACTTTTTCTCAAAGTGTAGTGTACTTAGCTTTTTCGTTGGAGAAATTTATCTCCTTCTGCTTCGTTTGGGATACTTCACATTTGTGGGGTTTGTTGGTGAGCTTGGAGGGGCTCTTTACTTATAGCTTAAGCCTGCTCTTATTGATGAGCCTTAGAGAAATATGATGGTGGTGAGTCTCTTGCTGGGAAGATCTCCCATCGGATGGATAATGGCCGCAAATAATGCCATTAAGGCGGAGATAAAGCCGATGAGGCTATAGATAAAGCCGCGGAGGCAGAGATAAAGCCGATGAGGGTGCAATAACATCGCTGAAGCAGAGATAAAGCCGATGAGGCTGCAGTAAGGCCGCTGAGGCAGAGATAAAGCCGATGAGGCTACAATAACGCTGAGGCAGAGATAAAGCCGATGAGGCTATAGATAAAGCCGTGGAGGCCGAGATAAATCCGATGAGGCTGCAATAATGTCGCGAAGGTAGAAATAAAGTTGATGAGGCTGCAATAACGCCGCTGAGGCAGAGATAAAGCCGATGAGGCTGCAATAATGCCGCCAAGGCAGAGGTAAAGCCGATGAGGCTGCAATAATGCCATGAGGCTGCAATAACGCCGCTGAGATAGAGATAAAGCTGTTGAGGCTGCGACAACACCGCTGAGGTAGAGATAAAGCCGATGAGGTTGCAATAACGCCGCTGAGGCGAAGTTATGGCTGTCGGAAACCTTTTGAACCCCGGAGGGTGACCTGAGAGTTGAGAGTCGTCAGGTTCCTTTTAACCCCGAAGGGTGACTTAGAGTTGAGAGTTGTCAGGTTCCTTTTAACCTCAAAGGGTGACCTGAGAGTTGAGAGTCATCAAGTTCCTTTTAACCCCGAAGGATGATGACTTTTGCTGTAATGCTGGAGTCGGGCTTCTCTGCATAACCTTTTTAAGTATCGATGAAAGAAATATCGCCTGAGCATAATGTACTTAGATTTCATAGCTATTTGCCCGAGAGTCATGCCGGGGCCGACGGGGCCGACCTGAAGAGGTCGGAGCCACCTCGGCATGGCTGGAGACGCTGGGGCCGACAGGGCCGACCTGAAGAGGTCGGGCTGCCTCGGCTTGCTGAAGAAGCCGGGATCGAGTGGGACCAATAAAGAAGTTGGGGTCGCCTCGTTTGCTGGAAACACCGAGGCCAACCTGAAGAGGTCGGGGCCACCTCGGCATGGCTTGGAGATGCCGGGGCCGACGGGACGACCTGAGGAGGTTGGGGCCGCCTTGGCTTACTGGAGACACCAAGGCCGATGGGGCTAACCTGAAGAGGTCGGGGCCACCTCGGCTTGCTGGAGACGTCGGGGCCAACAGGGCCGACCTGAAAAGGTTGGGGCCGCCTCAGTATGGCTTGGAGACACCGGGGCCGACCTAAGGAGGTCAGGGCCGCCTCGGCTTGCTGGAGACGCCGGGGCTGAGTGGGACCGACCTGAGGAGGTCGGGGCCACTGAGCTCACGAAGATGCCTTGTGAGGTTGATTTTGAAAGGGGCTCCGACGGACAGGGTCTGTTGGAGACAGCGCAGAACTGGGTAGCGCCTTGTTAGCCATAGCGTCGTCAAGCCTTGACTTTGAACCGCTTCAGGGGTTTGTGTGCCGCCCGAGGGGTGACTCGTCGGGTACAGAGCCTTTAGGGTCTTAACCACTCGGGGGGCACCGCCATGCTAGGGTTGAGTGTTGTCCTGTGGGCCATGATGCGGGCGAGCTCCTTTTGAATTGCCTCGGGGGTTTGTGAACTGCTGCGAGGGGCGACTCGTCGGGTACAGAGCCTTTAGGGTCTTAACCACTCGGGGGGCACCGCCGTGCCGGGGCCGAGTGGTGTCCCGTGGGCCATGATGCGGGCGAGCTCCTTTTGAACCATCTCGGGGGCTTGTGAACCACTGCAAGGGGCGACTTGCCGGGTACAGAGCCTTTAGGGTCTTAACCACTTGGGGGCCACCGCCGTGTCGGGACCGAGTGGTATCCCATGGGCCGTGATGCGAGCGAGCTTCTTTTGAACTACCTCGGGTGTTTGTGAACCACTGCAAAGGGTGACTCACCGGGTACAGAGCCTTTAGGGTCTTAACCACTCGGGGGGCACCCGTGCCAGGGCCAAGTGGTGTCCCATGGGCCATGATGCGGGCGAGCTCCTTTGAATCACATCGAGGGTTTGTGAACTGCTGCGAGGGGCGACTCACAGAGTACAGAGCCTTTAGGGTCTTAACCACTCAGGGGGCACCACCGTACCAGGGCCGAGTGGTGTCCCGTGGGCCGTGATGAGGGCGAGCTCCTTTTGAACTACCTCGGTGGTTTGTGAACCGCTGCGAGGGGCAACTCGTCGGGACCTTAGGGTCTTGAACCACTCGGGGGCACCGTCGTGCCGGGGCCGAGTGGTGTCCCATGGGCCGTGATGCCGAGGAGTTCCTTTTCTGAGATCTGGTACTTGGATGCAAGAAAGAAATGGTCATGGCATTGAAGGAGGTCCTTTATTGCTCATAATGTAGGGAGATACATCATTGATGACGTCCGATTTGATGACGTCTGATTAAAGGCTTGGGAGCTTTTTATTTAAAGAAATTGGTCTCCTTCTACTGAGTTGATGACATGCCCCCTAGGAAACTATGTTGATTGAAGATAGGGGGTACCAGTGATGAATTCTGAGGGCAGCTGGAATGGAATCCGCAAGAGGTCTTGGGCTCGGACTGGCTTTGAGGTGACTAGGAGTTAGGATTTGGGTGGCAAGTAGTGGCGCTCTTTCTGGTTAACGAGCCTGAGCCTTAAATTGCTGATGAGCTTAAGGTTGCTCTTAGTCCTGAGTTTGTTGAGATATGACAGTGGTGAGTCTCTCGCTAGGAAGATCTCCCACCAGATGGATGATAGCTGGCTTGAGCGGCAACCAAAGGAGCAGCGTAAGCTCTTGTTTGCTGCTGTGTGGCTATGAAATATCGCTTCGCAGCTTTTGGACAGCTACCGTTAATGCTTGGGTCTGCAGGGTGAGAGGGTGGCATGATATTTTGCTTGAATGGCCTGAACTGGTGGTGATGGTAGAACAGAGAGCCGGCCTCTTGCTGGTCAGCTCGTTGAGGGTGCCCCCCTGGCATAGCTGGCGGAAGCTTCCATTTGTCGTAGAGGGAGTGAGAGCTTGTAGCTTAGTGTCACAGGACTCTGCTTTCTTCCCCTTCCTAGCGCGCTAATCTGATGACGCCCGATCACCCGTCTTGAGCGCGGGGAAGGTTGATCCGCTTGCTAATCAGATTCCCGCCTAGCTGGACAACCTGCAAGAAGTCCCAAGACCGAAGGGGTGCTCCAGTGGGGACCCTCCGACGCCCAAGTCAGCAACTGGGGTCACAGCTGATGAAGAGCCTGAGAAGGCTCTTTAGGGCAGAGAGAGCTCCGAGAGATGGAGTTTCTCTGGGTGATAAGAGTAAGCGAGTGCTTGTGTTTGCATACCTGAGTCTCTAGTGGACTTACCCTTTTATAGGCGGTTGAAGCTTGCATAGGGATTAGCCAAGTGGAATCCCGTGAGGAAGAGACATATGCGGAACACGTAGGAGTTACGTACGTTTGGGCTGATTGGTAGGTCCTATCCCATCGGAGAGGGGGAGTCGTCTAGTTGTTGGGCGAGGTCCCATCAGAGAGAGGGAGTCATCCGGTTGTCGGGCCAGGTCCCATACGTCTGCGGAACATGTAGGAGTTACGTACATTTGGGTTAATTGGTAGGTCATGTCCTATCGGAAAGGGGGAGTCGTCCAGTTATCGGGCCAGATCCCATCGAAGAGGGGGAGTCGTCTGGTTGTCGGGCCAGGTCCCATACATTTGCGGAACACGTAGGAGTTACGTACTTTTGGGTTGATTGGTAGGTCCTGTCCCATCGGAGAGGGGGAGTCGTTCGGTTGTCGGGGCAGGTCCCATCAGTCGGCGGCGTTGGGTCGACCTGAAGAGGTCCGGTCACCTCGGCATGACTGGAGATGCCGGGCCAACGGGGTCGACCTGAAGAGGTCAGGGCCGAGGAAGAAAGCTTAAGGCCAAGGGTAGAAGCGGGCGGCTCGAGGCCGGGGCCGAGGGCCGGGGGAGAAGGGAAGCTCGAGGCCGGGGCCGAGGAGGAAAGCTTCGAGGCCGGGGCAGAGAAGGAAAGCTCGAGGCCGTGGCTGAGGAGGAAAGCTACGAGGCCGGGGCCGAGGCAGAGGCTCAAGGCCGGAGCCGAGGCGGAAGGCTCGAGGCCGGGGCTGAGGCGGAGGCTCGAGGCCGGGGCCGAGGCAGAATCTCAAGGAGCTCGAGGTCGGAGCTCGAGGTCGAAGCCGGGCGAGAGCCCAAGGCCGGGGCCGAGGAGGGAAGCTCGAGGCCGAGGCCGAGGCGGGAGCTCGAGACCGAAGCCGAGGAGGAAAGCTCGAGGCCGGGGCCGAGGCGGAGGCTGGCTCCAGGCGAAGGAGAGAGAAAAGGTGACGGATGAAGGAAAGGCCAAGTTGTCAAGTTCAAATACTGTTATTGTGGCCCATGGGGGCCCACTGGCCCCATCACCTATTATTGGTCATATGCAACACACATTAAACACGTTTCCACATTCCTCAAATATGCTAACATAGGTTATTTGAACCACAACTCTTTGCCATTGTACTCTTTCCTTCAACCTAACCAAATGTATTTCACATGACCTTAAGGTGGAATAACTGATGGAAATCTCACAGTCATATTCCTTACATATTGGTATAGATTTTTTTAAAAAACAAGATAAAAATAATTAAAATTTTAATGATTTATTGAATTAAGATAATAAGATATTATCTAATTTACAATGCAATTTAGACTGACTAGGGAGGACGCTTTCCTCTTGCTTGACATAAACATATCTATCCATGCCTATACATACATATATATATACAGATATACATATATATATATATATATATGCATGCAAATGGATTTTTTTAGAATATTTCTAATTAATGTAAGTAATATCATAAATAAAGAGAGGTTAAGAATATAAGATGTAGCATAAGACATTTTTGAACGGATGAATGAGGTTTTGAACAAATATGATAAGAAGTTTAAACTAAAGTTAATACCATGCTTAGCAAACCTAGCCATATATATCTTTATAGTAAAAATTTGTTACATATCAACGATGATGAGAGGTAGGTGAATCTTAACAAGAAAAAATGCTAGAAACTTTGCATTGTATTATATATATATATGATTGCATTTGAATAGACTTAGCTCTGAATAGAATAGAATGAAGAAAGCATATTTAACTCCATGTAGTTGAAAAAAAACTTAGATAAGTTGAATTGAGACAGATTAACTACATTCAAATATAGATACGTTCAGGATGTAGTCATTATTTTTATCTCTGGATCTAGCTATATATAATTTTAAAATTATTTCATCTTTATTTTCTTTGGGATTCATGAGCTATATGGATCCAAAATAAAATAAAAAAATCAAATCATAACTGATTACATTTCAAATGTCGCTAAATCTATCTCTCACACACTCTTTATATATATACACACACACGGAGCAATCGGCAATGGATGTCATTGTATGGAAAATAATATATCATTTAATATTATATTTTTTCTATGTCTTTTTTGTTTGTTTGTGACAGGTACTATAAATAAAGCAAAGATCAAATCGAAAGAAAAGATATAAAAGGCCATAGAAAAGGCTTTGGAGCGATGAGATTGAATTCCAAATAAATACCTAAAAGAAAATTAAAAATACATGCTAGCTGAACCCAAATATTATTAGTTTGCCCTTGTTGTTACAGTGGGAACAGTTCATGCCTTACCATTGATGTCAGAACATTTGTCTCCACTCTCGCTCTGAGTAGAATTCGATAATTAATAGCAATACAAAAAAAAAAAAAAAAAAGAAACACCATCCATGAAGCTGTATCCACATCCATTCTCCTCAGGAAGATCTGATCACCTAGCATGCACCAGGTTATGGTTTCTCCTCAGAGCGCACATGAGAACAGAAAACCAGTGCTCGAGGAGAAAGACAACTCTGAGCCAAGTCCGATTTGCCCACAGACGGGCCGCATGAATGCCCTCGGAATGTCCTCGCCTCACGCCTTTCAGCGTACCTTCATGCCCAGATATTATCTCCAGACTCGAAGGAGTGAAATACAAAATTATATCTCAAGTTGTTAATTCCATGCACAGGTTAATGAAAAAGAGAGAGCGAGAGAGCCATGCACAGTTTATTACGCGGTTTATTTCTGTTGCTGTTGAAATCTGTCCTCCGACTCGGACGGATCGAGCTTCAGAATGAGCTCCCTTTGAGCGGACCTACAAAACAGTCCTTATGCGAGAGGCGTTGGGGATGGCCCTCCGCGGAAAACCCTTCGATGCTCAAGTCAGCGAAGATCAGCGATAAACAAATATGAGGAGAAGGCACTCGCTGAAGAGTCTCTCCAGTGTGGCCTTTCGAGAGCTCTGAGCGAAGCGTTAATGGCGAGAATGGGTGAGCAGAGATAGATGAAGAGTGAGCCAGTAAAACAAGTGCGCATACCTAGGAAGTCAGAAGATGATCGTATTTATAGAGGATCACCTGATTCCTTAGAGGTGTCGTGGGTCCGAAAGTCATTAGGATTCGAATCTAGTTTGTTATGATGTCAGTAAGATTCGTATCTTGTTGGTTAGAGGATCGACGGCTGGGAGAGCTGGTTGATGTCTTGATATTCAGCGATTGTGTAGGCTCCATGGCTCTAGACTATCCTCGGGTGTGATTTTGTTTGGAATCTTACGGATTTAAGCTAGGACCGAGGTATGGTGGATAGCTCGGCTGGCAAGACACGGCGAATAGCTCGGCTAGGACCGAGGTATGGTGGATGACTCATTTTTAGCGGGCATCGCACAACGAGTGAGAGCTAGGATTCAAGGTTGATCCTAACCTCTTGCACAATTATTAACGCGATAGCGATTTCACCCCTCAACACATGCCCCCCACTCCCTAGTTCGAAGCGTAGGTTCAGGCATAGGGAGTATAGTTACAGGTGGCAAGATCTGAGTGGAAGGGCCTGGATTTGACAACTTGCATAATGATGCCCTAATTAATGTTGTGTGGCCGCCATGCCTTTATGGGAGCCGTCTCTTTGAGGCAACGGTTGGGGAAGCGCCATGTATCAAATCCCATTTTCACGGCGCCAGCGATGGCGGTTCCGGGTGTTTCGGTCAAGGCGCCTTATCTTCTCTTTGGGACGGTTTCCTTTGGGGAAAAGCAAAGTCATAACAGCGCCATTCCCGTTCGCAGCGCTCCTTCGTTTCTTCTTGGAGAACCTTGTTCCCCTATTTTCTTTGTAGCCTCGCTCAACATTTCTTTCGACCAACAGCATGGTGAGTTCCAGCGACATGGCTTCGGAGATTGTTGCTAAGGATTTGGGGAGAATACGCCAGAAATATGGCATTCCCTCGGATATCCTTCTGCGGCTGCCGGAGCTCAAGCATAGGGTCTCGCAAGAACTGGAGCGTGGGATCTTTCTTTATGAAGATAGCCTGAAGGCAGGCCTCCAGTTCCCCCTGCATCCCCTAGAGAAGGAGATCATGAGGTTTTACAACATCTGTCCGATAATGGTGGCTCCTAATAGCTAGCGCAGCATCATCAGGTTTATCTCGATGTGCAGCCGGATTCAGGCAACAGCAACTCTTCCCATGTTCCGTGCTTGCTATCATCTGATGTCGGGGAGGAACTCGGAGTGGTCCTATGTCGGACCTTGGAAATCATTCAAGATGATTATGGATAAGTCGTCGTCTATAAAGGAGTAGAAGGTCCGATTCTTTATCGCATAGGGGAACATCGGCTCCGACTTCTCGCAGGGATGGGAGAGCTTTGTCAGGGATGTGGAAACGCATCCAGCCTTGTTCGAACAGGAGAAAGAGGACCTAGAGGTCCTTTGTGATGGCCGAATGTTTCTCGGCTAACGACTTACTATCAGAGGACGCTCTTTTCACCGTCGGGCTTAGCCCCGTCGACGTACACGGTAAGTCTTTTCTTTTTTCCTTCCATTGATTTCACTCGAGCGAGTATATCTCGGTCTGATTATTCGCCCACTACGCTTTCAGCCAAGAAATCCGCACTGGCGAGCCGTATAAGGAAGGAGTTGGGCAAGCGCCCAAGAGGAACTGGTAGTGTGGAAAGGCGTAAGCCTGAGAAGAAGGTTCATCTTTCTGAAGAGCACTCGCCGGAGGCTGGACGAGTCAAGGTTAGCCCGTGCTCTTTACCATCAAAGAAAGAGGATATGGGAGAGCCGACAGTGAGAGAGGGGTTCCCTCAATCGGGGGAAGAAGCGATAGCCATGTCGGAGGAGCAGAGAGTAGAGGAGGACTCTGGGAAGGTTGCTGAGATCCCTTGTCCTTTGGTGGTGGAGATAGTGGACAACCCGGACGAGGCCTCGTATGCTCATCTAGCATTGCCCTCTCCTGGGGATGAGTTATTGCTAGGCTCGACAGAGGTCGGTATCCTGGGGGTTCCTTCCCCGAGTGAGAAGATGTCTCTAGCCTCGATGGGAGAATAAGAGGGAGCGATTGCTATTGCTGAGGCAATCGAGGAGGAAGTCTCGAACGAGGGGAGAGGACGAGATAAGAATCTTCTAGTTGAAGCTCTCCCACTGAGGTTTCGGGAAAATTAGCGCCTGGGCTGGCCGAGTTATTCGAGGAATCTCAGGCCAGAGTTTTGCTGAAGGAGGCCAGAAGGTTGAAAGCTTCTCAGCCTGAGGTCGCCTAGCCTGGTCCTTCGGATGGGCAGCCCGGTGGTTTGGACCCGGCCATCGAGGCGGCATTCGCTGCCCTGATGAGGTCGGCATTGTATCCGGGTGCGGGTCCCTTGGCGAATGAATTTGCAGACCTGGACCTCATCGACGCCGCGTTGGTCAGTGGAATATGGCAAAGGATGTCCATCTTCTCCCTGAAATTGACAATTCCGCCCTTATGGGGCTCGCTAGGTCTTATGCTTCTCGGTAAGTCGCTATTCCAGAGCAATGGGTGCCTTCTAGGTTGACTTGATTGCGCTTTCTTATCTGTGTTTCATTTCACAGAGTACTTTGATTACTTGGGCGCTATGTTGGCGCTTGAATCTGGCAGTAGAGGCCAGTGCCCAGGCTAAGAAAGTCAGCACTGAGCTCAGATTGCGAGCAGAGGCGTCTGACAAACTTGAGCAGGTTCTGGACGTCGCCAACGAGAACTTAGTGAGGGCAAGGGGACTGCATCAGGCTGCCCTCGCTGAAGACCCTCCGACGCTCAAGTCAGTGGAGATCAGCGATCAACAAATATGAGGAGAAGACACTCGCTGAAGAGTCTCTCTAGGGTGGCCTTTCGAGAGCTCCGAGCGGAGCGTTAATGGCGAGAAGGGGTGAGCAGAGGTAGATAAAGAGTGAGCCAGTAAAACAAGTGCGCATACCTGGGAAGTCGGAAGACGATCGTATTTATAGAGGATCACCTGATTCTTGGAGGCATCGTGGGTCCAAAAGTCGTTAGGATTCGAATCCAGTTTGTTATGATGTCAGTAAGATTCGTATCTTGTTGGTTAGAGGATCGACGCTGGGAGAGCTGTTGATGTCTTGAGATTCGGCGATTGTGTAGGCTCCAGGGCTCTAGGCTACCCTCGGGTGTGATTTTTGTTTGAATCTTACGGATTTAAGCTCTCCCGCGGGATTCTGCAGAGGCGCTTGAGTGCCCGGGTCTGGCCGGGGCATAAGAATAACTTGGACTAGGACCGAGGTATAAGGATAACTCGGTGGCGAGGCATGGTGAATAGCTCGGCTGGACCGAGGTATGGTGGATAGCTCGACTAGGACCGAGGTATGGTGGATAGCTCGGTTGGCAAGACATGACGAATAGCTCGGTTAGGACCGAGGTATGGTGGATGACTCATTTCTAGGGCATCGCACAGCGAGTGAGAGCCAGGATTTAGGGTTGATCCTAACCTCTTGCATAATTATTAACGTAATGACGATTTCACCCCTCAACAATTCCATTCCTAATCTTTGAAGCTGATTTGAGAAGGCAGGGATTCCTCTACATTCCAAAGCTGCAAGTCCTTGGAATGGAGTATTTATTTATCATTTAAATTTTAAAAAAAAATATTGGGCATTGAATCAACAATAGATACCAAACTTCACAAATATTCAGATAGAGCTCTTGTCTTCAAGCAGCCCTATTCAAACGCAAGCCCACTTTTCTTACTCTTGCCTCCCTAAACTAAATTGTTTCACTTTGATTTTGAGAACAATAACAATTAATAATATAAATGCTAGAGATCATCCATTACATCACTGCTCAATTATTATTGGATGGAAGTCGATGGATGAGTAACTGACTGGGTGTAATCCGGGCCTTGATTAACACAATCTAGTACATTAGCTGCACCACCGCATCAAAGTACTGGTGGTGACTGGAAGCTCTACTCATTCATCAATCTCAAAGCAACTTGATCTGACGTCCCAAGCTAATCCTATTAAGTTACATCAACACTCTGTCCTGAATTTGATTTGTTTAAAACGTCGTCCACCCCAAAAGTCCAAACCATATGCATGCTGGATTCTAACAGGATGAAGACGCGCGGATCAGCTCATCGAGTTGGACTAAATCACCAACAAGCACTGAAGACTGAGATGACTTGAAAATTAACAACAACGCTGACTAAATCACCAACCCACTCCTGGCCTTCTATAAAATTAAGCACCCATATGTACCTCCACCTCAACTGCACTCATCTCCAATACGATCCCACTTCCTGATCTCTGCCATGGCGAGTCTCGAGTTCAAGCTTGGTGCAGTCACCCTCTTCCTCCTCCTCATAGAGTTGTTCTCCTCCCTCCCGTCCTCCCTCGCTTGCTCCAACTGCCCACACCCAACCCACGCCACCCAAGGTCCGGCCCTTCTTCCCCTATCCCAAGCCCAAACCCCAAAACCCCGTGGTCCAGCCTCCACTGCCACCCATCATCGGACACAAACCTCCACCTCATGTCATGCCTCCAATCGTCGAGCCTCCTCCCTATGTTAAACCCCCACCGCATGTCATGCCGCCGTGGCCTCCTATCTTCAGGCCGCCGCCTTTCGTCATGCCGCCGATGCCTCCTATCTTCAAGCCTCCTCCGCCTTTCGTCATGCCGCCGATGTCTCATAATAACTTCAAGCCACCACCTTTCGTCGAGCCACCCATGCCGTCGGTCGTCGGTCCGAAGCCGTGGTCGCCGAATGGCCGGTTGCCGTGTCGATCGCCACCTCCACCGCCGTCGGCGAAGACGTGCCCGGTGGACGCGCTGAAGCTGGGGGCGTGCGTGGACTTGGTGGGGGGTTCGGCGCACAAGGGCATCGGGAAGGAGGTCAAGGCGACGTGCTGCCCGCTGCTGCAGGGGCTGGCGGATCTGGACGCCGCGCTGTGTCTTTGCACCACCGTGCGAGCCAAGCAGTCCAATGCCAACGCCGTGCTGCCAATTGTGTGGGAGCTGCTGACTGGCTGCGGCAAGTACCCACCACCCGGCTACCAGTGCCCTGCCCATGCCTAATATATTATCGTAATATATATATATATATACACACACTATGGTAAGCCAATCTACTCTAAGTTGAGACACAAAGAGCTTAATTTGATTTCTATATATATATCCCTGGTTTTGGAATGGATCAGAACTTTTATCTCGTACTGCTGATCGACTCTGATCATAAAAGTTCACTATATGATATTAATAATTAAAACGAGATATATATGAGGCCTATAAAATGCTCGACTAATTAATGCTTATTAGAGTTCATTTATTGGATTCGGTTGAAGCACCGGATGTGGTTTCCAGTTAGATTCGTCATGATCACTATATAGTAGCTCGGGGGCTCATGATCGAATCTTTGCTCACCTTCATGCTTGCATTTTGATTTAGTTTATTTCTATTATTTGATTAGTTTATTTGCACGAGGAAATCTAACTTCCTGAGTTTTGGCAGGCTATATATATTGGAGCTTGGAAGAGAATAAATCACGAGCTGCTTGGAAGAATTGAAAAGCAGAGATCGACTACTGTTTGGTTTCTTAATTATACTGTTTTTGAGAGAAAATGATGGAATATTAATGCCTTGTAGACCTCACTGTGATGTAGCGATTCAAAAAGTGATAAAAACTTTTTTATACGAAAGTGAGAAGTAAGTTCTTCAATTTAGTCTTACTTATACGGCAAGAGTGCAGTGGGCTGGAAATAATCAATGATAATTGGCACATAAATCTTGGCCAAACAATGCGAGCATCTATTCCGAACAATAAACGAATGGCAAGCATGACTCAATTAGCTAGAATCTATAGCACGAAGACGTTGGACAATTTCAATATGTGATACTTCTTCGTTAGAATCTATAGCACGGTTTTGGTTTCAGCTGTCACCTAGCTAGGACGAGTTGTCAGCATGAATCTGTGGATTAAATTAAAGTGTGGCTAAGCTTTCATCCCAGCGTACGTAATGCAAAAATAACTTTTGATGGCTTCATTAATACATCCAGACGTACAAATTGGCAGCTCTCGCATTTATAATAACTAATTTCATCTATATAAAATAGCAAGATCTCATGCAGGAGGGTCGTTCAACGCCTTATATGATGATAAGCATATAAAGAACGAGCAGCAATAATTATATGAAAAGAAATTGCAAGAAAAAAAAAATTATGGAGAGAAAAATAAATTAAGAAAGACATAAAAAATATTAATAAATAAAAATATTATTAGAAACATTAAAGTGGTAATTAAACCAAGACAAGAAGATGGAACATTCATATATATATATATATATATATATATATATATATAGGACTGCTGAAGCCCAGCACACCCTCATCATGGGATCGCACAGGGATACCCAAGACAAGAAGATCAGCCACTCAATCTTCCATAAGAGCTGAAATCAATTCCTCAGCCATCAAAATCTTAGCTGAAAAGTGAATTCCTTAACTATCAAGGACTGTAGCACATCAACTCAGAGTAAATATATATTTTTACCATTGGAGTAGGAAAAGACTTCAATTTAAATGGTGTGCGAATTCTATCATCTCAATTAGTCTAGAGAGCTACCAATTCCAGCTAGAAGAAGAAATCTAATTTCACCTAGAATTAGAAAAGTTTGTTTGAGTTTGTAGGCCTTACGAATAGCCAGCCATGCTGAATTGTACGTTTTAAGTATAAGAATATATATATGTGGTGTGCTGGGAGAAATTATAAGTGCTTGCATGGTCTTATAATAATTTGGATGAATCCAATTCAGAATAGCTTGGTAGCCTTGCTCGATCTAAACAAGTTAATGGATGATAATTAATGATAAGAAGAGAGAGTTGTGAGAAGTGGGACTGGGAAGGCAATGTGACAAGTATAAAAGAGAGCTTTCTTTGTTTTGGGTGTTAGAGTTTGTAACCCCGGTAATGAATTGGGGACACCTGGATTTTCTTTTGCCGTTTAAGTCCTCAGCGCAATGATTGGGTTTTCGATCTCAGCATGACGATTGGGTTTCCGATTTCTTTGACCAAGAACGTCACGAACCTTCTTCGTTGGCTTTTAAGAAGGATGCTGGCAGACCCTGCCCTTCATTCTCGCCCGCATCCTCAGCTGGTAAGCCCCTACCCATACCAAAGAGAGAGAGAACTGAGAGAGAGAGAGAGAGGGAACCATGATCGAAGCAGGGGCCATGGTAACCTTGTGTCGATCTTGGTTCAGGCTCGGCGGCGTACCTATCGCCTCGCCGGGCCTAAGCTATGGCCGACAGCCCCATTGGCATCGGAGGGGGCGTCCGATGGGGGACCGAACATAGGAGAGAGGAAGGAGAGGGCCACGGTGGCCCTTCTCCTGGGCGGGAGCCAGCTTGGCTCCTGCGTTGGTCTAGGCCCGGCGACGTGCCTGCCGCCTCGCCAGGCTTGGGGGCAGCCGATGACCCCACCGGTGTCGGACGAGCGTCCGGTAGGGTCCGACCGACCGGATGGCTGGAAGTGCCACCGGCACAGTAAGAGCCATGGAAGAGTGAGGGAGGCATGGCCGCGGTGGCGACCGGCTCTGGACCGGTTGCCCATGACCGGGCTGCCCAGAGATTGGCCGGCGGCGACCCTGGCCGCCGCCATGGGTCACCCCTGGTTCGGGTGAACCAGGGCCAGGGGAGAGGGAAGTAAACGAAAAAAAAAAAACAGGGGAAGACCTGTTTTGGGCTTTGGGCCTTGTTGGGCTAGCTCATGAGGCCCTTTTAAGCTGATTTTTGGGCATTGTATTGAGCTGGGATTAGGAAAAAAAAATATGGCCCGGATCAATTTTGATCCTAGTTTCTGGAGGAATTTTTATTTTCCCATTTGGACTATTATTCTTTTGATATTTGAGCCCAAAGTTAGGCCCAGGATTAGATTGGGTAGAGCTTAGGGGACACTTTGTTATTTCAATTTTAGAGATTTAATTGTGTAAAATAATCCTGTAGGTACCCAGAGGTCCAAATAACTGGTTTACAGTTTGGGATTAGCGTACTGAGGTAAGTAAGCTAATTATCATGATTTTATAAATTATTTAATATATAGATCTTTGGATTTATAACTGTATTAATTTATGAAATGAGGAAAATGAAATTTTGATATTTGATTTGGTTATTTCGAAATTAGTAAATAGTACCATGAGTATGCAATTGAGTATTTGCTATGATTATATGCAACTGCTAATATTTTGTAAAGTAGTGGATTTATAAATATATAAAAGATAAAGGATATGATTATTTTGACTTCACAAAATATATTGGTACTATGATATATTTATATGCAATTGTTAATAATGTTCAAACCACTGTATATGTGAGAAGCTTATGCTTGTATTAATGCACGATGTGTTACATGCAACATATAATGATGATAATTGAGAATATACTTATATGTGTCGCCGTGGTTCTCATATGATGTGAAATGATGTGATATGCCAAGAAATACGGGACCCACCTCCATAAGGGGAAATATAGAGGACACACATCTGTAGGGTGTGTTGTGATTGATTATGATGTATGGCATAACACTAGTATCAGGATCCTTCCTCTTATGGGATATTTAAGAGTGATACACAGTTGGGTGTAGTAGGGCCATGGGACACATAAAAATTGACAATTATATAAAACAGTGGGTTTATTTATATTGCATATTTCAATATTTATTGTATGGCTAAACTTTCAAAATTACTTTGAGAAGATGATATGCATGTTCTGATAACATGACAATTGTATTTGAAATTGAAAGCTTTTTACATATATTTTATATGAAAACCTGATTTGATAAAGTCTTGAAATGCTTATATTATATTATAGTAGGCTTACTTATTGAGTGTGAGCTCATTTAAATCTCACAATGTTTTTCAGAGCCACGAGACTGAAGAAGGAAATTGGGATAGATGGAGCTTCTCTTAAAATAAATTAGATCCAATATTTTGATGTAACCCCAGTAGTTTATGTTTGTAGGGCATGAAGCCAAAAAACTTATATTTATGGCTTGTATTAAAGTTATTGACTTTGAATGACATATAGTTATTACTTTTTTTATTAAGTGTTATAATTTTGGACGCCTTGTATGCCTGGCATGCGGCGGGTTGTCACCTAAATCAAATTTGGGTCTGAGGCATGAAAGAGTTGGGCCAAAGCAAATTTCAAAAGGAAATCATATATGGAAATAAGATCAGTACGAGCTCACAAAATTTCGGATTAGGACTTACGGTGGCAACCAATCTTAGAATCCTTATGGAACTGAAAGTTTATTGTATGGAATAAGAAGAATATTTATGTGATCAGGATTCAAGAGTTGTGAGTGGTTGGGATCTCTATCTAAATCTACACACACTACAGTTATATGCCTGTGCTATGTGGGTTATGAATGAACTATTATATTGGTAACATGTAGTGTTGGAAAATATTATTTGATTTGAAAAGTACTTATATTGTAATAATATAAATGAAGAAATTATTTGATATATGACAAGACAAAGTTAGGAAAATAGGAAGAATTATATGTTCATTTGTCACTAAGGCTGTAAATGTTCAGTCTCGACTTGATTAGACCTTATCTGATCCATATCTGAAGATTTATGGGTTGGGTTTGATCTGAAAATTACATCTAATTTAAATTTTGAGTTAGATCCGAATCTTATATTGTATAATTTAATCCGATTCAAATCCGATTTATTCGAATTCATAAACATTAATAATATAAATCTTATTCTTATTTACTTTAATTATCTTTATAAATTTATTGAATGAACTTTACTTTATATTATTTCTTCTTTTTATCTTAACAACAAGATTTCCTCTCATATTTTTTTCTCTAATTATATTTAAATATTTATATTTTATTATTTATTTTAATAAATTCTTATCTATAATATTTTTAGGTATATTAATAAATATTTTAAATATTATAATTTATAAACATAAAGATAATATTTATTTGAATAGAATTAAGAATTTTTAAATAAAAATTTAGGTTTAAATTGGCTCTTTTAATCTCATTTATTTTTTCTAATGAATCTAAGTTTAATGTTCGACTCAAATGTAATATTTTGAGTTCAATCTAAATGATCCGTTGGATCTAAAATTTCTTCCATGAACCCAGCTTGCTCAACAAATTGGTCAGATCCAAATCAAAAATCAAAACCTGATATAAAACTAGATTAAATCGGGATCAAGCATGTTCCAACCTGTTCGCAGCTTTATTTACCGCATGACTAATAAAGTTAAAATATTATGCGCTTTCTTTCATATATCTTGTCTTTCAAAATTAAAATTTTATTAATTTGCAAAGGTTAAATGAACTATATTTATCTAGAACTATTGTAAGGCCATTTCAACATGTAAGATAAAGAAATCAAATATAGAAACATGGTATATAAAGCAAATACACCTAATATTTTTTTTAGATTGATTTATTGAAGAGTATTCCACAATCCTCTCATATGGAATGTAGAGCATAACAACATTATATACCCTATAACCAAAGAGCCAAAAAGCCAATATGAGAATTGATGGGGCCAGTTGACCCCATAAAAAAAAAAATTTTGGACGGCCCACCTTGACAACAGCGTTGGTCTCAACGTTGGCCGCGTTCCACCTTGATCTTAGCGTCGGCCGCGGCCCACTTCGACCTCAACGACCGCAACGGCCCACCTTGGCCTCGGCAATCGGCCTCGCCCCGCTCGGCTACCTCGGCTCCAAGGCCGGCAGCTCCATGGCCGACGGCCCCAATGGCCGACGAACCTAATGGCCAACTGCTCGAAGGTCGGCAGCTCCATGGCTGACGGCCCCAATGGCCGACTGCTCCATGGCTGACGGCCCCATGGCTGATTGGGGTCGTCGGCCCCAATGGCCGACCGCTCCAAGGCCGGCAGCTCCATGGCCGACGGCCCTAATGGCCGACCGCTCGAAGGCCGGCAGCTCCATGGCCGACGGCCCCAATGGCCGACGGCTCCAAGGCCGGCAGCTCCATGGCCGACGGCTCCAATGGCCGACGGCCCCAATGGCCGATAGCTCCATGGTCGATGGCCCCAATGGCCGACAGTTCCATGGCCGACGGCTCCAAGGCCGACGGCCCCAATGGCCGACAGCTTCATGGCCGACGCCTCCAAGGCCGGCACCTCTAAGCCCGATGTCTCCAAGCTCGGCGACCCCGGCACTTCCCAGCCGGCCCCAGCACCTCACCAAGCAGCCCTGCATCTTCCTAGCTGGCCCCCTACGTCTCCAAGCTAGGCGGCCCCGGCACCTCCCAGTTGGCCCCGACACTATCCTAGCTGGCCGAGTCGGCCCCGACCCTTCCTGGTCGGCCCTTCTCGGCCTGGCGTCTCCGAGCCCGCCGAGTCGGCCCCGACCCTTCCTGGTCGGCCCTTCTCGGCCCCGGCGTCTCCGAGCCCGCCGAGTCGGCCCCGGCCATTCCTGGCCGACCCCTCTTGGCCCTGGCATCTCCGAGTTCTCCAAGCCCGCCGAGTCGGCCCCGGCCATTCCTGGTCAGCCCTTCTCGGCCCCGGCCATTCCTGGTCGGCCCTTCTCGGCCCCGGCATCTTCGAGCCTGCCGAGTCGGCCCCGGCCATTCCTAGCCGGCCCCTCTCGGCCCCGGCATCTCCAAGTTCTCCAAGCCCGCCGAGTCGGCCCCCGCCATTCCTGGCCGGCCCCTTCTCGCCCCGGTCGTCTCCAAGCCCGCCGAGTCGGCCCCGGCCCTTCCTGGCCGGCCCCTCTCGGCCCCGGTGTCTCCGAGCCCGTCGAGTCAGCCCCGACCCTTCCTGGTCGGCCCTTCTCGGCCCCGGCGTCTCCGAGCCCGCCGAGTCGGCCCCAGCCATTCCTAGCCTGCCCCTCTCGGCCCCAGCATCTCCGAGTTCTCCATGCCCGCCGAGTCGGCCCCGGCCATTTCTGGTTGGCCCTTCTCGGCCCCGGCGTCTCCGAGCCCGCTGAGTCGGCCTCGGCCATTCCTGGCCGGCCCCTCTCGGCCCCGGCATCTCCAAGTTCTCCAAGCCCGCCGAGTCGGCCCGGCCCTTCCTGGCCGGCCCCTCTCGGCCCCGGCGTCTCCAAGCCCGCCGAGTCAGCCCCGGCCCTTCCTGGCCGGCCCTTTTCGGCCCCGGCATCTCCAAGCCCGCCGAGTCGGCCCCGGCATCTCCAAGCCCACCGAGTCGGCCCCGACCCTTCCTGGTCGGCCCTTCTCGGCCCCGGCATCTCCGAGCCCGCCGAGTCGGCCCCGACCCTTCTTGGCCGGCCCCTCTCGGCCCCGGCATCTCCAAGCCTGCCGAGTCGGCCCCGGCCGCCCCTGGCCAGTCGGGTCCGGCCTCGACTCCCCCGGGAGGGTCAAGGTGTCCCAGTTCTCCCCAGCATGGCCCCAGCAGTTCAAGAAACTGCTTCTCTGACTCGCGCCGCCTGACAATGCCAGGTCCACCTTCTACTGGCCACGTTGTTGATGGGACTAAACCCAACTACCCAACAGCCCCGCTGTCTGATGGGACTTAGCCTACCAACCGCTGCTTTCTCCCTTTCCAATGGGACAGGACCTACCAACCAGTGCAGATTCACACACCTCCCAAGAACTCTGTAGACATTCCCTCCTCACGCAATCCCATGTGATCATGCCAGGGTCAACCCCTATAAAAAGGTGAATCCACCTAGTAAACAGGTATGCGCGATAATCCCCAAAATCGCTGCCTTAGCATTCAGGAAGGAATCCCTCCTCCCTGAGATCTCCTTTCTCATACTAAAAAGGGCTCACTCGAGCCCCTCTTCAGCTGTGACCTTAGTTGCTAACTTGGGCATCGGAGGGTCCTACCGGAGAACCCCCTCCGGTCCTGGGACTTTTCTGCAGGTAACCTGGTGAAGAAGCGCCTCGAGAAGCATTCCATTCCCATCATCCAGGATAGGTGATTGAGCGTCATCAGATTGGTGTGCCAGGTAGGGGGATAAGAAAAAAGTAGCGAACGTTCTCCCTGAGCTACATCTCTCTCCCCCTCTTCTCTTCAAGAAGCCATGGTGGTGACGCGAGCTCAAGATGCCTCCGTCAGCTGTCCAGTGGGGCTCCTCCCGCCAACTACGTAACAGGAGGCCAATCTCCCTGCTACCAACCCTCCAGTTGCCTGCCTGCCATCGGAGGCCGTTGATCAAACAGCGGAGCGGCTGGCGACTCTTTCCCAGCAAGTCCAGAATCTCACCGCCATGGTCCACGGGCTCCAGCAGCAATAGTCCGTGGCCACCCAGCATCAGACTGCTCCCCTCGCCAGTCAACAGTCGGCGTGGGGAGGTTCTCCTCGGTGGGAGGCCGGTCGGTGAGAGATCGGCCGACGTCAGGTTTCCCCTAGGAAGCCTCGACGCGAGCCCTCCAAGCGGCCACGATCCCCCGACCACGGCCCCAATAAATTTCCTCTCGAGCCACATCATCACGAGGAACCCAGGCGGAAGTCCCGACTTCCGTCTCCATCTCCTTCTGCCTCTTCTTCTTCTTCTTCCTCCGAGCCATCTCGGAGGGCCCCGACGATCAGCCGCCAGGCGGAGGAACGCCTGGAGGAGTACAACAGGCACCTCGACGAGCTCGCCAAGAAGATCAACCATCAGCCGGAGGAAGAGTTTGACACTCGTCCTCCTTATACCCGCCGGATATTGGAGGAACCAGTCCCCTCCAGGTTCCGCTTTCCTCAGATAGACCCGTACGATGGTACGACGGATCCTCTCGATCATCTCGAGAACTACAAAGCAATGATGCGAATCCAGGGCGCTTAGCCCTTCTCTGCAAAGCCTTCCCCGCTACCCTGCGGAAGGCCACCCATGCATGGCACTCACGCCTGCCCCCTCACAGCATCGACTCCTTCCGGGAGCTGGAGAAAGCCTTTATGGCACACTTCGATGCCTGCCGGCGAATCCCAAGGGTAGCCGACAGTCTTTCTCCATCCGTCAGAAGGAGGGAGAGTCTCTGCGGGACTTTGTGTCCCGGTTCAAGGCCGCCGCCCTCGAGGTCTACCATCTTGACGATACGGTGGCAACACTGGCGTTGAAGCGGGGACTCCTCCTGTCCCGCTTCACTTTCTCCTTGGATAAGAAGCCCCCAAGCTCTTATTCTGATCTCCTCCTCCGAGCTCAGAAATACATCCACGCGGATGAAGCCGACTTCACCCGCCGGGAATCTTCAAGAAACTCCAGCCACAAGCCTGCTTGCCCCGAGCCCAGGGCCCCCTCGACACAGGCGAGCTGACCCGCCTCGTCGTTCTGAGATCAGGCGTCGGAGCCCCGTCCCCGACGAGAGTAAGCTCACGCCTCTTCTAGCCCCTCGATCCCACATTCTGATGGAGATCGAGGGTGAGCCTTATCTCCAACATCCTCCTCCCATGAAGAAATGTCCTCCCCACGACAAGAGCCGCTACTGCCGTTTCCACGGGATTACGGCCACGATACTGACAGCTGCTACAGCTTGAAGCGGGTCGTCGAGGAGCTCATCCAGCGGGGCTACCTCGGCAAATATGTCCAAAAGGCGCCGCAGCCGCTACCAGCCCTCATGGGGGCCCCGCCTATCCAAGCCCCGGTCGACAATGCCCCCACTGAGCAGATGATCGGGATGGTGTCCTGGGGATCAACTTCTGCACCTAAACGGCCGAGGGGGAGGAGGCGCCGAGTAATGTACTTCCTGGGAGGGTCCCTACTGCATCACCGAAACACTTCACAGGGGGGCATACAAATTAAAGGAACTCGATAGGAAACCCATTCCACGTACCTGGAATGCGGATAACCTCCGCCAGTATTATCAACGATGTATTCCTCTAGAGCGTGAAGTAATAAAGGAGGCCCTTTCTGACACAGCAGCCTGTTCTCCCTTGCGCCAGAGGACCAAGTCTCCCAAAAGGAGCTCACCGGCATCGCGGCCCATGGGACACCACTCGGCCCCGGCACGGCGGTGCCCCTGAGTAGGTTAAGACCCTAAAGGCTCCGTATCCGGCTGAGTCGCCACTTGGGCGGTACACAAACCCCCAAGTTGGTTCAAAAGGAGCTCACTGGCATCGCGGCCCACAGGACACCACTCGGCCCTGGCACGGCGGTGCCCCCGAGTAGGTTAAGACCCTAAAGGCTCCGTACCCGGCTGAGTCGCCACTTGGGTGGCACACAAACCCCCAAGATGGTTCAAAAGGAGCTCACTGGCATTGCGGCCCACGGGACACCACTCGGCCCGGCACGGCGGTGCCCTCGAGTAGGTTAAGACCCTAAAGGCTCCGTACCCGGCTGAGTCGCCACTTGGGCGGCACACAAACCCCCAAGTTGGTTCAAAAGGAGCTCACTGGCATCGCGGCCCACGGGACACCACTCGGCCCCGGCACGGCGTGCCCCCGAGTAGGTTAAGACCCTAAAGGCTCCGTACCCAACTGAGTCGCCACTTGGGCGGCACACAAACCCCCAAGTTGGTTCAAAAGGAGCTCACTGGCATCGCGGCCCACGGGACACCACTCGGCCCCAGCACGGCGGTGCCCCCGAGTAGGTTAAGACCCTAAAGGCTCCGTACCCGACTGAGTCGCCACTTGGGTGGCACACAAACCCCCAAGATGGTTCAAAAGGAGCTCACTGGCATCGCAGCCCACGGAACACCACTCGGCCCGGCACGGTGGTGCCCCCGAGTAGGTTAAGACCCTAAAGGCTCCGTACCTGGCTGAGTCGCCACTTGGGCGCCACACAAACCCCCAAGTTGGTTCAAAAGGAGCTCACTGGCATCTCGGCCCACGGGACACCACTCGCAGCGGTTCACAAATCCCTGAGTGGTTAAGACCCTAAAGGCTCTGTACCCGGCGAGTCACCCCTCGCAGCGGTTCTCACACCCCCGAGGCGGTTCAAAAGGAACCTGACGACTCTCAGCTCTCAGGTCACCCTTCGGGGTTCAAAAGGCTTCCGGCAGCCACAACTTACCTCAGCGGTTTCAACTCTGTGTCATCGACCGACGGCCAATCGGCCTCGACGGCCCTATTTTGCTTTGGCAATTTTGCCACGCCCTCAGCTAGCCAAAGAAGGCACGAAGACGTCCATACAAGGCAACGCAAGAGGAAAGGGGTTTCCCCACCTAGAAGGAATCATGGTTGAAGTTAACATGAAAGAGCAGATGCCAAGGTAAAAGTTTTACACTCCTTTCGCTTAGCTGATGCGGGGTGCGCAAGCTCAAGGAGTGTGGGGGGCATTTGATGGGGCCAGTTGACCCCATGAAAAATAAAAATTTTGGATGGCCCACCTTGACAACGGCGTCGGTCTCAACGTTGGCCGCGTCCCACTTTGATCTTGGCATCGACCGCGGCCCACTTCGACCTCAAATACCGCGACGGCCCACCTCGGCCTCGGCAATCAGCCTCGCCCCGCTCGGCCACCTCGGCTCCAAGGCCAGCAGCTCCATGGCCACGGCCCCAATGGCCGACCGCTCGAAGGCCGGCAGCTCTATGGCCGACGGCCCCAATGGTTGACCGCTCCAAGGCCGGCAGCTCCATGGCCGACGGCCCCAATGGCCAACGGCCCCGATGGCCGATCGCTCCAAGGCCGGCAGCTCCATGGCCGACGGCCCCAATGGCCGACCCCCAAGGCCGGCAGCTCAATGGCCGACCGCTCCAAGGCCGGCAGCTCCATGGCCGATGGCCCCAATGGCCGACGGCCCCAATGGCCGACCGCTCCAAGGCGGCAGCTCCATGGCCGACGGCCCCAATGGCCGACCGCTCCAAGGCCGGCAGCTCCATGGCCGATGGCCCCAAGGCCGACTGGGCCCAACAATGGCCGACGGCTCCAAGGCCGACGGCCCCAATGGCCGACAGCTTCATGGCCGATGCACCTCCAAGGCCGGCACCTCCAAGCCCGACGTCTCCAAGCTCGGCGGCCCCAGCACTTCCCAGCCGGCCCCAGCACCTCACCAAGCAGCCCGGCATCTTCCTAGCCGGCCCCCTATGTCTCCAAGCTAGGCGGCCCCGACACCTCCCAGTTGGCCCCGGCACTCTCCTAGCCGGCCGAGTCGGCCCCGACCCTTCCTGGTCGGCCCTTCTCGGCCCCGGCGTCTCCGAGCCCGCCGAGTCAGCCCCGACCCTTCCTGGTCGGCCCTTCTCGGCCCCAGCGTCTCCGAGCCCGCCGAGTCGGCCCCGGCCATTCCTGGCCGGTCCCTCTCGGCCCCGGCATCTTCGAGTTCTCCAAGCCCACCGAGTCGGCCCCAGCCATTCCTGGTCGGCCCTACTCGGCCCCGGCGTCTCTGAGCCCGCCGAGTCGGCCCCGGCCATTCCTGGCCGGCCCCTCTCGGCCCCGGCATCTCCAAGTTCTCCAAGCCCGCCGAGTCGGCCCCGGCCATTCCTAGCCGGCCCCTCTCGGCCCCTGCCATTCCTGGCCGGCCCCTCTCGGCCCCGGCGTCTCCAAGCCCGTCGAGTCGGCCCCGGCCCTTCCTGGCCGGCCCTTCTCGGCCTCGGCATCTCCGAGCCCGCCGAGTTGGCCCCGGCCCTTCCTGGCCGGCCCCTCTCGGCCCGGCATCTCCGGGCCCGCCGAGTCGGCCCCGACCCTTCCTGGTCGGCCCTTCTCGGCCCCGGCGTCTCCGAGCCCGCCGAGTTGGCCCCGGCCATTCCTGGTCTCGGCCCCGGCATCGTTCTCAAGCCCCCGAGTCGGCCCCGGCCATTCCTGGTCAAGCCCCGCCGAGTCGCCCCGGCCATTCCTGGCCGGCCCCTCTCGGTCCCGGCATCTCCAAGTTCTCTAAGCCCGCCAAGTCGGCCCCGGCCCTTCCTGGCCGGCCCCTCTCGGCCCCGGCCCTGGCCGGCCCCTCTCGGCCCCAGTGTCTCCAAGCCCGCCGAGTCGGCCCCAGCGTCTCCAAGCCCGCCAAAGCCCGCCAAGTCGGCCCCGACCCTTCCTGATCGGCCCTTCTCGGCCCCGGCGTCTCCGAGCTCGCCGAGTCAGCTCTGACCCTTCTGGCCGGCCCCTCTCGGCCCCGGCATCTCCAAGCCCGCCGAGTCGGCCCCGGCCGCCCCTGACCAGCCGGGTCTAGCCTCGACTCCCTCGATAGGGTCAATGTGTCCCAGTTCTCCCCAGCATGGCCCCAGCAGTTCAAGAAACCGCTTCTCTGACTCGCGTCGCTTGACAATGCTAGGTCCACCTTCTACTGGCCATGTTGTTGATGGGACTAGACCCAACTACCAACAGCCCCGCTATTTGATGGGACTTAGCCCACCAACCGCCGCTTTCTCCCTTTCCGATGGGACATGACCCACCAACCAGCGCAGATTCACGCACCTCCCAAGAACTCCGCAGACATTCCCTCGTCACGCAATCCCATGTGATCATGCCAGGGTCAACCCCTATAAAAAGGTGAATCCACCTAGTAAACAGGTATGCGCGATAATCCCCAAAATCGCTGCCTTAGCATTCAGGAAGGAATCCCTCCTCCCTGAGATCTCCTTTCTCATACTAAAAAGGGTTCACTCGAGCCCCTCTTCAGCTGTGACCTCAGTTGCTAACTTGGGCATCGGAGGGTCCCATCGGAGAACCCCCTCCGGTCCTGGGACTTTTCTACAGGTAACCTATGAAGAAGCGTCTGGATAAGCATTCGTTCCCATCGTCCAGGATAGATGATTGAGCGTCACCAAGAACTAAATTTTAATTGATTAATTCTTTGAAAAGTATTCTACAATCATCTCACGGGAATGTAATAAGCAAAACTGTATTACATACCCTACAACCAAAGACCCAAAACTAAAACGAGAAATGGTGGCGTTTATACCTTTTATGAGTCATCTCTTCAATTTTTTCACGCTTTGAAAATCATTGAAGATTGTAAACAGCATCTCTATCATCTTGGAAGCTTCTCCTCGGTATATGGAATAGCAAAGAACAAAAAGGCATCTATTTATTTTTTATGACTTTATTAATTGTTAAACAATTCATGTCATAACCAATTACTTATAATTTTTTTACTATTAATGACTTTTTTAGTTGTTCAACAATTAATGTCATACCCAAAAACTAATATGGGAAACCAAAAAAACAATGTTCATCTCCTTTGACTCATCCTTTGAATTCTTTCACGCTTTGACAGTCGTTGGCAGCATCCTTTATCTTTTTTAAAGCTTCTCCATTCGAAGCAATAGAGAAAGAAAAAACACTTATTTATCATTAATAACTTTATTAATTATTCAATAATTAATGTCTTACCAAATTTCTTTTTTTATAAATTGTTGATAACTTTTTTATTATTCAATAGTTAATGCCGTATTCAAATTCATTTATACATCCTTATGTTCATACATATATATATATATATATATATAGACTATATTGGAATATAACTAAGTTCAGGATTAACTCACTTTATTCATTTTTAAATTTACATATATCTTGAAGTCACCTTACCTTTTACAAATTTTTTTTTTTATAATCTTTAGATCTGTGAACTAGGTAGGGATAAGAAAGATGATCAAATTTAAACTTTGCTACATTTGATGCATATAGTGGTTATTATAAAGTTACCATATACACATAGAAATTAAAGTTTAATTACATATGCTTTTGTAATTCATTAATCATATAAATACATACCTAACTTTTGAGTATTTGTATAATAACCATGTCTAGCATTCTTTCCTAGGAGGGTCCACATAGGATGACAATGCATAGAATTTTGTTAGACATCCAAATCAAACCAAGTTGAATAGAAAAAAATGGGTTTGAACAGTAAAAAATCATATTTGGATCGGTTTTGAATTTGAGATTTAAAGTCCAATTTAAACTGAGTTAGTTCAGGTTTAAAAAATTGGATATATGAAAAATCCAGTTTTTTAAAATTATAAAAATTATTATATTTTTTATGTTTATAGTTTACATTATATTTTAGCTTTTTAAAAAAAATTATAGATGCATTTTATTTAATTTAGTTCAATTTTATTTGTATTATTGTATTATATATATATATATATATATATATTTTGTGATAAAAATGAATTTATTTTAATTTCTGATTGGTTTTGTTTACATAATCGGTTTTTATTCAACTCTATTATTATAACTGCTTCGATTACGGATGTAACAACCGTTCAGCTACGATTTGAATTTAACTTTTTTTTTTTTTAAAAAAAAGATAGTTTCAAATTAACTTTAATTTTTAAAATTTTAAAATTGGATATGAATTTAGATAGAGATGATAATAATAAAAATCTTTTAAGTTTGGACTCGGGATTTTTTTTTTATAAACGAACGAGCCCGATCCCACCTTCCATCGAGCCGATCCCGTGCTGCTCGCCCGCGTCCCCCCCATGGAAGCCCTCTTGGACGCCCAGCGCTTTCCCAATCAATACGTTGGTCGGTCTCTCCCTCGCTAAAATTACCTCCAGTCGAAGACGCCAAGGAGCCGCCTTCTTTGAATCCAACGCCGAGGGACCGTGTCTTGGTGGCCTTCCTATTGACTGGGAATTTCGACGCAAAAGGTCGTTGCGGGGATCGGCGATCGGATGGCTCCCAAGAGCGTGCTGTTGCCGATGTCCGATCCTCCCCGGGCTGCCGGCGACGACGACGACGGCATCTTTAAGGGTTCCGCCATGTCGAAGCGAGGCGCCTACGCTGCCCTCTCCTACATGAGTTGCTCCGGTCTCCCTCTTCCCCTCCCCGCTCTCAAGTTCAAATCCTTTCTTTTGTGCTGTTTTTCTTTGAACTCATGTTGTTTTATCTCTTAACCTCGTAAAAGTTCGAGCCTTTGATTAAATCCTTAACGGTGGGTCTTTGATTCTATAATTGCTCCACATTTCAAATGTTTGAAATTGAAAATTAAAAAGAAAGAAGAGAGAACACCACAAACAACTGGTCAGTGTTTTGGAGTGTGGCTGGCAGTGTTTTACTATTTCAATCTTTAGATTGATTGGAATGTACCATGGCAATTCATAAGAATGCCTGTTTTATAATTTGGTTTAAGAAAAATACTTGATTTGCCTACCCATTATTTTCAATAGGATAATAGGATATCATGGGAATTTCTGTCATTCAGGCAGCTTTGAAACATGATGTCAGCCCTAAATAGAAGTTATCTCTTTTTTGGGTATGGCTTTGAATTTCTTCCATATGAACCCATAACTTTTGTTGTCTGGGATATGATCTTCTGTGTGCGAACTATCATGGCAACCAATTGGAGAAATTTCGGGTCTCTCTACCACATGTTTAAATGAATCAGAGAATTCAAAAGAGCATTTTATCCTGTGACTCCTGTCCATAAGCCAAGAAATTGCATCTGTACTGATGCTAGTACATACGAAATGTTGAAAACGGACCATGGTTTACCCTTGCTATAAGACTATCCTATTGGGTCTTGTTTAAGTAATAACCTTTCGCTAAATAGCTGATTTAGAGCCAAAAGTAATATGAATCTGCTAAACGATGACGTGAAAACCATGGAGATGTCTGTCCAAGTGAAGGTGTTGTTTATTTTATGCTCTTCTGCTAATTGGAGTTGATTCAAGTGTACAATTGTTATTCAGCCTTATTGCAACTATTTGGAGTGCCAGTGCCATGTCTATATAAAGCAGCAGTTATGCTAACTGATGAATTGTATAGGGTATGCATATGCTTGGGAGTTTCGATTTAGGATTCACATTACTGTTGGATATGTTACAGGAAGTTTGTTTGGCCAATTGAGTTTGTTGTTGATATGGTTTGTGATGTAGAGATGTTAGAATTCTATAAGCAACATAACTGAAAGATTCTACTAAACAAAGTTTGCGATACTGAAAATCAGTATTGTTTTTGTATCACACTGGTATGATTTATTATGTCTAGTATAGGGCATAGCGTACTAAACTGGCGGTATGCTGGTCAAGTGAAACAAGAGATTCCAGCACATGAATCGCCCCATATCGAGTCGAACCAAATGGTTCGGGGTCAGTACGGGGTTGGTCCGCAGTAATGTGGAGTGGTTTGACCCCTGTGCCAAACCAAACCACCGAACTGTGCCAGTTCTGAGATGGTTTAGTATTGTTCACCCTGAATCATCTGGTTTAGTGCGTTCACTCTTCTTGCTACTGCATACTGATTCTTCAAACAAAAATAGTTGTAATGGAAGTTTGATTGGACTTGAGAAAATGAAATTGCAGCCGAGGCCAACGAAACTAGGTAGTAATATCTTTCTTTTATGTTCTCTGGCTGACCTATGATTTTATTACTTCTGTACGAGTCTGGATCATTTCAGCATGACTAATGTTTATGCAATTTAAACACCAAAATTTAAGTGTAGCATCTTGCTAGTCCTTACTTATTTGGGAGATTTGAGCAATTTAGATAGTTAGAGTGGCCTCTTTCGTCCTTGGTAGCAAAAAATAGCAAATGCTATTCTAGTAAATGCCAGTTCATAATGGACTGTCAAATTTATTACTGATAGACTCTTTACATATACTGTGATCCCCCACCCCCATGAGGAAAGGTAAAAGCGAAAAGTAAACTTTGCTGGTAACTTGAAGGAAAGCACATCGGCTTCGGTAGGCTAGAAGTTTGAAGATTGAACTTCAGTAATCTTTTTCATCGTTTGTTTGAGAGGTGACCTACTAATTTGCCAGGTAAATATACTGATGATTTCATACCTTTGAATGAGTCAAAAACATTCATGTCTTTCATGGAAAGATGATTATCTAGAAAATTTGTAAGAACAAAGATGATGGGAGGCTGCAAAAGGAATTTGGCATGCTCTTTTTCCTGAAGTCATACACATAATTCAGTCCCCCCGCCCCTTGTGCCGCCCCTCCCCCCTCCCTCCCCCTCCCCCTCCCCCTCCCCCAAACCCAAAAAAAAAAGAAAAAAACCAAAAATAGAATAGAATAAAATAAAAGAATACCAGTCTCTTGCACTTATTCCTTCCTCATATTCTTTTTTAATTTGGGTATAGAATTGCAAATTTAGTTTAGTTTTATTTGTTTCTTACAGCATAGTAATTTATATAGATCATGAAAATTTGACTGCCACCCTGCTTTCTGGCAATGGGGAAAGGTTGCAAAGTGGCTAAAAGCCTTGGTTATGTGTTATGTATTCATAAAACCAAGGATTAAAATATTGTTTTCTGGTATTATGCTGCTTTCGAACTGACATATGCAGACTGTATTGTGTCTTGCCAGTGCTTGGCATGCATTGGTTCCATGACATGTGAGTACAGAGCCAGTGCCATGCCAGTACTTTGTGCTGATAAGGCACTGGCAGGTTCTTGCTGATTGTCCACCAGCACTTTCTTCTGTGTTGGTACCAACTAATCAACCACCACATTCCAGGCCTCTTTATCTGTAGTTGTCAATAAGAGAGACAATCAACAGGAGGCATGAACATAATTGGTGCATCAACCAAATTTGTTGGTTCACAGCACATTAATTAGAGTAAATGGAATGAGGATTTTAGCAAGGACATAGACATCATAGTCTTTTTATAAATGTGACAGAGATGGAAAATGATTAAGGATACCATATTTTTACCTTATAGGAGCTATCTTCACTTTTGAAAATAAGTGGCCTTCCAATGCAAAATAATAGAATATATGATCTCCTGAAGATAGAATACAAATAATGATGAGAAAAGGAGTGAAGACATGGGAACAAAGAGGAGATGGCGAAAAAGAAAGAACAAGGAGGCCAAAAGATAGGAAAATGCAGAGGATGTTTTGCTGAATAATCAGTCAGCGTGCCTCCTCTTTTGATCTAAACTTACTGATGAAGGGTGGGTCAAATGATTAAAACGCTCCCAACTCATACTGCAATCATGAACATTACACAGTTCTCAAAGCATGGACACTTAACATTATGATGTAAATGGACATCCTCGAACAAATATGTATGTTTGGAGAACTATTTTCTAAGGTAAAGTGGTGTGCTAATATAATAATTTAGATATATTATCTTTTGTTATATTTTTTTCTTTTGTATCATCTTACCAGAATTAAATTTTGACTTCTGTGGTTGTCTGCATTTTGCAGTACTTCTTGTGATGTTCAACAAAGCAGCCCTGTCTTCATATAATTTCCCTTGTGCTAATGTTATAACTCTCTTTCAGGTATCTTTATTCTTTATGCACTGCCTGTTTTAAGTGACCGATGCATCGAAAAAAATTCCATTGAATATTCATATTTTGTGATTTCAAATTATATATTATTGTCAGTGACTTGATATCTACAACATGCTAGTGGATCCTTATGGATAAAGTCATTCGTGGAACGGGTGCCAGAATAAGCTCTGCAATCCCATAATAGTTAATACATAAGTCATTGTTTTGTCTTTATGAGTACTAACTTGCTAGTGGAAAGTAAAGCTCTTTGAAATGGTAAGATGCTCTACATCCATGGTCCTCCTCATCTCCTTCCTGCTTAAATTTAATAACCCTCACAATTAAAATCATTTTTGACTTGTGCTGCTGATTTACAAAGCCACAAACCATCACAACTAGTTTCACATATCTGATTCTTAATTCTCTCTCTCTCTCTCTCTCTCTCTCTCTCTCTCTCTCTGATTGGATCTTCATTATGATTCTAGTCTTCATAGATTTATCAAACATTCAACTCAATGTTCACATCTTGGCTACATTCATCTTCTTTGGCCCAGTGTTCGCATCTCAGCTAAATTCATCCTCTTTGGCCCTTTCATTTATTTACTCGTGTCCTTATAGTTAGGTTGCCTAATAACTGTTCAATAAATATTCCTAAAAATCTTGTTGCTATAGATGCATTTCCTTTTCTTTTATTTGAATTGTTTTCCTCTACAATCTTATACAGAATAGAATAAAGGTAGTGGAAAGTATATCTTTTGTAAATTCTAATCCCTCAATTGTAATTAGATATGCAACTCCACCTTCATTTAGTACAGAGCACCATCTTATATGTATTTCATACACTTGTAACTAATCCTTGAACCTTAAACTTCATCACTTTTTATTCTTTTTGCAACTCCAATTACATATTCACCTATTGCCAATCTTATCAAGTGGCACTTCATCATGTGCAACATCTAAGAATTGGCTTGCTCTTGAATATTAATAATTGTCACATGTATGATGATATTTGACATTTATTGAAGACCTATTTCCTTTTGAGGGCTCTCTAGTTCTCTCTGTCAGTATTTCATGCACTTGTCTTTACCCTCTCAATGCAGTTGATGACCTGAACTATGCAATACCTGAAATTGCATAAAGTTCCAATTCCATGATCATCTGTCTGGAGTGTTCATGGAACAAATTGGAGAATTTATGTCTTTTAGGGTCCACTTTTGATCATCAAAATGGGCTTTCTTGTAGCTCAATTCAAGATATGAATTTTATGGGAAATTTAAGTGGTGTTACAGAGTTTTAGGAGTTCTATTTAGGGGATTTGGGTTTTTACATGGTTATCTTTGTGACAACAATGCTCAAATTCTAAATGGTGAATTCAGCAATAAACAAGTTGATCTCACATGGTAAGTCTTTGAAGTAAATTTTTTGAGAGTTATTAATGTATGCGCTACATAGGTTGTGATGTTGTCTCTACCCTCTATATATACATAGATACAACATCTTTCAACTTAAAAGGATTATTGACTGGAAATGATAAAGAAAGGCCTAAATGTGCTTTATTTCGGTAGTATATTTAGTAGGATGTGGCCTTTGATGAGAAAACATGGTGATTCATCTAACAACATTGATTTGATGTGAATGGGTTGAGGATTTTTAGAATGTTTAAGAGACAGATGCAAAAAAATATGTCCAATCATCACTTTTCACAAAAAAGTTGTTGATACTTGAAGTTACAAAATCAATTACATACTGCCTCTGACTATCACAGAAATATATTTCTTTTTCATTCTTCCTTATTTTAAATTTTTTACTTGTATTTTTGCAGGTGATAATTTCTATATGCTGTCTTTATGCAATGAAACGCCTGAAGTTCATTTCATTTACAGTTGGGGAACCATGGACTGCATCTGATACAACAAGCCTTGTGCCACTTGAGACTTTGTTGCATACTCTTCCACTTTCATTAGCATATTTGCTTTACATGGTATGCAGTATGTAATGCAATTCAAAAATGAGTGCATGTTGATTTCTTCTGACGTTTTAGTTCCTTGAATTGTTAATAATATCTGGCATGCCTGTTTTGGGAAAAGCTGGCTTCCATGGAGTCTGTGCGTGGGGTAAATGTTCCAATGTACACTACGCTTAGACGTACAACTGTGGTGTTTACAATGTTTGTGGAGTACCTATTGACTGGGCAAAAGTACTCATTATCTGTTGTTGGCAGGTAAGTGACCATTTATATGTTTGTCTTGTAATTCATGTACTTTGAAAGTGTAAAAGACATTTAGTTAAAGCCCTTGTAGCTTTAAAATTTATGCAACTTATTATGTGTTCAGTTATATACGTTTATACTTCAACTCTTCAAGCTAAGAGCCTACTGCACACTTCACTTTGCATGAGTTCTTATGAGATAACAATTTTGATACTTGATTATGCGGAATGCATGGAGTTATTTTTCAGTAGTTATCCTGTATTTTTATGATTTATTTTCCAGTTATCAGACTTAATTAGGTGCAGTGTTCACTTCTGAATGATCCATATCATGATGAAATGGTTTTATTTTACAACATACACTTTTCACTTTCTGATTTGTTTCTTAATGGCATAACCAAGGGTTTTATCAGTGTGGCATTGATTGTTTTTGGAGCATTTATTGCTGGAGCTCGGGACTTGTCCTTTGATGCCTATGGCTATTCCATTGTCTTTATAGCAAACATCACAACTGCAATTTATCTTGCAACTATAGCCCGTGTTGGTAGTATCTATATCCTTATATTCCTTCTTGATAGCATCTACATCCTTATATTCTTTCTTTATTTCCCAGTAATGTGGATTTATGTTCAGACTGTTGTTTATATCTTCTGTTTTCCAGGAAAATCTAGTGGCCTCAATAGCTTTGGTCTTATGTGGTGCAATGGTGATAATGCATGGCCTTGCTCTCAGTTTTGAAGCTTGTTTTGTCTATGCAACCAATGAAACTAAACTTCTAAATCAGCTGTGAATTAACTTACTTTTACCGTTACTGAATTCAGGAGTAGTCTGTGCTCCAATTTTGTTCTTCTGGACATATATTCGGGGTGATTTGGAGCTGACAATGAATTTTCCTCAACTTTATTCACCTGGATTTCAGGTAAGTTGATTTTTCTTTTATAACGATGGACAGCATGTGTGCGTTCATGAAACTTTGCATTCATGAAACGTTGTATGTAAATGCATATGCTTCATATTTACGTTAAAGGTTTGGAAATTTCTTTTCAATAGTTTATTTAAAAGAAATAGGGATTATTCCATGATTGCTGCCCATGGCCACTACTTTTCCTCTATTCTGCTACCCTGAGCACCACCATGAGCACATCTTCCATATCTGTTGGATTAGTGATTGGTCCTTGATCCAGGTCCGAAGGTATCCTCACTTTCTCCATGGACCATCTCCAGAGAAAGTGTTGCTGCTATTCCACTTCAATCTTTGCTTCCGTACGAACAGTTGCTTTCATATATCGTGCCTTGTCACTTGAACTAGTAGAATGGAAATAACAGCTTTACAATGATGATAACTTTGGCCAACTAGTTTGCAATGAATGCATGTTATTTGAATCAAGGTCCATCAAACCGGTACCAGTTCATTGCAAACTATCTGAGTCAAGGGCTGCTGAATTAATACAGGGACTTGTACCGGTTCGATACTGTGCTGACATGGTGTCACATGGGTATATTAGTTTGATGCCACTTTGAAACTTTTTTTTTCAATTTTTTATTGTCCCATTTGCTGAGGATTCTAAAGGATTATTTTAATGATCATTGTGTTTAGAATTATGGATTCCATACTATTTTGAGGTAATATTACTGCCCAATCGATTAGTCAACGCAATAGAGAATGTATACCCACATGAATACATTGGAAGATGCATAAATACATATAATTGAAAATACATGTATAAAAACTCGTGTAATAGAGATTGCATACTAGTATCCAATTCCTTAATAGAATGTTTCTATTGCTCATAAATGTTGGGAACTTGATCATACTATAGGCTTGGGATCTAACTTTAACTCAGATAATGCCCCATTCTTGCTTCTGTAATCAGTTCCTCTTTAATGTTCACCCTAATATTGATCTAATGTTTGATATTAACATGGCCATCCAATCTAATGGAAGATCAAGGTAGCAAAATCTAACCCATACTCTGATTGAAGTGATGGAAAATAATAATTGCTCAAATACGATGCCTTAGATGAAGGATAACTATGGGGTCATACCTTGACTATGTGGAATAGGATCCTATGACTCGAATCTAAATACATCCAAGAACACTACCCTCCATGCTACATCATCCATAGCAAAAGAGTCGCATCATTAAATACCATGAGAGATCACTTTTCTACATGTAGGTGTCCTCACGAGCTCTAGATTGTGTATTGTGGTCCATATCTTATGTAGCATGAGTGAAATATGACTTACCAATGAATCAAATAGGATTATAAAACTATGAGCCATGTGTAATCATTCTATGCCTACCATCATCTCTCTAGCCATCAAATTTGCCCTTGCTTGAATTGTCATTATCATTATTGCTAGTATCACCAGATGATCTAAGTAACTCATTGTTTGAGGGTCCATTGATCTTAGAATTAGGGCGAACAAACTCATCATCTACTCTTTCCATTAAATCAGTAGCTTTTTTTCCTCTTCCTTTCTTGTTGGCTTTACTAAGTGGCTTGGTGGGGACCACCACCCTGATTGGCCTTATATTCTTAACTAGATCAATACCACAATGACAACTTCTCGGCGATACTCTATCAGATCTTTGCAAAGATGTCTTTGATATAGCATCTTGTGATGATAGCCGACTCTTTCTTGACCTTTAAGCTTGCTTTGTTGGTTGTGAGCATGGTATGTATTATTCTACATCTACCTTAGCCTTCTTGGCTTTGGAATTAGTCGATCAAGGAGGTGATACTAGCTTATCAAACTCTGGCTATTAGTGGTCCTTAAGCCATCCAATCATAAGATCATCCTCATTATTTATAGTGGATCGGATCGTATTTCAACTCCACTTGCTCTTATATGCACTTCAATCCAAGCATCAAATTATAATGCACATATACCCCTAGTTATTAATCTACTTTTGTGTGAGGTGGTTTCTTTATTTGCTTTGAATCAAGATGAAGATTGATCAATTACTCTTATAACCACCAGAGAAGACCGTCTACATGATGATCTAAATTACTAATCATCTAAGATGTTTAGATGAGAACTCAAAGTGAAACCACCACTCAGCTATAAAGATAATAAAATAAAATACATATTAAAGACTTTATCATAAAATAAGAGGTCATTTATGGTCGTCCAAAAAAAACCTAGATTCATATTATCTTTGCTCGTTATAGCTGCCCTTTTACCAAATTTGTGGGTGTCCTTGAAAGCTTTAGCTTATGGAACATATAGGTCAATGATTTGCTTGAATTGACAAAAGAATGATCTCCCCTAATTTTCTCTTTTTTTGTTTATTTTAAATGTGAAAAAGGAAAAAAAAGAGGGAAGATGAGAGGAGAAGTTTACCTACCTGATTTGAGTTTGAAATCCACCTCAAATTCGCCTTTCTTCTGATTTTTTGCTGAAAAATAGCAAAACCAAAAGAAAAGAGTGGGAGGGTAGAGAAAGTTCACAAGAGGCTTTTTCTGCCTTCCTTCTTTTCTAATATGGAAGGATGGATATCAAGTGCACGAATCAATCCATACCAAGCTATATTAGGCAGTTCAGCTCAGTACAAGTCGGTTTAGGCCAGTTTGGGGAATGTACCAACCTGAACTATTGAACCATACTGGTTTTGGATCGTTTCACAATGCTTCAGTTCAAATTGATCCATGTGGTATAGTTTGATGTACCTTGATTTGAATTTTTTCATATTAAAATTTAATAAACATGCTCAAGTTTTTATTGCCGTTTAAGATGCTGAGCCAATAGAGGTGGTTGTAGCCCTTAGGTTTGCTTTATGCATGCATATTTGCAATGCTTGGTATCATTGGTGTTGAGTGTTATATTGTACGAGAGCTCTTCTCTAATAACCAATTAGAAGTTTTATTAGTTTTGATGGAAGAGCTAGTTTTTTCTCAATATTTTATACTGTAAACCTATGTTCCATGTTTGCGACATTCCACTAATTTTTAAAGTTCTCTTGTACGTGCAAGGGATTAACCTCTTGAGCTCAAGAAAGTCATTTTAGGGAATCCCTTTCTTGCGGTCAATTTGTCTTTCTTGTTCCTCTTTTCTCTTGGATCCTCAGATGTCCTTCACTAGTTCTACATTAGATGATTAGAATGGCTAGATATGCTGTCGGTTATGAAAAGTATTTTCTATGGGTAATTTCAGTCCAAATTTGAAGACGGTTAGTCTGAGAACCCAACCACCATATCTGAAGATTACAGATAATGCATTTTTTCCCCAAAGATTGATTATGGACTCCTTGGACTTCACAATTTAATTAGTCTATCTGGTCTTGCCATAGTTGATTTCTTTTGTATATACTTTTGTGAGTCATTATGAGTTTTCAACCAGCTTGCATTGTAGTGTCCTTTGTTTATCTTAAAGGAAGCTTAGGTATTTGTAGGGTGCTTGTTTCTGGATAGAAGTCTGTGGTTAATCATTTGTTTGCATCTAGCTGGATCCTGATCTTTACAGAAGCTAGTCATTTACTAGTGATATCAGTGCATATCTAGCCATTCTATTGTAACATGTAGTAGAACATATTTTGCAAAAATATTTTGAATAGTGACCTTAGTAACTGTAGCGCATATGTCTATTTAATTTTGCAGGCTGTGATGCTCCTTTCCTGTATATTGGCATTTTTCTTGAACTACAGCATCTTTTTGAATACAATCCTGAATTCTGCAGTCACCCAGACAATGTGTGGTAACCTAAAGGTTCGAGTTTCCTACTAAATAGTCATTTATGTTTTCATTTTCATGCACTCACTTAAGTTTTGCCAATATGTAATTTGATCTTTCCATCACAATAGGATGTCTTTACTGTTGGATTTGGCTGGTTTATCTTTGGTGGGCTTCCTTTCGATCTGGTGAGTTGAAATTCCAAATTCATTTTGTTGAAGGTGATTCCAATCTTTCCTCCTGATGATTTGACAAACTCATGCCATCTCTCCAGCTCAACGTGATTGGCCAGTGTCTTGGTTTTGTTGGTTCTGGCTTCTATGCCTACTGTAAAGTGAAGGGAAAGTAGTCATGGATCAACTCAAACCTATTTATGGGACGGCTTTCTGCGTATGGAGTTTAAGGCTGCCTTGAGGATTATGAATGGCCATCCAAGGTGTGGGGATTATTGGGGTGATCTAACAAAAGTTTTAGTGAAGCAGTTTCACGGAGTAATCATTCAAGCCAAATTCTTGGTCGTGCCATGAAGGGGATGATTTTTTTGCATGTTTATTTCCTGTGGTCAAATCAATATTATCTATGTACTGAAAAAATAGAGCATTATTTTATGGGTAGGAGACATCGGAACTTGTTTGACCAAAAGAGCACAAGTTGACAAGTTGACCTGTAGCTTTGGTGTTCCAAGTGATTGGCAGTAATTTAGTTCGCTGATTTCACGTCACCAATTTCGTTTTTTCTTAAATTGTCTTTCCTATAAGTAACACCAATTCTTTTGGAATGGCACGATTTGTTGTTATGCTGTTCTGCTCGCATCTAACAATGGTCCGTAGTTAATGTTTTAATATGTAGCTTGACTTGTTTCTAGTGTAGTAGGCAATCCGCCCCTTGCTGTTCTTAGACAATTTTATATTTATTGTAAAAAAAATATTTAATTATTTCAATAGCAGCAGCAGCAGCAGTATATTTTCATTATATTTTATTCTAGGGATAAATATATTTTACTCTTAATATATAATCCGATAATTTTAGGAATAAATATATTTTACTCTTATCAGATATAATTCGATACTTATTTCATTTATGGTTTTCATTCATAAGTGTTTGTTATCGTTACCTGTGTTACTCATCATCCCAAAGGTCATACATAGCAAGCGCTTTCCCCTTACCTGTGCAAAAGATACACTCCATAACAATATATCTAGATTTCCAAACAGATCAAAAACCCGTCGATGTGGATATCTCAATGGGTTGCCACCTGCTACAGTTTAAACTACGTAGAACAGGACTTATTCAAACATCCCCTGTAGAACATAATAACCAGCCATGGTACATTGCCTTCAATTCCCTCAGCATCTTTCCATATAAAGTTTACTTACAACAACAAACATGAAAGACAAACCCCCGACTTTCCAAACATGCCCGTTGGATATATTTAAACCCGTGGGACAATCATCAAACGTTCTAATATCTACAAATCACAAAAAGACTTTGTAATGGAAAGCAAAAACACTGTTTCAATCCCCCCAAAAACAAAGCACTCCCCATCCAACTCAAATTAAGAGGATTGCAAGTAATTATCATCCACAGAAGTCCCTTAACTGCTGAAAAGCTAGCTATTATGTACTGCTTTCAGCTAATGAATTAGTTTCCTGTTTCACATCGAGACTTGAATCCTTCTCCTCGGTAATACAATCTGAGCTGTCATCTGGACCTGGCAATCCTTGACAACTCCCAGTAGGTTCTGGCTTGAACATCTCATTGTTTTCAAGATTCGACATCTTCTCCTTGGACTCTCCCTTGAGCAAGTCCACCACCTCAAGCATTGTCGGTCTCTTCTCAGGCCTGCTCTGTGCACAAATGAGAGCAACAAGCACAACCCTCTCCAGCTCTGCCACCTCATAGTTCCCATTCAATCTTGGATCTGCTATCTCCTTGAACCTCTCTCCCTAGCCAAAGGAAGAGCCCAGTCTGTGATTGTTTGCTTCAGCGCCAGGGTAAGCTTCTCTATAGGCTTCTTTCCACTAGCAAGCTCTAGGAGGAGTACCCCAAAGCTATAGACATCGCAACTCTCTGAGGCCTTTCCAAGCATTGCGTACTCTGGAGCAAGATAGCCAAGTGTGCCTTTCACCTTTGTGGTAACATGAGTTGCACCATCTGGAATGAGCTTCGCGAATCCAAAATCAGCAACCCGTGCCTGAAAATCTGAATCTAACAAAACATTGCTAGCTTTGATGTCTCTGTGGATGATATGAGGTGTGGCATGGTGGTGAAGGTAGCTGTAACAAGAAAAAAGAGTATATTCCAGAAGTCATGCAATGGATAATACATAAAGCCATGCATCAGAGTTTGAAAACTTACGCAACCCCCTCAGCTGACCCTATGGCAATAGACATTCGTCTACTCCAGTCAAGAAGACATTCTGCTGAGTGTTGACCATGAAGATGTGAAAGCAGACTCAAGTTAGGCATGTAGTCATATACTATTAGGCGCTCCTGCCCTTCAGCACAGTATCCACGTAAACTCAGAAGGTTCTGATGCCTTACTCTACCCAAAATCTCAACCTCAACAGCAAATTCCATTTCAGCTTTGTTGCTCCAAACTTTCAACCTTTTCACAGCTATCTGCACTCAGTAGATCAATGGCACTAAATTTTGTTGATGACACAACATGAAGCACCTTTGCAAAGAACTAAGAAAAGAGGTAAACTTACAGAAAATTTTTTTTTTTCAAATCTACAATAACTGCAAATTTGCTGCTAAACAAACCGTTAGTGTTTTCCTCAAAAAACCAAACAGATGAGAACATGCAGCTGACAAATTTACTGATAGAACTTAGGAGACATTATGTTTAAAGAATGTTGAACACCAAAAAATTTAAAAGCATAATAATTTTGATGGGTATGTTGAACACAATACTGATATATTCTGCCTTGCACATGTATCTTTTGGAGGAGCTGCAACTCAGGGAATGCCAAATAGCTGAATCATATACTATCATCTTTAAGCTCTAGAAGTGTACCTACAACAGTGAGTTTTCTGGAAGCTTTGCTTGTGAAGGCATCATGAACTTAAGATGCCCAAGTGTGGTTAACTAACAGGGTAACTTGCTTGCTGATCAGGACTGCAAATATGATAAAATGACCAGGTGATGTTAAAGTTTTGGAAGCAAGTTTATCAAGGGCAATAGCTTCATTTTAGATGATCAAATACATCAGTCTACAAGTGATTGTAGATCTAAAATTAAGGATGGAACCTGAAATTTCATGTCAGGTTTCTCCACCAGAAAGACTTTGTAAGATTGAACCACAGTGCCCGATGATTCCTTGAGCCTAAAAGAATATAAATGGGGAAGAAAACTGAAGAATAAAGAAAGTAAAGAAGAAAATTTCTCAAACAGATCCGCATTGACTGGGGAATGGCCTTACCTCTTTGTAGGCAATAATTACATTCAATCCTAAAAACCAAGACTTCATCTAGACCATCAAGAAATCATATTCCTAAACTATACATGTGACTAAAGAAAAAGAAGCCGCATATGTCTTCAATCCTCTTTTAGCTCCTTCAGGCCATTGTAAATGGGTTTAAATGAGCCTATTTAGTGCATCTAATACATGCATAAGATAGGTCTTATCAAAGCACTACAAAACCATGTGAGTTAGCCAAAAAATCATGCTCATAGCTTATTGATTCTTGAAAGCTATCAGTGTTACAGAGGGAAAAGGAATTATACTCTGTAGATGATTCATCTAATTCTAAGTTCTTGAGTAACCTTAAGCCGTGTAAGATGCTTCTGCTATGTAGATCTCGTTGTCAACATCTACTGTGTTTAAATGCTTCCTCAACGTTTGAATTTTTATGACCTAATAGTTCATATTAATACCAAGATTTCATAAAATCAAATTGTTGGACCGTCAACAATGGATATGACTGAGACTGTTGTTTAGGCATTGATCTTCTCTGAATGGTTGAATCCTCTATATGCTACCTTAAATGTTTCATGATGACAGGCTCTGGTGTTTGTTTCCCTCCTCGTGCATCATCGAAGACATGATCTCCCACCATAAAAGCATGCATGGTGGCCTTTCAACTCAAGGATCTTGTCATTCTTCAATTGTTTACTCACTAAAGATTGATTTTCCTCAACTAGATTGCTGTATGAATATTACTCAGTAAGATCCTTAATTGGAACAATCTGAATATGCACATGTTCAATTTATGGATCCTCAACCAATCGACCTCCAAACAAGTTCTGCTGCAGTGAATCTTCAACAGTTGAATCTTCATATGCTTTTGGTGCATCCTCCCTCTCCTTTATATTATCAAGACACAAAAGTCTAAAGAGAGGTTTTTTGTCATTTTTATCAAAGCAACAAACCTTGCATATGTCATCTGTGAAGAGATCAATCATTTTTCATTAAAGAGGAGGTTGTTTTCAATCGATGCTATCATCTTGAATTTGTTTTTTGTCTGCACTTTTGTGGCCAGGGCGTAAGGCTTAATATCAATTTCTAACAAAGGAAATCAGGGTAGTCAAATCTAGAAAGACTATGTAATGTGATTTTAAATCTAAAATTAATGATAGGATCTGGTTTTTTTTTAAATTCTGAATCCGGCTCTATAAAGCCTATAAAAAGCTTCAATCCATCGTGTAGAGGGAGTCTTTAGGCCCTCAGAACAATAGTAGTGGAGAAAAAAAAGGAAGATTAAAGAAAGGTTTTAAATCAGATGGAAGGAGGAGTGTCCCAATCTCTCTATAGAATGGGACACTCTACTGTCTCATCTCATCTGAGCAGCTATCCCGATCAAGCATTCTGTCAGCTCTTCTTTTTTCTTTATTACCTTTTTGCTTTATTTATCTCTTGTTTCTTATTCTTTCTTCTTTTCTTTCTTTTTTCTTCCTTTTTCTTCTTCTTTATCTATCTCCTTCATTCCTTCCTTTCTTTTCCTTCTCCCTTCCTTTATTTTTTCTTTGTCCTTTTTATTCCTTCTTTCTTTCTTTTCTCTTCTTTTTCCTTCTCTTCTTTCTTTCTTTTCTCTTCTTCTTGCATGCATTGGTTTCAGAGTTCTGCCCCCATCCCCGGTCCTGTTTTTCCATAGAACAGGATAGGTTGGAACGTCTCCCATCCTGCTAGGACACAAAACCTTGAATCAAGTGCCAATACAAGAAAGGTTGAAATTTTATGCATTTTCTCAGAAGTAGTTGTCCCATAGCCTGAGATCACCGTACCCTGCATGTACAGATTATAATTGCATAGATTCCAGCAAACCAAAACTAAATCAATCTTGACCTCTAACCAAACTTATTATAATCCGGAAAAATAGAAGAAGAATAAGAAAGAAAAAAAGATATCCACCAGCACATGTCAGTCCTTTAAGGCTATGATAAACTAGTCAAATGAGTTAATAAGTTAGCTTTGTTCATCCAATGCGTGGTACAAGGGTCTAATCAACACAACTCAAGATTATATATGATTTAGTTAAAGTGGATGCTGAGATTTCAAATTATGATCCTTGTAAGTCATGACTCTACTTAAATCCAAGGAGGAAATTTAAAAACTAAAACCCATGGCTAGAGAGCTGTGTAACCTAAGCAAATAATCTTAGGTTGCATCACACTGGGTGGAAAACCCATTTATAGGGTTAAAGGAACATCAGGTACAACCTCCTACAACGAGAAGGACGTAACGATTTTTTTGTCTGACTTCATCATTTATAATGAGAATAATTGGAGATTCTTGAGCAAAAATTACAGTTCAAGGGATGCTCTGCTTGCAAGAATAATAATCCAAGATGAGTTGGACGTGAATCTAACTCATAAGATGCAATTTGATGCTGCAAAAGTGAATCTTGAAAAAAAGAATATGTTGATTTAGGGAGTTAAACCAGTTCAAGGCTAGGCATGGTGCAGGCCTGCCCACTAAAACTACTTCAAAAGCTAATAGTGCTTGTGACATGCATCCTAAACACAAGGAAATATATGTAGGGGTGACAAGTGAGGGAGGAGACAACTCTGACTTCTTATTGGAGCGAGCCCACTAAAAAAAAGTATAGGCATTAACAATCAGGGTCCATGCAATGAGAGGAAGACAACAGGCACTAACAAAAAGTATAGGCAATAAGAGCCCACTAAAAAGGTATAGGCACTAACAAGTGAGAGAGGTAAGAATTCTGACTTCTAATTGGAGTGAACCCACCAACATACTCTAACAATCAGAGGACATGCAATGAGAGGAAGACAACAGGTGCATATAATTAGCTCCATGGTTGCTACTTGATGTTAATGATCCATCATCTAATTATAACTCTGGAATATGATAGGCAGCAAGGTTTCAAAACCCAGTTTCAGTTGGCCCAATATAGTTCAATTTTGTCACTTTTGGTGATTTCCTAAGTTTAGGTCCAAGTTTCAGGGTTTTGGTTGAAGATAAGGAAGAAAAACTCGGGGGAAAAAAAAAAGAATACGGCAAGAAAAGAGTAATTACACAACATTGTAGAGTATTTTGTGCCATATAGGTTCCTTTTCATGTAGTTTTGACAATTTTAAGATGAAGTTAATATTGCGTACAAGTGAAATTCAAGTATATCTATTGTGGACATATGTTATTATGTATTTCTTAAACCCTTGATATTTGAAAATCTATTATTCAGCAAGCAACTGTAGAGCTTTGAATGCTTAGTACAATCAATGTTTTTCTTCATTTTACAAATATATTGAATTCGGGCAATTCTTTCACATGCTTTTGATATTAACTGGCTTTTAATCAAAATCATGTAATTATTGAGCTATATGTAAAAGATATTAGATGTCTTATATTTAGTTGTTCACTTTAGTCTTTATAAAAGTAATGAAGGCCCTTTGGAGACCTTGGCCCGTGGAGTGTTGTGTTGATATTTTTCCCATCTTTTAACTCAAGGGAAAAAAAAGGAAAAGCATTCAAAATTAAAGAAAGAAAATTATCAATATGATTGTAAATACCAAAATAAAACTTAACAAAAACATCTATGACTAATTTCAGTCAGTTTCAGGTGAAACTGGCAGAAAAAAATTAAATCTGATTGAAATATTCAGTTCCATCTGAATCTGACCAAAAATGATTGGAACCTGAAATTGGAAGTCATTTTCAGTTTGGTCTTGACCAAAACAGATTTGGCTTCAGATAAAACATAAGACCTTAATAGGTAGATGATGGCATAAATCATACTCATACCTTATTTGATAAGCAAGATCGGACGTTAAAAATCTGAGATTAGCCCATGTATCCTGTGCCGTGCACTTCATCCTTGACAGACAGGAATTACAAACAAAGGAATCACAGCCATGGCACAACTATTCACCTAGTGCATTTTTCTACTTGCCCTCTGATCGCTTATCACTTTTTCTACATTGGTGTTCATACCACCAATAATTTCATTTCATATGACCATGTAGATCATCTTCCATGGAGGGTTGCGAAATATAGTGAGTGGATAATCAAATAAGCTTAATATCTGAACTTTAAAAGCATCTTAGCAGAGGATAGGGATGCAACTGGACTGGATGAGTGCTAAGGGTATCCAAAATTTTCAACAGGGCCAACCTAATGACCCAGCCCTAGCAGAGGATGTCATCAAGAACAATATGGATAGGCCACAAGATGAATTAGAACAAGAAGCAATGTTTTCATGTGCATTCAAGCTGAAGCGAAGGAACACCAGGAACAATAGAAAAATAGCATAAAGAAGTTCTAAGAAGCAGAAAGTAATGAAATATAGCACAAGATTGTGCAGAGATAAAGGAGTAGACAATTTTCAACAAACAAGATGACAATATGGCACAAGAATGTGCAGAGATAAAGGCTTGGTCATAGGTCTAAAATCAGCGGCGGACTTTTAGCTGCCTGAGTATGACAACTAATGTGACAGCTCCTTAAATATATATATATACATGCGCGAGCACAACAATGAACTTGAATGAGACTATTTGTTTTAGCATGATGGCTGAAATATTTATCAACCATTAAGGAGCATATCAGGCCATAACATGTGAACTGTCCCACCAATCAACTTTTAGATGGCGCTTTCATCATTGTTATCCTTTTTGTTTTATATAATCTGTGGGAAGAAGGGTGCCGGGCACAACACAGATTACCAATTGAAAAACAATATCAACAACAACAACAACGACCACACCCAAAAAAAAAAAAAATTCCAAGACATATAATGTATTAGCAGCAATACATTTTATTTGAAAAAAAAATTATATGTTTTCTAAAGTAAACTGTTTTTCGTATCCTGCAACTAAATTAATCCATTCATGTAGCTAACGAAACTCGTCAGGCAAATCCATGACATGTCCTTTGGAATTTTTAAATTATGATGAAATCATTCATCAACTTTGGCATATAGTGTAACAAGCTGCCTCTAATTCATAAGAAAACAAATTCCCTTTTGCTCCGAAATCAATTTTTAGGATGGAGTAGAAATTGTGAAAACATTCGACGTGCATAAGAAAACAATATACAAGATCTAAAATCCAAGTCCAAATGAATAAACTAGAAAAGAATCAAGAAAGAGACAGGATCAGGAGAAACGATCCAAAACCTGAGACCCATCCCAGAGCTGGCCCCAGTAAACGCTGCCGAACCCCCCTTCCCCGAGCTTGTTATCATAATTGAAGTTGTTCGTCGCCGAATGCAGCTCCTTCAGAGAGAAAACCCTCCACGTCGTCGGATTCTTCTTCCTCTGCGCCCTCCTACACACCAAAGTCACCATCTTTTCACTCATTTATCCAATCAAACCCCCCACCCCAAGATTCCAACTTTTCACTCATATCCCTATCCAAACCCCCAAAGATCCCATCTTTCTTCCTTGCGTCCGATTAAAATCACCCAAAATTCTTCTCTTCTTACGTTTTCTAGTGATCAAGATGAAAAAAGATAAAACTCAGAGAGAGATGAAGAAGAACATACCAATCGGAAGTCTTCCCACAGCACATGAAGGAGAAGAAAGCCATCGGAAAATTCTTCCGATCCTCTGATCGGTCGAGAGCCGCGTGGAAGAAAAACAAACCAAAATGGCACTCCTCCGGTTCTCCTTGGTCAGTAAAGGGAAGCAACAGAAGACGGAGAGGAAGAGGAGATCGACGGAGGCGCGGCCTCTGCCGCCATTCGGCCCAAACGGAGTTGGAGATGTGGAGAAAAGAAAGGAGGGACAAAGAAATGGCGGTGGGAAAAGGGCAAGAAGCGGAGGCAAAGCAAGAACAGCACAGCACGCAAAGTAGAATTAGAACGTATAGCAAGCAGTGAGGGGCAGGACGAAAGGGAAGGGAAGGCTCCACCGCAAGGACAACAACGATTCTGGGATCCGCTCACTCGCGGAGGAGCTTCTCCGCGCACGCGGTAATCGGTCAGCACTCACCTTTGGAAGAAGAAAATTTCTCAATCCAATCCAAACCCGTCGCAAGAAACTTACAAAGACCAAGTAGTAATTTTGGAAGTTTAATGCATGCATGCATCTTATAAAAGACAAATAATAATAATAATATAATAATAAACATTGAAATCTGTCATCAAAAAAAAAAAACCCAGCAAAATATAACTGTCCGGAAGATTGCTACTATATGAGAGAGTACAAATTCCCCGTGTCATCTGGTTGGCCAAAGGTGTCAGAAAACCATAACTTTTTCCTCCAAGGATACTTATTTGCAAAGAAATTTGTTTAGAAATTCCAAGATATAATTGATTTATATGGATGCAGACAAGTTTCTAGCCGAAAGTATGAGAATAATTGAGATGGTAGTAGTCAAGGATATTGGTTGGGTTTGCACTGGCATTTGGCCCCAGTGCCCAACTATCTCGAGTAGAATTGTTAGGCGTTTAAGATGAGCATTACGCGTCTACAATCATAGATGGGTCCTGTTTGATGAGGCATCGACCTTTGACACTTTCGCTGCATTATGGACATATTTTCTCAGATAATTTATAGACTTCTTGACCATAGGCATGGCATAGGGTGTAGGCCTACGGCATTGATGAAGTCATCATATTAATTGTTCACCGGATATACTTACTTTTAGCCCTCAAATTTTTACCCAGGCCAGCTTCATTCCGTTCCTCAAACTTCCATGTGATTCTACCTGCAGAACATTAAAAATATAGTATTTTTAAAATATAAGAAACTAAATTATTATAATAAAAAAATTTATGAATCAAAATAAATTTTCAATTAAAATTTAAGAATCAAAATTATATTTTAGTTATTATTATTAAGTCTAAATAGTTGTTGAGTGATGGATGAAGATATATATATATATAGGGTGATTATTGCTAGATAGAGCCCTTCTGTTCATGATTAAATTAATCGTGTTACTGATTTGTTGCGAAAAAAATTGATCCTCCAAATCCTTTTTAAATATATATAATAATAATAATAATAAAATTAAGGAGTATTGAGACTTGTTCTATGAGGGTAAAAGATTATAACTTTAAACTTAGATCGGATGATGCATCTCCAATCATAGGATTTGGATCATCAAAATAGTAATTGATTTTTTTCATCCAAATTTAGAAAGTCTTAGTGTAATTTACAACATCTCTGATATTAAAAAAAAATTAATGACAACTTCATTAGCATGAGAAGAGATGACAAAGCGATTTAAATAACTTTATTCATACTTATTTTCATATATGATTATTGAGGTATAAATTTAGGTAAATAATCATCCAACTCATACTCAAATATTTTGTTTAATCTTATATAACATTCATAAGATTTAAAAGAAAATAAGAGGACCATTTTAACATTGTATCAACTTAATTGAGATGGTATGATCTATTATGATTTAGTTATTATAAAATTTAATTATTCAACTTGCAATATTTTTATCCATATTTTTAATATATGATTTATATCAATATCTATTTTTTTAAAAAAAAAAAGTATTCGTACCTGTCCCACTTTTATTATATATATAGGACGAAGCCAATAGTACTAACGTGAACTCGGGTCATCAGCAACGCGTACAGCTCGCTTTCGAACGGTAGGCCCACGAGAGAATGTAGGAAGTTATGAATAGTTACCGATTTGGCTTAAGTTTTCTTTTATCCTTTATCAAGTCTTAAAATAACGTCGATACGTTTTGTTTATATATTTTTCGACGGAGGTTAAAAGTTGATGTTGATGCGTTTGTCGAATAAAATTTAACGACGTCCATGTCATCTAGCGACAGATTTGGCATCAAGAAAAGAATCCAATTAAGAGGTCCATTGCCGTTAGGTGAGGCCTCACATTATGAGCTCATGAATGCTTAATCCATCCATCCATCACTGTTAATCTTTTATTTGAGGAGAGAAAGTTGAGCCTTAGATGTCTTTCATCCGTTTCTCCTGATAATTTCTCCAATTTCTAAAAGTTAAGAGAGGCATCTTAAACACTAACTACTTGTAACTTGGTCTTTTAAAAAGAGTTCTTAATTAGATTTATTGGATAGCCTCTCTGTTTAACATCTGGTATGCCTTCCTCTTTACTTGATCTTATTGATTTTAACATATCAGGTCATGTGTAATTTTTTTTTCCCCCTTGGAATTAAATAGTTGATGGGAAGCACATTATCAAGGATCGATGTGTTGATATCACATATCACTCACCAAATTAACCTTGTTATCTCATTCAATTAAGATTTTTTGTTGGTCGATTGTTTATCTATTCATTTTGGCAGTTTGGCTAAGCTAGACGTTGTCGTTGTAATTCGAGACATTCTTCATGCAAAGCAATTCGGGCAGGGTTTGGTTTGTTGATCACAAATACAACATGATCGCATCATTTTATGATCGATGCTTAGTATATCAAACATTGCATTGTTTCAAAAGCTAATAAATAAACTCAACTTCATCTTTTTATGGTGTGCTAAAAAAAAGTTCAACCATAGACCAATACACCAATTAATGAGACTGATCCACCTATTGAGACATTTCCTGATCTACGTGGCACCATGAGCATAAAATATATATATACACATCTCCTTGCATGCAGGTGGCAAATGGAAAAAAAAATTACCAGTAACATCTATATTAAGATAGTAAATCATTATCTTTGCAAATTAATGTCCTTGTTGATGGTTTCATGCTCTCGCTGAATTAACATTTCTTGATGATAGACTTTCAGAAGACCCAATGAATCTTATTGCAAAAGTCAGCACTATAAAATACTTGAGCTCTCTCTCTCTTACTACAACACAAGACCTTGCTAGGCTATAGACATGGATGTGATGTTTTGGTGATGGGCCGGTGTACGTACCATTAATAAAGTTAATTAATTTACTGAAAGCATTTTTCACAAGGAACGAGTGCATTATGGACTCTGAAGTCTGAAGTTATGCATGAATCTTTCAGTTTTCTGTCTTATTTAACATGCATGATTTTTTGTAACGTTTGAGAATATAGCCATCAATTAAAATTGCTTAGATAGCAAAGCATTTAAGAATTAACACCTCCTAGATTTGAACCTAGAGTTTTCTGAGCTAGCTCTTTCTGACCTTCTTTCTAACATATTGCAAATAATTAAACTGGCTGACAAGGAGTATTAATACTGGCGTGTTTATCTGGCAACCCAGCTCCAATATATATACTTGTATGCATGTGATAGGAGGTCCATTGTTCTTATTTAAGTAGGCTTGGATACTGTCCTATTAATTTGTCAGAGTTTGGTAGCCTGCCAATCATTGGAGTAGAAGATTAAAAAAAAGTAGAACTTCTGGGTTCGCTCTTCTCAACCTCCCTGTCATCGGCTGGTGAAGTCTATTATTATTTTCCATAGGAAAGAGGACCCGTTAATGCAGTGAGAGTGACATGGTCAGAGAGATATATAGAGAGAGATTTCTACCGATTTATTTCTTCATGATATCGTTTAATTCCCTCTCTCTGGCTTTTGTTTGGAATCTTTGGAGATACAGGTTTTGAAACTCTTAGCCTGCAGTTCCAGTAACTTTTAATTGAGTTGAGATTGATCGATCAAGTTCAGCGGATCATGCAAGCAATATTTAAAGCTGTTGGCTGGTTCATGCAAAGAGATCGAACATGGATTGAATGAATGTGGATCTCAAATTCCACCATCACTACACAAAATAGTTTTTTATCAGCATAGTAAAATTCCAGTAGAAGTTATATGCTTATGGTGGTAATAAGGAATGCCACTCATATGAAAAAGAAATTTGGAAGATGGTTAATAGAGGAGGTATTTGCCAATATGGGTGAAATTTATTTAGTGGCAGTGAAACAATGTTGCTACTTTGATAGATCGTAGTGCATGCATGCAACGTGGTCATGAGCACAACCAGCGCATGAATGACTGAGGACTCGACCAAGATTAATACAGACTGTGACGAACAGCAATTAGGATTCTAGGACTTGAAGAAAAATGAGCTGGTCTGGTTCTTAGCCTCATCTGGCGCAATTAGAGGAGTGTGGAATATTCCAAGCTGAGTCTAAATTCAGCATTGGCAATGTTCAGGCCATCCTCGGAATGATTAATGTAGTCGGCCTGATGTTTGCTGATGGATTTGGGACCCATGCAGTGGTGATACGTTGCTGATCCCTTGAGGGACATCTTAGTTTAGTTTGGTGATGGAATGCATTAGTCGAAAACAAGACACTACCAAATCATCATCATCAATTATAATGCGTGAGAGAGAGACGTACAGATTTCCAGGGAAGCAAAAACAAAATCACTATCAACTCTTATCAAAGGGGGTGATGAAAGAACAGCCTGTTTCCCACATTCTTTGATCATATTTAATTTAAAGATAAAGTATGGCACGATCTATATTTGAAGATCCATGATTTGGACAACTGCAAAACTTTTGGATCAAATGTCTGGATCTTATATTTTTCAACACAACATCATTTAAGCTGGCCCCATATTATCAAGGCCTAATTGGAGTCAAGTGAACCTAATCTAAATCACCTTCCTTAAATGTTAGGTAAGATCCGGGACACGATACCCAATGAGGGTGGGCTTAAGGATTCTCCTACGCTCCGTCTCGAATTAGGATCTTGTAAAAAAGTCTTCGTGGGCCGGTTGTTCCAATAGGCACTGGAGCCGATGCAGGAGTCGGTCATGGGTCTAACTCTGGAGTCGGTGCTAAGGGTCGAGGCAACACGTCAGATCATGATGACTTTAATAGTTCGATCTTGTCTTCGTCAGTTAGCCCTTTTTCACTAACTTTAACGTGACTTGATCAGCCACATCAACTGCCAATCAAAAATCTGAATTAAAAAAATTCTCTTCCTTTGCTTAAATATATCCTTTCCAATTCATTAGATAAATTATCATTCAAACTAATTTCTTTTTTTTTCACCTTAACAACTGCATCTTCTTTCATGTACTTTCACTTAGTCATGTTTAAATATTTATATTTTATTATTTATTTGTTAATTTTTTATTTACCATATTTTTATTTATATCAATATATATTAAAAATTGCAACTTATATATTTAAGAATGATCAATTACTTAAATTAAATTAAAAAACTTTAGTTAAAAATTTAAGTTTAAATTAACTTTTTCAAATTTCATTTAATTTTTTAGTATTTTTATATTTAATTATTAATGATTACATTTTAGCTATAAAAGATATAAACTCAAACCAATTCAATCGTTCTAGATAAACTTTAATGATTTATTGCATCTAAAATTATTTTCATGGATCTAATTGGATGCAACCCAATCATCTAATGAGGTCCTTGTTCAAAGTAATGACACAAATATAAAATTAAGTCGGATTAATAGTCAAACATGCTATGATTTGACCTGTTTGTGTCTCTAAATATAGCACCTAAAATTAGACTACAATATACTTTTAATTCTCAAACTTTTACTCAAAATTTATTTTAGTCCTCAAAATTTTAATTGTTATACTTTAGTCCCTCATATTTTAAGAATGCTACATTTTTGATATCCTGTTATTTGATATCCTGTTATATGAAATAAGCTAAAATTCATGACATAGCAGTGGTGCCATCTTAATATGAAATATTGACAATAACTGAAGTGTGGTTTGCCTCAATAATCATAATCAAAAGAAAGTAGCTACTTCTTGTCCTAAACATATAAGTATTTTATATTAAATCATATGAAAATACTCAACTCATCTAAGCCTTTTTCTAACTATATGGGGTCAGCTACATGAATTTGCTTCCTCCACTCTGCTTTATTCAGGACCAAGCCGATATTTAAATTATAAATAGTTATATCTTTTTTAATTATTTTTATCCATGTTAGTTTAGATCTACTTCTACCTTTATCCTTATCATGAATTGTTAAAAGATAACTCTTTCTAACTGAAGTATCTAAAGTATATTAAATTAAATCATATAAAAATATTAGGAAAAATAAGATAACAGAAGCATCATAAGCACTACAAGAGGAAAAAAATATTGCGACGCCCAAATGCGTCGCAATTGCGTCGCTAAACATGCTATTGCAACGCAATAGCGACGCAATGACGGCGTCGCTCAGATGTCCGTCGCAATCTCCATGTGTCGCAATTGCATCGCAATATTGCGACTCTCTGCGATGCAATAATGCATCGCAATATTGCGACGCATCCAAATGCGTCGCTAAATTTAAAACTAATTTTTAATATTTAAAATTATTATTAAATATTGTGACGCATTCAATTGCATCGTAATATTGCGATGCATTTAGTTACGTCGCAATATTTAATAATAATATTTTAGATATAATAGCGACACAATTTGAGTCGCTAATATATCGCCAAGAAATTTTTTTTTAAAATATTGCGATGCAAGGTCATTGCGTCACAATATTTAATAATAATATTTTAGATATAATAGTGATGCAATTTGAGTCTCTAATGCGTCGCTATTAAATTTTTTTAAAAATTGCGACGCCAGGTCACTGCGTCGTAATATTTAATAATAATTTTTAAAAATATTAGCGATGCAATTTCAATCGCTAATGCATCGCTAATTAAATTTTTGTAAAAAAATAAAATATTAAAAATTAAAACAGTTAATACAATTTCATTACATTTAAATATTGATAGAAACATTTTTCACTCAATCCAAACAATAATAAATTTCAAAAATAATTTATATATTAAAATTTAAAAGTTTTTACAACATAAAAAAAAAAAAAAATACATCAAGAATCTGAGGCTGTGGAGGCTGTGGAGGCTGAAGACTCTGCGACAAGCGTCTAACCATATCCCGCAAATAGTGCATCTCATCTCGCATGTCAGCAACCTCCTGATCCCGGCCTCGCATACGATCCTCAAAATCCTGCTCGTAATCCTGGCGAAGCTCCTCTGCAATAGATCTGCGAAGCTCCTCTAAACGCTCGGGAGGAAGATCAGCAGGAACTCGCGAGCTGGAGGCCTGATGGGGAAAAAATGTAGAAGCTCTAGTGCCCATACCATAGACCCTGCGGTCTCGTGGCTGGGCACCAACAGCCTCCAAAAACACACGTCGACTCTCATCTGCTGAGAGTTCGACGGGCGTCTCCCCATCAGTAGAGTCGACCTGTGATGCCTGGGATCGAAGCTCGTCGACTCGTGCCTTGAAATTATGAAATCAATAATAAATGAGTTAATAAATTTCTAGAAATAAAATTTTAAAAATTAAACAGATACTACATAAATCTAATTTCTTACCGCAACCTCCCGTGATCGCGTATCGACCCAGGAGCCGTCCCTCCTGGTGTGTGTCGCCCTGAATAGACGAAACTCACCAGGATCTCCGCCCTCCTGCTCAGTCTATAACAATAAAAAAAATATATTAATAAAAATATTTGTAAAGAACTAAAATAGTAATTAAAATATTTATGTTTTCTTACCATACGCCGTCTGTGCTCCTGAATCGAAATGGAGCCCGATGTATGACAGGAGAGACCCGTGCCACGACCGCCCTTCTCAGATCGGCGGTTCGTGCTGGCTGATGCGGACCTCCTGCGCCAGCCATCGGACTCCCAGGCCTGCTGCCACTCGTGCCAAATACCCTCTGGCACGTGCGCAGGACGCTGACCCGACGACCTCCAACGATGAAGCATGTCGGAGTATCGGCGTCGCGTCAGAGCCTCCCATGCTGCCCTAATGGCATCATGGGTGGCAGGATCCCACGTAAATTTTTTCTGCATTAAAATAAACAGTTAGTTTCTGAATTTATTAACTTTAAAGAATTATATATCACTGCTAAATTGTATTTAATAAGTTTACCTGAAACTCGAAAAATAAAACTCCCTCGTGGCCGGCGATACGTGGCGCCAATCGTAGCCACTGGGATCTGCACGCCTCTGAAAAACGGCGCTGATGTGGCTGGAGACATGATGCTGCTCAATGAATCTGTTAAAAAAATGCAAGTTTATAAGTTAATGACTTAAAAACATTAACAAATATTTGTAATTAATATATACTTACATCCCCTGAGCATCAAGTCGAAGTAAAGTGCGGCCGAAGGCGGAAGAACTCTCGGAGGTCTGTGCCGATCGGGTAGATGGTAATACTGGTGCAGAGGTCGAAGGCTGCGCCTCTGCTGGAGATCCAAACTCTCCATCTCCGACGCTCATGTGATCTGATGTCGAAGGATCCAAACTACGTCTCTGCTCACCCAATCTATCGTCGGTAGATCTACCTCTGCCCCTCATACTGAAAATACTAAGGATTCACACAATTAAATTACGATTAATGATTGACTATGTACGAATTTAACACTTATAAAAAAAAGTTAAATTTTAAAAAACCTTTATGTTTAATCGTTGTCATTTGTTTCGTGAAATGTTGGTTCAACATCCGATGCCGTATCGGATTGCGAATCAGTTTCATTATCGGAAGGAAACCGAACATTTGCATCCGCAATTTCTTGGACATCACCACTTGGATCGATAAGTGATGTTTCAGGAGCTCTTGTGTCGTCCTCAATTGCATGCAGTTCCATCTCATCCTCTTGAAATGCAGGGCACTCGGCGATTGACTTGATGAACTCTCCTCTAATACGATTGTTGAACGTGGGACGATTTTAGAAACGGCCCACCAATCTCGCTTGTCGTTGCGCAAACTTGGATATCCGCAGTAAAAGACTTGCTGAGCTTGGGATGCAAGGATGAATGGGTCATATTTCTGTAATCTTCGTCGATGGTTCACTTCAACCAAATTATAGTCGTTATGAACCCTTTTGCCCACAGGAATTATCGGATCGAACCAATCACAACGAAACAATACGGTTCGTTTTAAAGGCCAACCGGGATATTCAACTTCAACCACCTCTACTAACTTTCCATAATAATCCTGCATATTTGCTCCAACACTTTCTCCTTTTACACACACGCCCCAGTTCTGAGTGCCTCTTGAAGCTGCTAATCGTTCAATCTGAAATTTGTACCCATTTACAAAATAGCCAGTAGAGGTTGTTACGGTCTTCAATGGCCATTGCGATAGACATTTAATGAAAATATTGTCGGTTGTCGACCATGGACCGTTGACCTATAAATTAATAAGCTATTGACATCCAATTCAAAAAATAATTGCCATTATCGAAATTGATTGAGTGATACTACTCACAAATTCATAAAACCAGTAAGCAAACTCCGTTTCTAATTTCTGCCCAATTGCAACTTGACTGATGTCGGGATTCATCTGTCGTTGTCTATCACAAAACATCCTTATGGGATGAAAAGGATGAAAACTACTGTTAGAAATTAAATATTATGGTATATTATTATATAAATTTAAATTTTCAATTTAGCATTGAAGTATACACTTACTCAATATATGGATCGACTTCTCGACAGTTCATTAGGATGTAATAATGTGCTGCATTATACTCCATATCGCTAAGATTTCTTGACTTCTGCCCACCAAATGAACGGCCGATAGCTTTAAAAATTGATATTCTACCGTCATTAGCTTCTGCTTCGTCCACACATACGTCATCGTTACGACCATGATTT